>VWZX01010538.1:54224-519332 GCA_013399015.1 Galbula dea
CCCCCGCTGCCCCGTCCCGGCGAGAGAGCGTTCCCCGGGATCGAGCCGGGTGGGGTTTGTTTCGACAGAGGGGCGCAGAGCAGGCTTGTCCCTCCAGGGTCGTAACCTCCTGGCCCCGGGTCTTTACGCTGCTTTTAGCTTGTTCCCCCTCCCCGGCTCCAGTGACGGACCACCGATAGCGGCGGGGCCTCGGGACCGCCCCAGTCGAGAAGCCGTAACTCTAGGACAGAGTTAGCCGAGAGCCTGAATCCACAGGCTGCAGCTCGGCAGGTAGAGCCGGCGCCAGGCAAACCGCTCCCCGCAAGACTCGTCGTTTCCCCTCGAGCCCGGTTGTCCCCCCGCCCCCCTGGGCTCCCCGGTCCCGAGGGCACTCACGCTGCGCTGTGGGGTGGGTTTTAGTGCCCGGGGACAGCCGTGCGCTGCGGTCTGCGTGCTCTGGCTGCCCGCGGCGGGGCCAGGCACGGGCTTTATCAATGGCCGGGGGCTGCCGACGCCCCTCCCCGGCCCACCGCCTGCGGGCGGACAGTGCGGGGACGCGGGGAGCAACCTGCACCGACGGCATCGATTTACGGGAAGATCCCCGAACCCTCCCACCGCCACTCCCCGTTTGTTCGAGGAAACCGCACGCTGCTACCGCAAAATCATTCCGGGACTATGGCGCCTCTCTGAGGGGGCCGAGGGAGCCTGGTGGCCCAGTCGGGCAGCAGCAGCTGTATGGAGAGCCTCCTTTCGGGTAGTGTGGGGTGTGGTGGATTCCGGTGGACGATAATCGATTTATTTATATAGGGAGGTTATGTTTTAAAAATAAAAATTTAAAAAATGCTAGTATTTTCAGGAGAACGAAGATGTGATGTTTATGTTACTGCAGTTTCAGAAATCTGTGGTCCAAATTGGGCTTTCAAAATCTACATGTGCTTCAGTTATATGGGTGATGATACACTTTGCACGTTTCAAACGACTTAGCATTCTGGCGCTCTTAACTAAGCACGAAGACGACCAGTTACCAGAGCTCCTCGCTTTCTCCATAGTAGCGATCAGCAGAAGAACATGTCCCTGCTCAGCACGCTGAGCCCAGCGCTGCACATCACGAGATGGTTCTCACGCAAGGCACTTGCAGGGGAGGTCCCGGTTGTCCCGGGAGCTGTCCCAGATTATTGCTGAGCTTTATATACAGATACACTCACTTCCCCCATGTTTTTTACCCCCGTGTTTACACTAGTGCAAAAGCTTTGTACACTTGGTGTAATGCAGTGTTTGAACTAAAGCAGGCATGGCTGCTGGCACGACACCTTCTGAGACCAGCTCTGGTTCTTGTCCCTTGGCAGCTGGCAGGGCAGTGGCCTCCCCAGCACACAGGGACACCTCATGTCAGCAAGGCTGAAATGTAGCCACCTTTGTACAACGAAATAAATGTTGCAGTAATGACTGACTGGAACAGTGATGTCTGCCCCAGGTTTTCTTCTCATGTCATTCTTTCTCTATGGTGATTTTGTTAAGGATCTCTCGTCCTTATAGTAGGATAAATTCTGGCAAACCATCCTGAAAGAGTGCCTCAGTTACACATGGATATTTGGGGGTACTAGTACCCTTGTAAGGTTTCCTCATTGAGTGTTCATTTTTGGACAAAAAATATTCAGTGGGACTCAAAGGCAAAGAGAGGCTGATATTGACCCATCTTTCTGTGCAATATGTTCTAAAAAAGACTTCTGCAGAAATGAGAGGATGACTGATGGAGAAGAGATGAGATGCAGAGTACTTTCTCCATTTGGAAGGAGCATTTTCAAATACATCTCCCTTTTCCTCCCTGCATTTTATACTTAGAGCTATCCCTACCTCTCTGTAGTTGTTGATGGGTTTTGGTTTGTTTTTCGGGGGGGGGTGGGGAGGGGGAAGGATGGTGGGGGTGGTGTTGCGTGAAACAGGAGGGGACAGGGTCATGAAAAAGAAATACAATGGCTTAGGTAACAAACTATAGGAGAGAATTTACAATGAAGAAGTTCAAGTTGAAGCTGTTGTCTTCTGTCCTGGAGTTACATACATAACTACCTCTGAAGGACAAAGCTTAGGTGACCATTAGCTGGGCATGGCTCCTTACTTGGCATGCTGGATTGTGTAAATCCCTTTCATGAGTGCTGAGGACTTCCCATGGGCTGTAGGAGGAATCTTGGCATCTAGCTTAGGGATGTGGGTACCATGAGGCATCATAAAGAACTGCATTGTGATTTCTAAAACCTTCTGTGGCACCAGTGAGCATAAGGCACATCATGTGCCTTAGCTTATTAGTCCACCAAACCTTGGAATAGCTTTGAAATTAAGTTCTGACCACTTGGGGTTGCTATATGTAATTACATTGAGATCCGTGTCCCTTTTCCACGTTCTTGCTGTCGTTTATGCACTGTGGAGTTGTCTAATATGTTTCAGATCACTTTTATAGTGTAATTACTGAAAACTTTTGTAAGATTACTTACAGGTTACTATATTATTAGCACCTTTGACCTGCAGATAGCTGGACTTCTGAGGTTTGTGTCATGTTTCAAACAGTATAGGAGGAACAAAGTGAAACAAGATCTTTTCTTCTAAAGCCTCTTCTAGATCCTAGTTAGACATTTCTCTAGGGTTGGAGTGATGCCTTTGTCCAGGTTTTTGGTGTGTTTGTGTGTTGATTCTTCCCTTTCCTGCCAATAACATTACAATGACTTTTAATTCAAAAAAATGGCTATCTGCAAAATGATAGTTAAGGAAACTGCATAGAATTTATCACAGACAGGCAGATCTGTAAATCAGTTTCGTATGCTGCAGAATCTGTTTGAGGTCCTCTGTATGCTCATCCTTCAGTCAACAGATCATGCTGCTGATGAATGCTTTCTTGGAAGCCAGGCCATTGCAGGGTGCTTCAGAAACATCCTAGAATACAGTTTCTCCTTGGGTTGTTTGCTTTAACAAAAAATGTTCCACATATGTTCCCACCATCTTTACTGTCTCTCATTCCCTGCAGGCTTTTTTCACAAGCTAGTGTGAGTCACTCACCTTGTGTTCTCCAGTGTTGTAGTTTTCACACTGGAGTTTAGGACGTCTTAGTGATTAGAGGTTTTGGTAGTGATTCCTTTGCTCCATAGGAACCGCTGTGTTCCTTGAACTGTGTGTATATTCCTTTCTTGCTTTTGTTTCTTCTCAGATTGTTGTATTTCTCGTCAGAGATAAGTAACTACATACTCATTTTTCTAAGCATGTAATTTTTCATATTTAAAATGCCACCTCTTAAATGTTTTCTTCTATAATCTGTCTTCCACTGTGAAGATGCTTCTCTTTTAGTTGTGTAATGGTTACCAAGTTTATTCTTTACCTTCATAAGCAAACTTAGGGAGTTTTTTTATTTCTGTTTCTCAAATGTTTGTAAAAGTCATTCTTGTCATTTTTTAAAAACTAGCCCCTTTTTGAAAGAAGCCTTGCAGTAAGCTGTTGCGTCCCAAAACCACCCTATTGTTCCCAGTGATAGTTGCTCCATATGTTATGCTTTCTTGTGCCTTGCATACACACATTTTATGAAGTCATTTAGGCAGCTCTCTTGAGAGCTATCTTAACTATTAAAATGTAGCCTTAAAAGGTTCTTGAAATGCATCTGTAGTCCAGAACTTGTATTGCAGCTCTATGAATAAAATTGCCTTTGTTTTCAAGAAGAGTCTTCCTATGAATAAAATGCTGTTAGGCTGGGTTGAAAAACAGTCTGGGTGGCCAAACTGGCCCTGTTGTTGAGTATCCATGGTCGGTACAGAACAGGGAGGCTAACAATGTGCAGCTGGAAATGAAAAGTGGTAAAGGAAACAGAAGCTGAAATATAGGATTATAGAGTCATTTATGTTAGAAAATACCTTTAAGATCATGGAGTCCTACTGTTAACCTAGCACAGTCAAGCATGTCACTAAACAGTGTCACTAAGCACCACATCTGTACATCTTTTAAATACCTCCAAGAATGGTGACTCAGCCACTCCCCTAAGCAGCCTGTTCCAGTGCTTGACAACCCTTTCAGAGAAGTTTTTCCTAATCTAAACCCTCCCTGGTCCAACTTGAGTCTATTTTCTTTTGTCTTATCACTTGTTAGTTGGGAGAACTCCCAACGTGCTACAACTTCCTTTCAGGTAGTTATAGAGAGTGATAAGGTCTCCCCTGAGCCTCCTCTTCTCCAGACCAAACAACCCCAGATCCCTCAGCTGCTTCTTAGAAGACTTGTGCCCTAGACCCTTTACCAGCTTTGTTGCCCTTCTTTGGACATGCTCCAGCACCTCAATGTCCTTCTTGTAGTGAGGGAACCAAAACTAATTCAAGGTGTGGCCTCACCAGTGTTGAGTATAGAAGGCAATCACTTCCTTAGTCATGCTGGCCACACTATTTCAGATACAAGACAGGATCACTTTTTAAAACTGTTTGAAAGGAGAACTTCATGCTGAAGAACCATCTGCATAAATATAGCAGCAAACATGAGGTTTGTTGTTAATGCCACTTATCTAATGATTTGGTTTCTAAAGGATTCTCTTCTTCCAAGGTCATTTGCAGATGCTGTGAAGAAGACAGTGCGACAACACCATCAGTCACACAGCAAAAGGAGGTGCAGCTGCAGGCTTAGCACACTGATTCCCTGCAGCACACTGCTAACTAAACAGCTGCTGCAGGAATAGGCAATACCAGAAATAATGCAGGCACTGTGCTGTATGAAAGGACAAGCAGAGTGACTCAAGCCACTGTCCCCAAGTGCTAGTGCCCTGGGAAAGGGACAGGCTTTTGAGAATATGCATAAAGCCCTTCCCTTTTTTGGAGGTCCACCTGGCAGAGGAGAGCATTTTTTTTGACCATTGCTGTGGGTGTGAAGGTGCTAATAGCAGGAGTGACTGTAGCAGAGTGCTTTCTGGGTTATGATGGTGCAGCTATCTTCTTTTAAGTTCTTGAAGAGTTTTACATTGCATGGAAGGTTGGCAGCACACCAGGGAGGTGTCAGTCTGGTACTACTCTAATTCCGTAAAACCAGTGCTACTTGAAATACTGTTACTAAAGGATAAGCACTACTACACTTAGAGTAGAAATTATGGTTGTTAATTACCACTATCAATTCATTTATTGTCACAATGTAGTTTGCAGCACTAACATTCTGCTATAGTCCAAAACATGAGACATAATGTCTAATTATCAGTTTGCTGTCTTGAAACTCAGCCTTGTTGTACATTTCTCTCCCTCTGTTAACAAATGAGCACTAAGAACATTTGCCACAATGTTGCCTCTGACGACTGATGTAGGCATTCATAAACACTCCGTACTCTGTTATTTTATGCATTCATTTATTTTAACTACTCTGGAAAATTGATAGCTCTTATCATTTTGTTTTATATCTTTTTATTTCCTGAAATAAAGTAGTAAGGTTAGAGAGACTTTCAAGATTGGCCATCAACAAAAAAGCAAATCCATCATCTCTGTGTACATAGTAAAGATCATTACTCTTGTCACGTTTTTAGTATGATCTCTAACTGATCTGGCTTTGTTCCAAACAGCAAAAAATAGTTTGCACACTCATGTTATTACCTGTTTGTTACTATCCCACATCACTGGCTTTTTTTCCCTTTCAGTCAGTCAGTGTAGGGAGTTTTTCCTCTCATGCTAAATTAGGTATCTCCGTCTGCTCCAATAAATCACTCCGGGCATCTTTGACAGTTTGTCCTAGATGTCCATTGATTGCAACAGAAGCTCAGAAAACTTGCTCACATGTAGTTAGTTACCTTTCATACAAAAGTAATCACAAATTTTGAGCCCATTAAATAGTGTATATAAACTCTGTTCAGTCAGTTCAGATTTAAATATGAAAGGAGTAAAATGATGTTTCTTACTGAGGGTGGGTGCAAAGATGAATTTAATTAGTTTAAAATGCATTGAAATGTTGAACTGAAGAGAACTCTAGCAAAGGGAAACCTAGCAACAGTTTCTGCAAATTTTACAAATGGAAATGTTTTCTCACTACCTAAACTAAAATAAAACTGACTCAAGATGAAATTCTGCTCCCCTGGTTGATGAAGATAAACCTACATTTTGTCTAGCATCTTCATTCATTTTATGCCATGCATATGTAACGATCCTGCTGACATTTCCAGGCGTCATTTAATGCTGTCAGTAGTTCCAATGATAGGCAGTTTCCTGTCACACAGCTAGTTAACATAGAAAACTGTGAAGCGCAGGCATAAGACCTGGACTTTTTAAAACATCTTGAATGATTAGACAGAGGTAGGGTTTGGGGAGGGATAACAGGGCCAGATCAGGATTACTGTTTTTTTCAAACCAAATATGCTAGAAAAATGCATTAATTTAACATATTTGCTTCTTTCTTTGGTATAAATGCAAATTGGTTCTCAAGAGAACTAGAAATCTGAGGAGTAGCCCATGCTCAGAGGGTGCATCCTGCTTTGTGTCCCTTTGCAGTAGGAAGGGCAAGAGGATTCAGGAAAGCGAGTTAAATTACGTCAACGAGATAAAGTTAGGAGTTATGTGGTGGGAGTCTGTAACCATGGTAATGAAACCACTTAAGTACATCAGAGTCCAGGGGGACTGGACTGGTAGTGCTTAACATCCAGAAAGCCACTTCAGCTTCCCAGATGAGGAAGAAACAGTTTATGAAAAACAGAGAAATTTTCCACAGAATTTTTACTGAGAAATACTAAAGTAATTAAAATTTTCTTACTATGGTGTGCATAGCTTTATCATCTGAAATCCAACATGCGGCACGATTTTAGCAAAAGCAAAACAACAGATGCTTCTGACAACCGAGTTGCATAACAGATTTCTCTTTTTGCTACCTAGGTCAGCTGGTTTTCACTGAAATTAAAGTTTAACCGAAATGCTAAGGCATTAGCTTAGTATCAGAGGGATAAGAAAAAACCACAAACAGTTGAGGTATGATCTTGTTTTGCCTGACATTCCTGTTTCCACTGAATTTAGCATTTATTAAAGTTACAACTAATTATACATTCGTGGATGAGAGTTTCTTTTGTGTTTGTTTTTTACCTTTAGAATAGCAACTGTACATAATGCAGTGCTGTAGCTGTAACAAGCTTCTTAAAATCAGTGGTGGTCTCTGGAAGTTTGTGTAATGCAAAATAAAGCCCTTCATAAATAAAATGACAGGCAAACAGATAGGTTATAAACAGGACAAAAAAATATAAGCATAATGTCAAGGCTGCACAAGTGTTGTAGTTCATCTTTTTAAAATATTGATTGGGAAGCAAGAAGAAACTTTGCATCAATGTGGTGTTCATCTTTACTGTCCTACTGTTGCCTCAGTTGTTGTTGGACTAGCCTTGGTCTTTCACCAGTAAGGAGTTCTTATCCTTGCTTTACAGACAGCCCTGCCTTGAGCTTTCAGTTTCCTTTTCCTTGAAGAATGTTGTTTACTTTCTATCCCAATTGTCCAAGAAGGTACAATCACATGCAAGTACATATCTATCTCCATTTACTCCTATGCTTAACTTTTAAGCCCAATGAATGATTTCAGATAAATATAACAGCAGGGAAAAGCCCTCAGCAGGATAAGCATCTCTACAGCCACCCAAGGAGGCTACAGAGACGTTATCTCTATTCCTTGTGTGCAATGCGATGGTGAGTAGGGCTGGCAGCTCAGCTGCATAAGCCTTTAATTGACCACAGGAAGTTTGTACTCATTTTAGTTGTCCAGTAAAGAAATTGGACCTGTAGCTGGTTGAGAACTTTGTAGACTGACAGAAGGAAAGGAAGTGGGAATTACCTGAGCAAAGAAAGCATTTGATATACATTGTAAAGTCCTACTTGTACTTTGCAGAACTGGAACATTTTGACTCAGATGTTTAGATGTTGGCTAATGAGAGTGTTTAGGTAAGTTATCTGTGAGGTTAGAGTATTTTGACATCAAGGCTATTTAAAGGCTATTTTTTAGGTCACTGTGACATTAATGATATCATAAACGTGGAATGGAAGTGAACTGTTTTTAGTCAGTGAGATAAGTTACATATATTGTGGTGAATCCATAAAGAAGTATGTAGATTTGATGATCTGAGATATAAAAAGTGTTTGAGAAATAGCCATAGATATCTCTAAGACATTACCTCCACCATTTTGATTCATTTTGTCCTGCCAAGGCAAGAAATTTGTGAAAGAAACAGATAACAAATTGCTGCCAAGTTTTTCTTTTGAAAGTGTTTCTTTTGAGTGACTGCAAAGGTGTGATTAGGAAATGATTTTGCCTCTTAATTTCTGCTGAAACCTTTGACTTTTCATAACAATTTTAATACATCTCATCAGACTTGAACCTAACAATGCTAGTTGAATCACAGCATCACAGTATCTACCGAGCTGGAAGGGACCCAGTAGGATCATCAAGTCCAGCTCCTTAACCTATGCAGGACACCCCAAGAATCACACCACGTGCCTGACTGCATTTTCAAAATGCTTCTTGAAGTCTCTTAGGCTTGGGCTGAGATGACTTCCCTGGGGAGGCTGTTCCACAGCCCAACCACCCTCTGGGCAAAAAACCTTTTTCTATCTCTAGCCTGAGCCTCCCTTGACTCATCTTATCCTGTTTCCCCTAGTCCTATCACTGTCCAGTAGAGTGAGAAGATCAGTACCTGCCTCTCTGCTACCCCTTGTGAGTATGTTGAAGATGGCAATGAGGTCTCTCCTTGATCTCCTCTTTTCAAGGCTAAACAAAACAAATTACCTCAGTCACTCCTCATAAGGTTTCCCCTCCGGACCCTTCACAATCTCTGTAGCCCTCCTCTGGACACTCTCCAACAGCTTAATGTCTTTCCTATATTGTGGAGCCCAAAACTGCACACAGTACTCAAGGTGCGGCCATATCAGTGTAGAGTAGAGCAGGACAATCACCTCCCTCGACTGGCTGGCAATGTTGTTCTTGATGCACCCCAGGATGCAGCTGGCCCACCCGGCTGCCAGGGCACGCTGCTGATTCATATTCAATCTGTTGTCAACAAGGACCCCCAGGTCTCTCTCTGCTCTGCTGCTCGCCAGCCTCTCACTCCCCAGTCTATAAACATGTCTAGAGTTGCCCCATTCCAAGTGCAGAACCCAGCATCTGCTTTTGTTGAATCTCACGCGGTTGGTGATTGCGCAGCACTGTAATTTATCAAGGTTCCTCTGTAGGGCCTCACTGCCCTCGAGGGAGTCAACTGCTCCTCCCAGTTTAGTGTCATCAGCGAATTTGCTAACCATCCCCTCAAGTCTTGTGTCCAGGTCATTTGCAAAGATGTTGCAGTGTACTGGGCCAAGGATGGAGCCCTGCAGACTTCACTAGTGACTGAGTGCCAGGCTGATGTAACCCCATTCACTGTGACTCTTTGTGCCCGACCCATGAGCCAGCTGCTCACCCATCACGTGATGTGATTATCAAGATGTACACATAGACATTTTGTCCAAAAGGATACTGTGAGAGACAGTATCAAAAACTTTGCTAAAATCCTAAAAGATCACATCTACTGTCTTCCCTTGATCAACTAGCTGGGTTACTTTGTCATAGAAGGAAAGTAAATTCAACAAACAGGACTTCGCCCTCATGAATCTTGCATAAGCTTGCCCAGTCATGATAAAAATGTCAATTAGAAGTCATGATTAATCACTAGAAAAAAACAGTGGAAAAATAAGTCTTGCTCATTTACTGTTCACAGAATTGCGTGCTCTGTAGTCTGCTTACTATTCAGGAGCCTTCCCAGTCTAGGAAAAAAGAAATACATACAGTATCAATACTTACATGTTATTAAATCTGTAACAGCAGTAGATGTACTCTGAAAGGCTATGTGGTACAGCTTTCATATGAAGTACCTTCAGTAATATGCCACTTAAAATTACTATAAACAGTTTATAACATGCAATTCCTGAAAATTATGTCAGCCTTGAACTTTACCTTGCCTTTATTACAATGGACTTTACAGCTGCAAACTATTGTAATGGGTATTATCTGCACATCAGTAATGACCATTATCAATTAGGTACAAACAGTTAATTCCAGCATAACTTACAAAGAGAAACTTAAAATTATACCTTTAAAAAGCTTCAATAAAGATCAGGATTTTCTTCAGGTAAATATCCATTTATTTTCAAGTACAATCTGACCTATTAATGAACTTTACAAGTAAACTATAGCCACAAGCACTGATACAAATAGCTTTTTCCACTCTTGACACAAACATAGTTTCAGAAATCAAAGCTACCATGCCTTTCTGATTATTCTTAAGAGAAGACATTAATCAAATGCATTAGTTGCTTTATTTCTGCCACCCATTCTGTCATACATAAAGTTTTCATCACTCTTATGTAGTAAGTTTGGACTACTTCCTGGATGAGACAGCTCCTGTAGGCAGGACAAACCTTGTGAGAAGGGAAATATTTCTCTTCTGTTAGTTAACAGCTTTTATCATTAATAATGAGACTGTACATACACTAAAAAGAAAATCTGTGCATAATAATTTCATGTGTGGCTTTGACTACTAGATGACTACCTGCCCACAAGAAGGAAGAAGTGTGTGGGCAGTGAGAGATAACTCTCTGAGGAATGGACTCGGCTAAAGCTCTTGCAACAGAAACAGAGGTGTAACAGGGAGCGAGGGAGTCACACTTCAGGCTAGTGTCTTATCAGGTGTGTCAGTATATCCCCAGGATGGATTTTAGTGTGGAGGGGGTGAGATGAGAAGATTCTTACAGCTCTAAGACATAATTTGGGGGTTTTTTTGGAGGAGAAGAAAGATGCTGATGCTCTTATGGTATGCTTCTGGTTTAAGAAGGAAGAAATGTAGCAAGAAAAATCCTCTCACAAACTGATTGACACTGAATCCATGTGCAGTTCAGGTATTATCACCTAGAAAATAATAAAAGTGAATCAAACCCAGAAACCACAGATCTGGTATCTGTTTAAGGAACTATGAGGTTCATTTCAGGGTTGCTCTCCAGATGAGGCACTAGGCATTGCTGAATGTTACTTGTTAAATGCTAAGAAAAATGGGTAATCACTAAGAGAAGAAGGGAAATATACCAAAGGGCTCTCAGAGTTCTTATCTGTACATTTTCTGCCTTTAAGAAAATAGCTAAGGATCATTGCCTACAAAGGAAAAAATAAAACCAAACATCTTAAGCTCAACACTTAAGGAATTGTGTTGTCATAGTAAAGCAGGACTAGAAAACATCTCAAGACCATTATACTATATGTCTGCCCTGAAACAGGATTAACAGCGCCAGTGTAATTCCTGATAGATGTTTAGAAATGTCATCTTGAAGACTTTTACTGTGAGAGATGCCACAACCTCCCTAGGCAATCTACTCCAGTGCTTAATTATTCTTGTTCTTAGGAAGTTTTTCTGAAGTCTTGCCTTGGTCTTACTTACAGTCAAACCCATTACTTCTTGTCCTGTCAGTCCTGGCCATGAAGAACAGATTAAAGTCACACCTAACTATTAAGGACACATTCCTGAGAAAAGCAGAATAACAAAAGCATTTTATCTGATAAGAATTAATGTGATGGGTGGAAGTGCGTATAGGGACATAAGAACTACACTGTTTAAATTCACAGAGAGAAGGAGTAGGGGCACTGGGAGGAGAGTATGGCTTCTTAGTGCTGGATTTTCATCATGCATTACTGTTCTGAAAGACATCAGCTGTGACATCTATGTGTCTGAATGTCCAAGAAAACTCTTGCAGTATAAGCATTCTTGATGCCTCTTTCTGGACAGTTGCGTCTTCATTTTCCCAAGGTTAGTCAACTCAATCATAGGCGAAGGACAGTAAAAGAGGGGCATGTTGGTGGTTAGTGGGCCACAGTATTAAATGGTCAGAACGTCTAAGTGGTGGACGGAGAAGTGGAGGACAATGAGGTTCTGCTGTATTCCATTAATGTCTGCTGAAATCTTTTGCACATACAGAAGTGATCAATCAAATTCCCCAGTATTTTCTCTTCTATAAGCCATCCAACACCTGTTTGCTTTGCCTTTTGCTGCTGTTCTTGTCTACGAGTAGTGAACTGGGTTAAGAGAGATGACCTGGACTTTAAAGATTACTTTGTGGGCCAGCTCACTTTCTGGAAAGAGTGCATACTGAACTAGTAGGAGAAAGGAAATATTGCAGCTGACTCAGATGATAGCTGATTAAATTGCTCTGGAGTTGTACTGTTAGTTCTCAAAAACCACCCTGCTGTAACTTTAGCCTAACACAACAATACATTTTCCAACATTCAATGATGAGGAAGATCCTAGCGAAGTATCATGAAGCTTGGATATCAAAGTTAGGTGCCTGAAACTGTTTGGGAGTCCTACATAAAAGCAACTTAATTTTCCAGGGTTTTGAACACTCTTTTGAGTCAATATAAGATAGTGATATTTTAATACGGGAATTTTTATTCAGGAGCCTAAAACCAGGTTCGGATGTGTAAATGCAGACACATGGCTTTGAAATAAACACAGAAGTAAAATGAAACACAAACCTTTAAGATCAGAACTATGTATATGTCTGATATGAAACCTTGAGAGAAGGGAAAATTGGTTTTAGCAGTTGAAGCTATGGCTAAGATTAACTTACGTAAAATTATACAGTCTCAATGTGAGCTATTCTCACTAAGTATCACAAGTTTGAAGAGTGAAAGTGAACAAATGCATGGAAAATGTCTACTGACTGTGAAAGAGTAGTAGGTGAAGGTGGCTGTGAGAAGAGGTTAATATGTGGCTGCTATTTGATTTTGGAATGGATGTTGCCTGCTTGTCACCCCTCTGGGGTAAGAGCGGCAGGTTCCCATCCCTCTGGAGTGGGACTTTGCTAAGGGATGGGTATAGCTTACAATGGAGGCAGAGTGAGCTCGCCCTGTGTGATGGCTGTGCATGTGAGAAACATGGAATCTCTTATCCCTCCGGAACAGGGTGATGAGGTCCCTCACACTGACCAAGCCCTGTACAGGGGGTAATAGTTTCCAGGGATAGCTCTGCCTTGCAATTTAACTGCAAAATAGCTGGTACCTGATGACTCTTGGGGCTGCTGCCAGGGGCACCCTGTGTCCGAGAAGCCACAAGTCTCTTCTCCACAGATATCTCCTCAGTGCTGCCCTCTCCCTTAAGTCTTATGGCATGGGGTATGGGCTGTACCCAGGCAGTGATTGCAGTGAGGGGTACTGATGATAAGGCGGTTCCTTCCTTCTGGCAGGTGGTGTCATGGTGATAGGAAACCAGCTCATTGCTGAAGGTGACCCTCTCCACAGTGGATGTGGATGCACCACAGCAGAAGCACCGGCAGCCCAGGAGGTTGCTGAAAGCCTGCCTGAAGTCTGCATTGAATGCATAGATCACTGGATTCACTGAGGAGTTGGCCCAACCAAGCCACACAAAGATGTTGAAGGTGGTTTGGCCAATGCAGGGTCCTTCATGGTCTCTCTCAAGCTCAGGCTGACAGAAAGGCAGCAGGCAGTTGAGCAGGAAGAAGGGCAGCCAGCAGCAAACAAAGACTCCCATTATGATAGAAAGGGTCTGCAGCACCTTGGTCTCCTTGCGCAGGGAACTCCTTAAAGAGGAGGTGGGCTCCTTATCATGAGCTGGCCACTGTCCCCCTGCTTGCTCAAGGGTGGAGATGCAGCGGATTTGGGCCTGGGCAATTCGGTAGATCCTGGTATAGGTTATGACCATGATGGCCACAGGAATGTAGAAACTGATAAGGGAGGAGGTGATGGCATAAGTGCGGTTCAGGTTGACATCGCAGCGGGGTGTCCCAGGCAGCAAGGAGCCTGGATATCTCCTGTCTTTGGCTTTATGCCAGTGTAGCTGCACTGGGATGAAGGAGATGAGGATGGAGAGGGCCCAGGCCATGGCTATCATGGCACAGGCAAGGCACCGCATCATCCTGCGCTCATAGCGAAAGGGGCTGGCAATGGCCCAGTACCGGTCCAGGCTGATGATGCAGAGGTGGAGGATGGAGGCAGTGCAGCACATGATGTCGAAGGCCACCCAGGTATCACAAAAGCGTCTGCCAAAAAGCCACGAGCCGCCAGCCACCTCAGTGACCGCTTTCCAGGGCATCACCAGGATGGCCACACAGAGGTCCGATACAGCCACCGACAGGACGAACCAGTTGGTGACCTTGGCGCGTAGGTGGCGGAAGCGCAGGACGGCCAAGCACACCAGCGCGTTGCCCACCAGCGTGCTCAGCACCAGGGAGCCCAGCAGGCACCCAGTGAGGGCCCGCAGCGCCCGCGGACCGCCCCCCGCCGCAGCGGTCCCCGTCAGGGCACTCCACCTGCAGCGCAGTGCCGGCGCAGCTGCCCCAGAGGAAGGGCCGATCCAGCTTCCCCGGGCTCCCCCTGGCCGCTTCTGCCAGCGGGAAAACCCCTAAGGGGGCGGCGGGACCTCCGGCAGCAGGAGCCGTCCGTGGCTGGGAGGGCAGCCGCCCGCAGGGACATCTCTGTCCGCTGCTCTCGCCGCCCGCCTCAGTTTCCCCCACGGCTGCGGGCGGCGGGCCAGGCTGCCTCGGAGGTACTCACCGCGCCGTCTGCCTAGGAACACCCGCCTTGCGCCTCGCCGCGGCTCCCGTCGTGGAAGGCACTGTCCTGCTGCGGCGGGAGTGCAAGCCGGGCAGCGGCAGTCCCTCGGCGGTGGCACTGCGCCGTGCCGGGGCAGACCCGCGGCTTTCTGCCCTGTGTACCGCGGTGGACGAGCAGAGGCTGTCCGTGGGCTCGGTGTGCCGCCCGCCGGAGGGCTGCGGCTCCCCGTGCAGCGGTGAGGAGCAGAGAGGCGAGCCCACCTTCCGACGGAGCGTGCTGCTGGGTGGGGAATGGAGTGGGAAGTCCCCAGGATCAAGCGATCTTCGTAACGGCGCGGAGGGAGGTTTCCCATCAGCATCGCCCTGGGAAGAGTCCTTTTTCAGTCTTCGGTTTTTACTTGTGTAACTCTCAAGGACGAGGATCTGGCGCTTCCCAAGTGTCGCCTCCTTTTGGAGACCACAAGCGAATTTCAGGCTTCTTAAAACAGCAGGATAGCACTTCATATCTGTTTATGTTGAGAATGTTATCAAATCTGCATATTAGAAGGCGTGTTTTCACCGAAGCAGTATTTTGCTATTAATTTTTTGTTTTGAATTGAAATTCTATGTAGAGAAACCAAAAGCATAGAAACCTAAGACATCACTACTGTGGATTTGTTGCATTTTGGCAGAAGGTTGTTCGTGCGTTTCCTCAAACACAAACACCCAAAATCTACCTCTTTGTTTTTCAGCCAAATGCGTTTTCTCATGTATTTCAACAGTCCACCTTAATAATATACACATTGTTATATAAATACCTTGCATGTATTTACAGCCTAATTTCAATAAGGTATCCTAATGCAAATAGGGTATAATCCTTTATTTTGGAAGAATTTATACAGTAATCCTGTCAGGAGAAAAAGGAGATCGGGGTGTGAATAGAAAATATCAACTCATGTAATTAACTAACATGGCAAACAGGTATTTATTTTTAGATTAAGTATTTTATTGTTTCTTTTTGTCTCCTAATTAAAACACTCCATCCACTAGTGCCAACATAAATATTTTTCAAGCCAGCAGGTATCTGATTTCCATTGTACAGTTTATTATATTCTTGGTGCCTAGAACAGAGACCAGAAAATTTTAAAATAAGTTTTGAATAGCAAAGCTGGCAGCTTAACCTGTAAAAATCACATTTAAGATAAACTAGCTGGATTGTACCAGTTTGTAACAGATTGTTAACATTTGGTCATGGTTTTCAAGATCCTAGTTGTTCTGTGCGTTGGAGACCACAGCCTTCATAATGCAGCCCATTGTGTTATTCCTGCTGTGACACTGAAAATTGGAATACGTTTCTTGTTAATGTGTTTGTCTGTAAGACTAACTCATAATTCAAGCAGTTTATCTAGAAACTTCTGTGACAAAATACATACTTTGTTAAAACAGTAGTAGCTGTCAAAATAATGTAGGCTGTAAGATAAAAGCCAGCTCCACACCTTCTCTTGTTTGGGATCATCTGTAGCTCCAAGGACATGGATTTTGCCAACATCTGCAACACACAGTATGTCTCTGATTTTCATTCCAATACCAAGGACTAAATCTTAGTTTGTAAGAATTATCTACACTCTTGCCAATTTGACTCAATACATTTACTCTTATCTAACAATCAATAAAATTACTCCGAAGAACAAAATATATTTGTGAAGAACTGTAGTTGGAATTAAGTCAATACAGCACTGTAAAGGACAGAGCAATGCTTTTGCATATTCAGCAGAGACTAGTGATACAGGGCTCTGTAGCAGAATGTAGCTAGCAGTATCCTTATGAAAACAACAGTTTTCAGTGTCTTTGTGTATCTCCTATTCCCAGGATCTAGTTATACTCTACAAGTATCTCTAGCTCCTTTTTAGCATGCGTTATAAACGGAAGTATATGTGATCATAGAATCATAGAATTATCAGGGTTGGAAGGGACCTCAGAGGTCATCTAGTCCAACCCCCCTACAGTGAGTAGGCACATCTCCAACTAAACCAGGTTGCCGAGCACCCTGTCCAAGCCTCACCTTGAACACCTGTAGGGATGGGGCCTCAACCACCTCCCTGGGCAACATGTTCCAATGTTCCACTACCCTCATGGTAAGGAACTTTTTCCTAATATGTAATCTAATCCTACTTTTCCCTAATTTAAATCCATTACCCCTTGTCCTATCACTACAGGCCTTTGTAAACAGGCCCTTCCCAGCCTTTCTATATGACCCCTTCAGGTACTGGAAGGTGACTATTAGGTCCCCCCGAAGCCTTCTCTTCTCGAGGCTGAACAACCTATCCTCACCAGGGAGGTGTTCCAGCGCCCTGAGCATTTTTGCAGCCCTCCTTTGGACCTGCTCCAGCAGGTCCATGTCCTTCCTGTGTTGAGGACTTCAGAGCTAAAAGCAGTACTCCAGTACTCATGCTGTTCTTTGAGGCTGTTAGCTGAAGTCAAGTCTGACTGAGAGGTAGATGTCTCCAAAAAAACCCCAAAATTCCTACAGTTGTAATTAAAGTAGGCATCTGTGTAGAAGTCAGAACCCCTACTAATATCCTTACCAGTAGTGCAGACTCAAACCTTATTAAACGCAAGAGAATCCACAGAGTGAGATGTTATGAATGCTCTTATTTTAAAGAAAACATCAAAAGACACATTCTTCATCTTAGATACCAGAGGATCCAAAAGCAAGATGTAAATGATTAAGAAACTACACAGTGAGTCAGTGACAAAGACAGGAATAGAAACATTGCCCTGCTCACATTCCTATATTGGGCTTGGTGGGGTGAAGTGTAAGATTATCAAAGGGCAAGGAAAGAAACACATGGGGGAAAACATAACACTGTGAAAATCAGTGTGTACAGTGAGCTGAAAATGCTGTAAATTTTGATTTTAAAGCCTGTAGCTATTTCTTGAATTAATCTAACTCAGGACAGAATAAGAAGGGTCTGAGCAAAATAATGTAAAAACTAGCAATGAACTGGACAAAACAGTCTCTTGTGACCCAGAAAATTTGCAAGCTCCTTCCTTCTGCAAAAGAATAAACTTAACCAGAGAATATACATAAAACACATTGAATGTATAAAATGTCTCTCTGTTGTACATTTTTAAACGCACTCACAGTATTAAAAAAAATCTCTCTCCCTCCAAGAAAAGAAAGAAGGAAGCCAAGAGTAAGAAACAAAAGCAGTTTCCTTCTCCCTCCCCTTTTCTTCTTCTTGTCTTACATCTTCCTTGTAAAACTCTCATCTTGACTCAGTGCTCACGTACAACACATACTATGATTAAGATGAGATCAGATTCAGAACTTAATTTTAAGCCTTTAATGTTTTACTATGATTGCATTTGGAGCTCATGTCTCTGTCTAGGTCCCTGATGTGCTTGCTAGCTAGCTGGACAGCTGAAGCAGGGTAAAACTCAGTGCTTTGTGGGACATGGTATTTCAACCCAAGCCTCAAGGTGCTTCCTGTGAGGGCACCACAGTTCTCACATCCTGTGCTGTTGTGCAGAAGTCCCCTGGGGAGAATGAGCCTCCAGCAGGTTAATGGCAGGGTCCACGCGGTGCTTGCAAGCTATGAGCAGACTAATGCCGAATCTCACCGAGCTGTGTGTTCTCATAAAAACAGTGACTGTAGATTTCAGCCATTTTTATCCAGTGCCAGTCATTGCTGCTTTNTTCCTGTGTTGAGGACTTCAGAGCTAAAAGCAGTACTCCAGTACTCATGCTGTTCTTTGAGGCTGTTAGCTGAAGTCAAGTCTGACTGAGAGGTAGATGTCTCCAAAAAAACCCCAAAATTCCTACAGTTGTAATTAAAGTAGGCATCTGTGTAGAAGTCAGAACCCCTACTAATATCCTTACCAGTAGTGCAGACTCAAACCTTATTAAACGCAAGAGAATCCACAGAGTGAGATGTTATGAATGCTCTTATTTTAAAGAAAACATCAAAAGACACATTCTTCATCTTAGATACCAGAGGATCCAAAAGCAAGATGTAAATGATTAAGAAACTACACAGTGAGTCAGTGACAAAGACAGGAATAGAAACATTGCCCTGCTCACATTCCTATATTGGGCTTGGTGGGGTGAAGTGTAAGATTATCAAAGGGCAAGGAAAGAAACACATGGGGGAAAACATAACACTGTGAAAATCAGTGTGTACAGTGAGCTGAAAATGCTGTAAATTTTGATTTTAAAGCCTGTAGCTATTTCTTGAATTAATCTAACTCAGGACAGAATAAGAAGGGTCTGAGCAAAATAATGTAAAAACTAGCAATGAACTGGACAAAACAGTCTCTTGTGACCCAGAAAATTTGCAAGCTCCTTCCTTCTGCAAAAGAATAAACTTAACCAGAGAATATACATAAAACACATTGAATGTATAAAATGTCTCTCTGTTGTACATTTTTAAACGCACTCACAGTATTAAAAAAAATCTCTCTCCCTCCAAGAAAAGAAAGAAGGAAGCCAAGAGTAAGAAACAAAAGCAGTTTCCTTCTCCCTCCCCTTTTCTTCTTCTTGTCTTACATCTTCCTTGTAAAACTCTCATCTTGACTCAGTGCTCACGTACAACACATACTATGATTAAGATGAGATCAGATTCAGAACTTAATTTTAAGCCTTTAATGTTTTACTATGATTGCATTTGGAGCTCATGTCTCTGTCTAGGTCCCTGATGTGCTTGCTAGCTAGCTGGACAGCTGAAGCAGGGTAAAACTCAGTGCTTTGTGGGACATGGTATTTCAACCCAAGCCTCAAGGTGCTTCCTGTGAGGGCACCACAGTTCTCACATCCTGTGCTGTTGTGCAGAAGTCCCCTGGGGAGAATGAGCCTCCAGCAGGTTAATGGCAGGGTCCACGCGGTGCTTGCAAGCTATGAGCAGACTAATGCCGAATCTCACCGAGCTGTGTGTTCTCATAAAAACAGTGACTGTAGATTTCAGCCATTTTTATCCAGTGCCAGTCATTGCTGCTTTGCCAAATGAATGTGATACAACAGTGGTTGATTAAACAGTTCATTTAACTTTGAGATCTTGTCCAAATTGGGAAGCATTATAACCAGCTTCATGAAATGGTATCATTTAATGGAATGTGGTAACATTGTGTAAAGATGTATTGAGGTACTGACAAAATGATGCTCTGAATAAGTTGCCTCCTTAAAAACTATTATTAGTATGTGAATCAGACTAAATTAGGTTTTGTGATTACCTGTACAGCTACTTTTGGGGACTGATTTTTTTCTTGGAAGAAGATGTCACTGAAGGCAATAATGTTCCACCTGAAACCAGTATGATTGTCTGCCTATCCATCCATCCATCTCTGTATAGCTAAAGAATCTGTCCTTTTTTGTACATGTATGTACACTTACTGTCTTGGCTTTATATATTGTATTCATGCTTTTAATGCCATACGAGTTTTGTGAACTTGATCATATAGTGAGACTGCTAATCTACTTGTACTGTGAATCTAGCATTTACTGCTGAAAACAAATTACCTTTTTTATTATAAAGATATGGATTAGCTATATGATAGAATTGGAAGTCACTGAAAAATTGTTTCAGGAACTATCTAGACAAGTTAAAGAAAGAATATCTAAATCAGCAGCTAATTATCAAAAGCATGTTTAGTCTGTTCAGGCTTAACAGAAAAAAAAATTAATTTATGATGTCCAATACAGACTCCACTGTAGCTCTTCACATCATCTGAAGTTAAAGTTCTTACAGTGATTTTACTATGAGTCGTTTAGCATATCAACTCCTGAGTCTGGAATACCTTTAAAGTTAAGTAAGGAAAAATAAAAGTGATGTAGTACTAACTGAATTACTTTTCTGGGAAAAGTTCCTGGCTTCTCTCCGAGATATAAAGGCCAGAGATGACCAATTCACTTTTTGACAAGGCCCTCTGAGCATCACTATATGATAGCTTATGAATACCAGACTCTGGGGAATGCTGTGGTGCTTTCATATTACCTACTTTGGAAAACAGTCTCTATTGTGTAAGGGTGTTAGGAGAACACTAACTGCAGGCAAATGGCTTTTCCATGGCACGTGATGCTCTCTCTTGCCTGTGTAGACCACTAAGTGTTTAAACAGATTTCCCTGAAAGACCAAGGGAAGTTTCTTAATACTTTAGCAATCTTTCATGAAGGACAATATTTAAGGAATTTTAAATGTCAAAGAATAATTGCTTTCAATTCTCCCTTGTTGCTATTTTGAAAAAATCAAGACAGCATTTTATACCATCTAGCAAGAGGTGATGGCTCTTCACAGAAACATTGCCAAACAGATCCTTTTGATGACAATCAACAAAGTGAGAACATAAGAACATCTGGACCTAAAAGTTTGGATGTTTTCAGAGTTTCCTCAGTGCAGAGATCGTGGCTTTTAGCTAAGGGCCTGATACTGGCTTCTAGCAGATTCTGAGGCATTTGGTTGCTTTGCAAAGTGACATTTCATAACTGTTCTTCCAGCCTGAGCTATCTTACTTCAAATTTCTATTCAACCTTTCCTGTTAACGATAAATATACATAACAAAATTTAACATTTCTAGACTTTCTCCTTCAAAAACTCAAAGAAACAAGTTCAGCATTGTGCCAAGACATAAGTGAATACTTGTCAATAAATAGAAAAATCATTCTTTCATTTCACCACAGATAATGTTAAAAGAAGTCTTTGTCCTTTATTTTAGTCTGCTGGGAGAGGCTCAGTTTAAGGGTAAAATCCATGTTTTGAGCATCCTGTTTTGCACAGTTTCAAGAGGTCACCTTTGATGATGGCACTTTTTGGACCAGTTCAGTAATTCAGCCTGTTCTCCAGAGAAGTTTGAGTTCTACCACACACTGATAGGGTGTGAAAGTTCTACATCACACTGATAAGGTAACCTTACTGTTTTCTTTAATATGCTATTACTTCCATTATTCTCCAGAAGTAATTTAAGTCAGTCCTTTGGATTTTTGTACTCGGGTGTTCTCAGTGACCCAGCTTTTATCAGCTCCCTCAGCTCATCCCTTCCCAGCACAGTTCTAGTTAGCTGCTTCCACCAAAGAAGCTCAGGTCAGAGACCAGGGCTGGCAATTTATCACATCTGACCCACTGGTTTGGACCTTCCTGGGTGGATGCCTGTGGCTGCACACTAGTATTTTTCACTCAGCACCTTCAAAGACAAATACTTTTAAGCAGGTGTTAATATTCCTCTTCTAATATATAAGTAAGTGTCCCTTCCTAACTTGGGCAGAGATGAAATGCCCAGTGTGACATTTAGGTACAGTCCAAAATCCAGAAGGTAAAAGCAGAAGCTCCAACACCCAGGCAGCCCTGAGACAGTGCTCTTCATTATCCTAATCTTCAGCACCACTCACTGGCAGCCTTTACTCTAAGGCAAAGCACCATAAAACACTAAATGGAGTAATGTTGGGATTAAGTTGGCTCCTGACACAGCTCCTAATTTAGGGGTAGAAAGATGGTTTTAATGCAGTCCTTGCTGTTTTGCATGTGATCTGTATTTTTTAATTGGACAGCTCAAAACCCAGCACTTTCTCTGTTGAACAAAGCAATGTGTTCAGCTGCTTGGGTATAGTATGACAGTGGACCATGGAACCCTTTTCCCAGGAGGCACAGCACAGTAAAGAGCTTTTTGATTTTTCTTTTTGAACAGAAATACAAAATATATTACATTGCTATAGTAATCAGCACCTATGTTATTTTAACCAGTGTCTAATCTAGATTAAAGTAATCAAGATAATAACAATATGAAAACCAGCATTTAATAAAGGGTTAACTATTTCAAAGTGCTACCTCCTTATACTTAAGGATACAAATGCTTCATTGACTGTCATTGCATTTATAGAGCAAGCTTTAAAATTAAGATTAAAAAATGTAATCCACCATATGTTTCCAATAGAGGGCACACAGCAGTCAGCAGAATAAAAAACTTTTGAAATCCACTCTTAGTAACTGATGTGGCAGAATGATTGCTGAATCATAGTCAAACTCCTTTAGAAATTAAGAATGTGTGCTCTACTTCTGACAAAATTTATCTGCTAAGTTAGGAATGTATCTCTCTGGTTTGCTTCAGAATATGCAAATTTTAATTTAGAAAATCAGTGTTAGTTTTCCTTACCATTTTGCCCATGTCCCCATAATGTGTAAATAGTTTTTTGAGAGCCCATGTGCTCTGTTTTAAAGGGGAGACTGCAAATTTATTTTCTTTGTATCAGATAGTGCTCAGCACTCAGAATTAAAAAATGCAGTTTAATCTCTTCTCAAGATTATTTGACTCTAAAGTCTTTTTGACAGCAACAGCATTGTGTTTTGTTTTGTTTGTTTATTTTAGAGATTGAGTGAAATAGAGCCTGTCAGCAAGCTAGAAAGCTTCCTAGCAAACAGCAGATGTGATGCATGATAGACACCTAATTTTTCTGTTCCATAAGGACCATTTCAATCTCTTATATTGTTAAAAGTCTCCCTGCTGCCACTGCTGGAACTGGTTAGACTGCATAGTCAGACAACACAGGAATGATGCACAATTATTTCTGTCCTGAAGAGGTGACCACACCACTGCCACCACTAAGGCTTGGTGCTTGGTTAACCTATGTTTGAGGAATAAAACCAATTTGCTATATGGAATGTCAGCAAGGCAGAAGTGATACCAGAAGGCAGATAAAATCCTTCTGAAGGCTTCACAACCCTCTATTCACTTTCTGTCTTTGAAGATTCCACATTACAGAATCATAGAAAATCCTGAATTGGAAGGGACCCACAAGAACCATTGAGTCCAACTCCTGTTTAGGCACAGGATAACTCCAAAGTCACACTATGTGTCTAAGGGCACTGTCCAAGTGCTTCTTAAAACTCCATGAGAGTTGGTGCTGTGACTGCCTCCATGGGAGACATTCCTACACTCTATCCAACATGTATTTCAGAACAACCTTTGGATTCCTCTCAAACACTCATTTGACAGCACAAACTTTATAGTACTTAAGCTAGGTTGTTAGCTCATACTGCCAAGCAATGGTAACCCTAATTTATCCACTTACTACAAGCTTGTGGCTGAACTACAGCCTTTAAAGAAACTGGGCACTTATGTTCAAGGATGCTTAAAGACATGTGGACATAACAGGCAAGGTCTCCACAGCTACTTTGGAAACTGATTCAGATTCAAGTTCTTGTCATTTATCTCTAAGCCTTTCCCAGACTTCATGCTGGTAAAGGCCACATAAAATGTTCACAGTAAAGATCATGGTTAATAACTACCTGAGAACTGTCCCTGATAAGAAAAAAAAAACCATTGTGCAGGAGTTGCTTGATTGCCATCTTTGCTCTACAAGGTCTAGCAAGTCACACACCCTGCCACAGAGTGCTCTGTGTTTCTTCTCTAGCAAAAGCTGAGCAAATTTGTGTTCAAACACAAACCAAATAAAAAGTCCTTGTCTGTAGTATGTGCCTGTTTCCCTGTGGTAGAATATGACAAATATTAGTTGCACTGGCTATATCTTGATTGCATGATAGATACTTCCCATGAGACACTATGACCCTTTAAACTGGGGAAAGGTCCCCTTGGCTTTCAATCTACAGAAAACATTGCATGGAGGAATAGAAGCATGATGTATGATGAGTTCTTAACATTGAGTCAGGATAAAATGAGTTATATCCCTGGAACTGAGATATGAGAAGTGTTCTACTGTTCCACAATTCAGACATAGCTAATGGCTGTACTTACAGGAATTACTTAATGCAGTGCTGGACTGGGACAGTGATGAGCATGGCATAAAAAACTGTATGGAATAACTCAGCAACACAAACTTTCAATGGTGTCCAGAAAATACCTCAGGATGTGTGTAGGATGCCACACTGCAGAATGAGAAAGTGGTATTTCTGCATAGTAAATACATGCCTTATGTTTCTTTTATCATTTTCCTCATTTCTCATTCCTATCCATCCATGGGGCCAAATGTTACATGTTGATCTTTATAGACAAACACCTTTTAGTAAATATACTTAAGAAATGGCCTTAATAAATAATACACTTGACAAGTTTCTCTTCTTCTGCAGTATCTATGATTAGCCCCAGTCATACTGGCTGTGCCTGGCTGCATTTCCTAAGAGACTGTCTGCTGGTTTTGTGCAGCTTAAACATAGAGCAGTAAACTGAACCTTACCCTTTCCAACCACTCCCTGTTATTCTGTTTGTCCAAGATACTGGAGACTTGTTCTTTTAAGGATAAACTCTTGTTTACTACTATTGAGGACCTGGTTTAGCAATCACAAGCAGCACTTTGTAAACTGAGGTAGGCAGCTCTGGCTTCCAGCTATTTATTCATGTGTCTGTATCACCCAGCTTCATGTGCTATTTCTGTGTTTGTTCACTTTTGCTTTTGGTTTTGATTTTTTCTTTTTTTGCCTTCTCAGCCACGGAAGTGATTTTTTAGTATTAGTGACACAGTGAGCAAACAGAGCACAAGACTGAAACAGGAATTTGTGATAAGGTGGTAATCACCCTGGGGGAGGTCTAACAAATCTTTATCAACTATTTATTAACTTTAGAAAAGTAAATAAAAAACTTGTAAAGCACTTACATTACATGTGACAATAAATGTTGGTAGGAAAAATGCAAAGAAGAGTCCATGCAGTTGAATGACCTCCCATAAAAACATTTACTGTGTAGTCTAAGGACAACACTGATGCCTGAAAACAGGAAAAGGTTGAGGCTGAATTCAAAATGGGTCTAATGAATGGATGAAATAAGTAAAGGAAGAACTGTTGTTCGTCCTAAAAATCCTAAACAAACCCAAAAGGGTTAGGTGGACAATAACTGGCTAAAATATTCTCAAGGAAAGGAGAAAAGGGCTCAGACCTCTGCTTCATTAAATGAGTCCCCTTTCGTTTCATCCCAACTAGCAACATAGGGTTATTGCCTTAATGAGTGAGGATCTCGGGTTGAGGAATCTGAGATCCTGTGTTGCCTGTTTACCCTTGTCTGTTCCTTTTCTTGTGCTTCATCTGTGTCCTCTCTCTGCCACCTTGCACCTATTCCTTCAGTGGAATTGAAAGGGTGGATTTGAATAAAAAGAGAAAATTTTGCAGACTCTGTGAACACAACCTGAGTGTTATAGCAGGCAGATGGACAGAGCCTGTGGTTTGGGTAAGTGACTAACTGATTAGCTGGATATAAAGAGGAAAGTAAAAGCATTCTGGATGACAGCAGAAGCAGATATTTTTCTCTCTCTCTGCTGTTCTATTAAGAACCAGTGTAACTACATTTCTGTTTTGGATGTGGTAATGAAGACTTCTGGTTATTCTATCTTAACCTGTTTTCAGGTAACAGTGATTTCTAGGTAACTCTCTATCCCTATACTTTTAGTGACATTTAAAACAGAAATATTGGGATATGTTAGCAGTCTTTAGCTTTTCAGTATCTTGGTGATGATATCCAAAGGGTACAAAAGTCTCTACATAGACCAGTCTGGCAGTGGGCAACATGGGGGTTAAATGGAAGGAGAGTCTTTCAGTGACTCGATAACCTGAAAAGCCATCTAGCCCCTAGCAGAACAATGGTAAATATAGCTTACCCCACTGCAGTGCTCAGGGAGGTTCTGGTACTGTTTGAAACACAGCAAGCATAAGCATACACAAGCAGAGCAACACAAACTGTATTATCTTAATACAGGTATACAGCGTGTTTAATCTACAAACAGGGTAATTTAATTCTAGGACTGCAGCATGACTGGGAGTGTGCTAAGGGGAAGCTTGCAGTGTGCAGGAGTCTGCCAAATAATGTCTCTCTGAATACCTTAATTAATTCTCAGTTATACTCTGCAGTGAGATTTTGTCCAGAAGGCTTTATATTATGAGTGCAAACTGCTATTAGTGGGTGCAGATGTTCTTGCCAAAGTAGCATTTCCAAAGAAACAAGAGTCACTGGAATTAACAGCCAGAAAGCAGAACTATATTGCAAATGAAGAACATTTGGTCTTGGGATGTCTTGGGAGCCCTAGGGCTCATCCTGTATATTGATTTGAGGAAGATATTCCATATTTTAATTACAGAAGTAATGAAATGGCACTGGGAAACACCAGCTACAGGTTGGTTATTTGTGTAACCACTGAATGTGTATTTCAGTTATCAGCATTGGCTGACACAAGAGGTAAACTAATATCTAAGTTCTTGCTGTGTTGCTCTTTTGAAAAAATGAATCTAGTGGTGGTCATCAGCTTATTTTTGTACAGGGTTTTATTTGTGTTTGGGTGGTTTGTTGTTTTTTCGTTCCTACAGAGTAGTGTTGTTTCTCAGCACTTGGGAATGAATTATAAATTGACAGTTTCCTCATTCATTATTTCCAGAGTTGTAGAGAGTGCCTCATGAGCTGCAGACAGGAACTGGAGATGAGAACTTAAATAAGAGCATAAGAAAAGTCATTCTGTGTCAGTGGCCTAAACTCTGAAATGATGGATGAGAGCCCCTGAAACTTCTCTGAGCATTGGCATGTGCTGGCTGACTGTATGTTGCTGGATCTCTCAGAAAAGCACTTGCCCAGTTTGCCCTTGAATCCCCGTAAATGGTACCAAAAACTTCCATAGCACCAAAACTTCCTCTCTTGCTCTTTCCAGGGAGAATGCCCCTTGCTTGTGCATTACCTGTGCTCTCTTGTAAGACAGTGCAGATGCTGGATAACTGTAGCTGGAAGGTCAACACAGATCAAAATGGAAAACAGTGCTAAAACTAATGACCCAGAACTGTGTTAATTATATGAGAGATGTGTGACATTTCCTAAGTGTTCAGACCTTTGAAAGGGGGCAGTTACAGACAGGGGTTATTTCTATATTTCTAATGAGGTCAGCTGTCAGAAACAGTCATCCTTGATAGGTCCAGTTCTCTTTCGCAGTGCATTTAACAATGAAAAAGGCTGTCTCTCTCAGGTGTAAAGTCTGGGTCACTGTAGCACACTATAAATCTCTCAAATAGGGGGCAGGCTGCAGTTCACGCAAACCTTAAATAAACAGTATTGAAAAGCCTAACTTGTTCCTTATGTTGTATTTTGACTGTAAACTCTTTGGATCAAAGTCTGCATGTCTTATTTATTTGTACAGTGTCTCACTGATGTTTTGTTTAGCTGAAAGTTGTACATGCTGCTTGTAATATAAAATAATGAATCCAGTGAACATTTCTCCCTTTCTCTTTCAATGACTAGTGGTGAGAATAAACTAGTCAGATTCCTCTCACTTAGCTCCTCTTTCATATGTATTCTCTTGCTCCTATCCCAAAACTGACATAGCATTCAGAGCTGACAGCCTTCTAATATAGAAATAATAATGCTCTCTTCTTTCTGACATCCAAAATGCCTGGACTATCTTTTCCATATCTGAAATATTTTACAACTTGAGCTAGAGGCTTTGTTACTGCAGAAAGTTTATAGCAAAAGAACTCAGCTTCATGTTTATGTAATGTGACTTGCTTTTTCTTCACAAAATCTTATTTGGTAAAGTTGTCTCCTTTGTAAGGGTCACCTTAGAGGGACAGGAGCACAAAGGATCTTATAACATGTAAATTGCCCTAATCAGCTTGAGGACAGTACTAGCCTAGGAAGTTATTCACAGTATTCAACTAAGCAGCTATTTTCACTAATAAATTATGCTATTTCTCATATGTCTAAAACATTAGATACTAAGGATCTTATTACCAGATCAGAACTATAGTATAAATTATGTCATTTTAACAGTGCCTGGCAACAGCACAGTTACTATATGGTGTGGTTAGCATAGAACCTTGTGTTGTAATTTCTTTCAATGCCAAGGTGAAGACAAGAGGTCCTCGCTTTGGCCAGTCATTCCCAACCTCAGCCATGGTTTCACCTGGTCCCCACTAACTCAGTTGTCTGGGGGGCACTGCCCTAAAATTAATCAGTGAAATAATGTGGAATTTTGCTTTTCTGAACGACACAATTTCACAGATCTGCTTTAATAATTGTAACGTGGGGCTGCAGTCTCACAAGGCTGAAAATGTGTTCCCTCACTCCCAGTCCTTTCAGCAACCCTGCTCTTAAAATTCCTTGATTTTATAACCAGCTATCTGCTGTTTAGTTCCCACTTCTTCCCTGTAGGTTGCTGACAACCCTCTATAATAGACTCCAGATTTCCTGCTCAACCAAATCATAACGACCTTCTAACATGAAAATAGTTGCCCACAGGACTGTGCACTTTCCTGTGAATTACAGCCTTGACTTTCAGATACTTGCCTCAAAGCTGTTTCATTATCAGTGATGTGTGAACTGTATAATACGTATCTCTGCTAATCACATCTTTAATTCTTTAGTTCATTGAGTTCTTTTTCAGGATTGAGCATTTCTGGAAAATACAATAGAGTTTCACAATCCTCATTTGGTTCTAAACTCTGTCCTACAGGAGTGATATAAAATGCAATATATGATTTGGAAATATGTTTAAAAAATACATATGTAAGATTCACTATGAGGGTGGTTAGAGAGTGGAAGAGGTTGCCCAGAGAGGTTGTGGAAGCCTCATCCCTAGAAGCTTTTAAGACAAGGCTTGATGGGGCCCTGGGTAACCTGATCTAGTGGCTGGTGTCCCTGCCAGTCAGGGGGGTTGGAACTAGATGATCTTTAAGGTCCCTTCTAACTCTGATGATTCTATGATAAATCTGCCTGTCTAGCAACTCCTAGAGGTGGAAATCAATGCAAACTCAGTAGAACAAGTGGTTTTATTTTGTGCAAAACAATGTTTGGAATCCCTGATGTAATTACCAACTGTCTCAGCTACTGCAACTGAACTAAATTCAGCATAAACCAACCCTGTGTTACAATCTCAGTGCCAGTCTTCAGTTTGCTGACCTTGCTTAGCATCTGGTACTGTTTTGCAGGTTCTGTATTAATTAATCATACAAGTCTATTCAAGAGTGACATTGCCATACAGCATCCCAGGTAAACAGTTGAAAATGAACACAAAATACTGTTTCTGAGTGTTTCCTTAAACCTAAAATCCTCACTAGTGAAGGCAGAGAGACCCTCTGTGGTAGCCAGAACGTATGTTCACTCAGCAGGCACGGTGATCAGACTCCATGTGCCTGAGATGACCCAGATCATAGTGGAGAACAGAGACCTATCAACTCAGAGCAAAAAGCTTAATTAAAATGCTTTAGTTAAACAAAAAGCATAACTAGTTCACCTTTGCTAAGGGTTTGTTTTGACTGAAGTAGCCTACAAAGTGCTTGCACAAGCAGTTCAGGTGGCATCTCCAAAAGACAGGTAAACCTGGCAACCTCCTCTGGGCATTTTTGCAAGCAGCTAAGGCCAGTGATCCTTTATCTGGCACAGCTGTAGCTGGATGAGGCTGCTTGCCTGCTATCAATATAGGCAAGGCAGAACAAAAAATAAGATTTGTTTTTATCTTCAACCTCTGACATCCCAAGTATTTGCCAGCTACTCAAGTCAAAGGAGATTAGACTTGCTTGTTACATATATGACATTCAGTGGTGTGTGCCTGACCTCAGAAGTACAGTTACATGTCAAGAAGAGGAAAAAAAAGTCACAAACTTTTTTTTTTTTAATTAATGCAAAGCCCAGAAGGCTTGATATTGCAAAGTCCTAACAAGAAGTCGTAAGACAATGATATGCATAATTTTTTTATTTTGGTGAAGATTCCCAGTTTAAACCTTTCTTTCTAAAATAACCACAATGTTTTCTTTTAAAAAAAAACCCCAAATCAAAACCAACAAACCCTTAAAAGAGGATGGCTGGTCTCTATTTCTATGTGGTGAATAAGCCCTCTCTCTCTGAGCATGCCCCACTTTCTCACCCTTAAAAGCAAGGACCATCAGGCTCTTGTAGGATCTTTGAGGGTGGGGTTACCAAATGGAGGACTTTTCTATCCAAGGGTCTCTAAGAGAATGGCACTTCCCTTGTTACCAGCCGTGAGTATTTATTGTAGGAACACGAAAATAGTCTGTTGGGTTGAGGTGCAATCTGTGGTACTTGCCTAGGACGACTGGTTGCCTATTGGACCTTGCATGGGCCCTATGTTGTTACTGCTCTTCTGGGGACTTGAAGGCCCTTTGCATTTTCTTATGCCTATGACTTTTGGCCTTGCTTCCTCTTTGGGCAGAGGGGACTGTAGTTAACTTTTTTTTTCCTCTGAGAGGCGTGGTAGAAAACACAGGTGTTGGAACCTGCCTTTCTACACAACCTCCATCCACCTCCCCAGTGTTAACCTGAGGCGTTTTGAGATCCCATCGCGGCTCTGGGGAGGATTCACCCCATGATTTCAAAGTGCCTATTTCTCTTTTCTCCCTCTCTCGTTCTCCCCAAAAGCTCAAGTATTTTCTATCCCTTCAGAAAAGCCACAGACAAGCCTAAGCGCTGTGCTTGCCTGCCCGCCCCGTTCCTCGCGGCCACTGGGACCGGCGAGGGCAGCCGCGGCTCCCCCCTCTCAAGCCCGCGGGCTCGCACTTGTGGTGTCCCCTACTGTCTCCTGCTCCCCGCTACGACGGCTTCTCCCCTTCCTCACCAGGCCAAGGGGTGGCCGCGGGACCGTTTGCCCCGCACCCTGCCTGTGTTACCGCGACCTTTCACGCCCCGGCCCCGAGCTGCGGCTCCACGCTCGCCTCCGGCCCCCTTCCCTCTTCGACTACGCCCTGGCGCGGCTCCGAGGTGAGTAACTGTACTGAGCCTCACTGCCCTCTCCGCTACGGGGGAGCAGGTAGTTCCGGTGCCGCCTGCCCCGCCAGGAAATCAGTGACGGGTCTCCGTGAGTTCTCTGCCTTCCTCCTCGGAGCCTACTCGACTCCGAAGCCTGGCCCCGCACTTCCCGGGCTCCCTCTGATCTCCCCGCAGCCCTGTCTACGCGACATTGCCTCAGCTTCTCTAAGCACACCTTAATCTATGGTACCAGGCGTCCCACGCAATACTCTCGCGGCTGTTGAACTTTTTTTATTATAACTTTATTCCTTCCGAAAAAGGAACAAATGTCAAAAATTAATCTACTGAACGGCCTGCGGGTCTCCTCTGTAAGCCCAGACCTCCTCTGCCGCGCCTGCCGCCTCCCCCGGACGGGATGTGGTGCCCGGTGTGTGGCCTCGCGGGGCTGGGTGCGCAGGGCGCGGAGAGAAGAGGCATGCCTGAAGCCTGCGGAGGTGCTGGGCAACCGGATGGTGCTGCAGGATACTGTAATCGCTACAGGAGCGAGAAGAGCCTCTGGGGGAGGGAGGAAGCTACCGACCGTCGAGCTAGGCTTTTCCGCAACAGAGGGGTGCGGTACACCACAGGAATACGGTAGATTATGCTCGCGGAGGGCCTTTATCTGGAATACGGTAGCGGGGGAGGTGGGAGCGGCCTCCGAGGCACCTCTCTGGCGCGAAAGATCCTGTCTAGTTGGCATCTCTATGGTTCCGGATGTCGTAGCGCCGGGGAAAGGGTGTGCGCTCCTCCCGTCCTGCCTCTCCATGGTGGCTTTCCGGGGGAAGGGCTGGCGCCGTGCGCCTGCGTGAGCCGGGCCCGCTACCCCCCCGCCGCCGAGGTCGCTGTCCGAGGCGGGGAGCGGCGCCGGGTGTCAGCTTCGCGGTGCCGCCGGTGCGGAGGAACGCGCGCGCACCGCCCCTCGGCCCCCGCCGCGCCGAGGGGGCCGCGCCCCCGCCCCACTGAGCCGCTGGCATCCCCGGGGCTTCGCGGCGGCAAATGGTGGGGCCGGACGATGCTGGAGCTCCGGGCAGCGCAGCTGTGCTTCCCGTGGGCCGGCAGGAGGCGGCGGCGGAGGAGGAGGAGGAGGAAGAGGAGGACGGGGAGCGGGATGGGAGCCGGGGCTTGAGCCGGAGGAGTGCCGGATCGGGGCAGGAACGGCTGTTGCAGCGGTACCTGGCGGCGCTCGGCCCCGCCGCCGCGGCGGCGAGTGGGAAGCGCTGCCCGGAGAAGCCCGCCAACGGGGCCGCCTACGCCGCGGGCTCCCGCGGGGGGATGACCAACGGGGACGTTGGTTTCCTGCTGCTGCCGTCGCCGCCAGAGGAACCGCAGCCGCCCTCTCGGGCAGGACGGGCCGAGCTGGGGCGGGATGAGCCAGAGGAGGAGGAAGCGAAACTGCAGAATGGGGGCTTCCTCCTTTGCCCTCCTGTCTCGGGGAGCGGTGTCGGCGTCCCCGCGGGAACTGCCTTGGAAGAGCCGCTGAGGAGCTGTCGACTGCGGAGTGAGGAGGAGCGGCGCGGCAGCTCCCCGCCGCCCTTCGGCCCGGGGGACGATGCCGGTAGTCGGGCGCAGGCTGCCCTCAGCGTGCGGACCTCCCGGAGCCGGGCGGAACCCACTGCCCAGGCCCCGGCGCCTCTCGGCTTTACGAACGTGAACCTGAACTCCCGCAACACCTACGAGGTGAGCCGCCGCCGTAGCGCCCCGGAGCACCTACCCCACGGAGGGACGGCGCTCGCGGCCCCGGCGCCGCCGCAGGAGCAGGCGGAGAGGGCCCGGCGGGCGGGCATCGCCGGCGCCGGCAGCAGCTTTGCCGAGTTCTTCACCAGGTAAAGGAGCAGGCGGTGGTGCTGTTACCGGCGCCTCCGGCCTTGAGCCTGGGGATAGGTGGGATGCGCCGCGGGGTGCAGGCGGTCTGGGTGCGCTGGAGCTAAGGGGAAGGTCTGCCGGGCCGGTTCATGGAGGGTGGTGGGATTGTCCAAGGTTTGTGTCCTGTGTCAGCAGTGTCTTGCTGCTGGTCAGGTGATGAGCGTTTCCAACCCCGACGGGCTCTTTTGCCACGAAATACTCCTACAGCAAGAAAGAGGCTTTGCGTTGGACATGAGCGTGATATAGTAAAGATACTTTTACTTCTATAAACTACATGGACATCAAACTGGAATCTGCTTCCTGTGCCGGAGTGTTTTATTCTGAATGAACACAGAGATACTGATTAAACTGCTTGGGGAATAAGGTGAAAGTTGTTGGTGTTGGAAGCTACTTTTGGGTGATAATGAGAATTATCATGAAAGTTGCAGAGTCACACAAAGCCCTTGCTGCCTGCTGACAGTGTAGGTACAATTTACTTATTCCGAACAGCTTACTTCATTATTCTGAAGCATAGTGTGGAAAGCTTCAAGGACTAGGCTTTGTGCTCAGTTTAATTTGGCTTCTGTTAATTTTGTAGTACAAACCACAAAACTTTAGAACATCCAGCTTCATTACCTGAGGAGTCACTCTCTCTTTAACATAGTACTCAGGAGATGCATTTTGGCTGTAATAGCATGTAGTATGCTTTGTATTACTTATGTTTAAAGAGAGGAGTTTGATTTCCAAAATTTCTATCAGCTTTTATTCTCCAAAACCCTGGAGTTGTAGTTATTGTCAGACTGACAGTTACTCTGGTAGCACAGTGAGTCTCTTAAATGTTTTCAGAAGACAGAATAAGGTTAAATCTATTAACTGCAGAATCGATAAAGAGCAGAAGTTTGATCTGAAGGCAGGCTCCCAAACTGAGAAACGGGCTCCTTCTGCCAACCCTTAGGGAGAGGAGAGATGCTTTTCTGCCTTAGGATAAGGATAGTAGCAGTTGCAGGTTAAGTTTCATGCATCCACTTTGTTTCAAGGATAGCTTGAGAGATGTCACTCTATTCCCTGTTAGTGCTCTTCTGCCCCACACGCTTTTTTTACACAGACTGCAGTGTATTTACCTTTCCTTTGCCTCATTACTTGAACACTTTAACCAGTAACACTGGTGCTTGTTGCTTTTTGCCCCAGAACTTTATGAAATTCTGGAGGATCTTCCTCACAGAGAAGACTGAACTTGGTGTGTAGTAGAAGTTGTTGTCAGTATACACTGATGTTTGCTGTTTTCAGTTTTCCATTGGTGATAAGTGGAAAAAAAAAAATAAAAAATTGCTTCTCCTGGCAAAAGCTGTAGTGCAGATGCCTCAGTCCAAAAAAGATTTTGCCAAAGAGCAAATTTCATGGCCCCTGACTCACTGTGCCAGCTGTGGTGTATCTGGCCTGGTGAGCAATATTGACTTCAGCTCTGCTGATGCCTTAATAAAAATTCCTTAGTTATAGCTGTTTTTATCTGAGCACCCAAAATGAAATCTACTAATGAAGCACATTTGTACTGTTTGGTTTGGGGGGTTTTTTGTTGTTGGTTTGTTGGTTTTGGGTTTTTTTTAATATCCCCAAACTTCTCTTCTCTGACAGATTTGTTTCTACATACAGTACCATTCAAGTTTTTACTCTCATTGCTTAGAAAAGTGGCAATAAAACTGTCATTATTTTGAGTACTTAGTTCTTCTGAACTCTTTCTGATACTTTAAAAGCTTAGACTTCTCACTTCTTTTTTTTAAACCACTCAGATTCATTCAAAACTGACAGTTGCCATTGTAAGTGGATTTTTCTCTAGCTCTTAGAAAGAGAAATACCCTAGCTGTAAGTAATGAGGACTCATTGTATAAAAATTGTCCTGTGGTTGAATGTTGGTAGCAACCATACCTCCTTGTGAAGCCACTCAGCAGATGGTGGTTTGTATTTTTGGATAAGCACAGAGCCATAAATGAAGTTACTCCCCAAAGTTTTAAATTGTACCAAGTTGTCACATTCTATCAGAAGTACTTGTGAAGAGAGAAATTGTTGCTTGTGTTTAGTCAGAATGTGTACTTGCTCCTGCAGCGTGTGAGAAAGGTACTGGATGTGCTAAACACAGGTAGTTGAGCAGCTTATATAGGATGTTTTGCACTTGGAATGCTCTTTGTCTAGTTTACAAACTCTCAAAAATTTGGTAGCTCCCATTGTTTTTTTTAATAGTCATAATTATATGGAAACAATTTTAAAAGGCAGACGTTTCTTGCTGGTTTTTGGTTTTTGTTTGTTTTTTTTTTTAAATGAGAGAAAGGAATGGAGACATCCTACTGCCTTCAGCATGAAAGCTTCACTGTTGTAATTGCCTGGTCAGACAAACTTGTTTCAGTCATGGCAGATCTGGGTTAGGAGGCTGCTGTTTCCAGGTGCTTGTTCCCAGCTCGTCAGTTATCAGACTGATCTGCTTTGCTGTTTTTTGAAATAGTGGGTGTTAATTGTCTGCCTTCATTTCACAACCAGAGGAGAAACTGATGAGGTGGGGTAGGGGGAAAAGTGAGCAGCTGTCAGCAGCAGCATCTTACCCATCCTCTGTGACAGGATGAGCGACTTTGCCCTCGAGATTGTCAGTAATAATTATTCTAAGATCATGGGAATGCTTAAATCAATGATTAAAGCTTTTTTTTATTATTTTTTTTACTGTAAGTATTAGGTGCAGTATTTGGCCCTGGGATCTTAAATTGTTTGTGGCAAATTATTAAGCCTGTCAAATCAATGCTGACAACTCTTAACTGAAAAATAATCAGTTTTGCTGTCTTTTTGTTCTACTTTGTTTCTCTCAGCATGTGAAAGTGGGATGCCTCAAGTAAATCAGAGGTATGTGGAGCAGAGTGCTGTGGCAAGGAAAAATGCATGACTGTGGTTACTTGTCTCCACTGTGCATTAAGTGGCTTCTTGAAAGTTATCTGTCACTGCTTTGTACTCCTGTGTATGATTTGTAATACAGTCATATATGGGCACTGTTCTTATGGTTTGTGGTCTTGCATAGCAGCTTACAGGTGCAACACTGTTCTTGGGTTATTGGATCACTTTTGGGTTGCCCCAGTGGATTGCTATTGGGTATGGAATGGTTCAGTGGGCAGAAATGTTGCATGGATAGTAGAATTAAAGCTGTGATGATTACCTTGATTGCAGTGTGCTTTATACCCCAAAGCCGCATATGCAGAGCAGTAAACCAAAATGGGTAAGCAGCAGTGAGTGTTCCAGAGCTGAGATAAAGCCACAGTGATTCTCAGCCTCTTTTAAAGACTCATTCTACTTCATAATTCTACATGTATGTACCAGACATCTTCTCAGCATGTGTAGATATTGTTCCTCTCTGAATTGTCAATTTACTAGTTAAATTTAGTTATCTGGTAGTTAGCAAAGTTTCTCATTCCGGATTCAAAACTTACTGTTGACAACAGCAGTGATACTTACTTTGTTGTAGTAAACCACCATTTTCCCAGATAGTTTTTTTCCAGAATTCATCTAACAAGTTTTCCTGATAAAACCACAGAGATCTTAATTCGTAACTGCCACTTCTTGTCTTCAGGATTTGCTGTGAGCAGTAGGTCTAAGGGGTTTTAAGTATGTATGGTGGTTGGCATGTGTGCTTAAAACCCCCTGTCTTTAAGTCTCATCCTCCTTAACTTACCCAGAATAGTTGTGTTTGTTTTGCAGATGTTTTGAAAAAACTTCACTTGGGGAGATGATGAAAAGTTGAAGGGAGTCAGTATTTGTAGGAACAAAGAACTAAGAAATCACTGAAGCCCACATCTTTTTGTCCCTCTCTGTAAATACAGTTCTGTGATTCAGTAGGTAGGCAGTTCTTCAAAAGCTGCTAATCTTGCTCCTACAAATGCCCTTGACAGAGGCTGTGAAGGATTGCAGAGAGGTTCACTTCCCTGAGAATTGTTGCTTGTGTATGTGATAATGTTTATAGATCTGTAGTTTATATTTCAATTTATTACTAAGTAGCACTTGCAGCTTTGACCCATATAGGCATATACCTAGTCTACAGTTGCATCTTGTGAATGTTTAATACCAGAATCAATGTTTCTCTGTGTATATGAAGTTTTTCTGTTTCATAAATGAGCATGAAACTTCAGAGGATGTACTGTGCATCTGTCGGGAAGAAATCAGTTTTGTGGAGTTTTGGTAAGAATGACCACTTGACTGCGGGGAATCAGGTGTCTTAAGTTGTGACAGATCTAAAACTTCTGTCTCTCTAAGGATTAAAAGCAGAAATTGAAGGGGGCACATCACAAGGCTTAATTTATATACCTATATTGCCTGTGCCTTTATCTTTGTCAGTTCTTACTGACATCCTGAAAGACTTTTGTGTTTGTTTTTGATTTTGAGAGTAGCTTTTTTCCCTGTCCAGGAAAAAGAAAAAAAGATACAAAGTGTGTCTTAACAGGTCAGGGAAATATACCGGCAATATATTGGAAAGATAATTAGAAAGGAAAAGCTAAGGGAATAGAACAAAGCTTCCCCCTGAAACTGAGGGCACCCTTCTGTATTTGACAATCCTGTTTTTTTTGCTTTCTCTAAGCAATCTTGTAACTTAAGTGAGCAAGCAGATACTTACATTAATTTGAATTAAAGCTCGCTGGAGAAAGTAGGCAAGAGTATCTGGACCTAAGTCTGTGACTAATTTCAAACAGTATTCTTTTTCCCTGAGTTAGAAACATAATTAATATAAACAAAAAAAAAGCATTCACGTTATCAAAGTGGAAGGTTCTCTGAAGCTTCTTTATTCCCTGCTTGCTAAGAATGGTAATTTATGAAGTTGTGTTGACATGTTGGCTAGTTTCTGGCTAGTTTCTGGCTTTCAGTAATATGAATAACAAACATAATGACAACTTAAGTAAATGTAATCTCTTATGTAAAACAAACTGTAGCAAACTTTGAAGACAAATACTCAGCTTTTTTTTTTTTGGCTTCAAACTTTTTTAGTAACTGTGTAGTAGAAAATTTTACTCCAGTTATATAAACTTTTTATTCATGAAAGGGTTGAGGAAATACCTCCGTGCACGTAAAGATTCTCTGAAAAGTGCAGATCCCACTGTAACAGATTAAATCTATATGACAGCAGAATTGGGTTTATTAGTGAAGCAGTTCCAAGCAGCTCACAAAAATGAGTGAGTCCTCGAGGCCTATGAATTGAAAATGCTTGTTTGGGAAAGTTTCACTTCCAGTTCTTATGATATGTAGGTTTTACAGACTTTTCTGTTTCTGAAAAATATTAGACCAGGTAATTTCTTCCTTGCTTTGTAAAACTCAAAGCCATCAGACAAAAGTGAAAGGAATCGATGGATTCTGTGTTTTATAGTATTTCTGCAGGTTATCACTGAAGCAGTGATCAAATATTTTGTGAATTGCTAACCACAGCAGAAACCTGATACACTGAGTGGCTACAAAAGTTGTACAGTAGTACTGCATTACACAATCAAGTAGTTGACCAGAACTTTGTCTGAGACCAGAAGGGAAAAATATTAACTGAAGCTTAACTAGGCTGGCTGGAGTAGTAGGCACCACTGACTCTTGGGACAATCTTCAAAATAAAACTCTGCCCCATGTTTGAACTTACAGCTCACAGACTTGTAGGCTTTGTCAAAGGCTGGAAGTTTTCCTCAGCTTTGTCTTGAAAATGTTTTTTCATATAGGAACATTTGGTCTATAGATATAGTGACTGCCCTGATAAAGCTGGTGAGTTTTGCCTTAACTGAATGTGAGTCACTAGTAGAACAGTTTTAGTAGTTTGCTTTATTGGGTTGTACTTTCCTGAGATGTCTTGGTGAGTTGACTGAAGAATTCTGCTGTTTTTGGGAAACAAAGGGAATGTCTCTTCCCTGCTTCTGGTATGTATTTGATCCTCTGTGAGCTACTGTAGCTCATTAAGCTGAGGAGTGAAAAATGTGGATGGCTTTCTGTAGGATTAGTGAGTTGAATTGACTTGCGAGGTATGGAGAATCTTGCAATTGATGCAGAAAAGGGACTGTAGGACAATAACTGGCGCAAGGAAGAGAAACAGGCCTCCTTTTAGTGGATCTGAAACAGCTTGACCTTTATCGATGTGTGTGTATGGGAGGAAGGGGTCTTTACTCCTTTAGCATTGTTTTGCTTAGAGCATGTTGCTGGTTAATCAGCTATGGCTTGTTGGAGTAGATATTCATGGCTGTGCAAGAAATAGGAGAACAGCTATAGTCAAATGGTAGAAATTCTCTACTTCATACAGCTGTGATCTACAACTTTGCTTTAGATTCTGTGATCAAGTGACGTTTGGTTATTATTACAGAAGATTGTCCATAGTGTTTGGTGTAATGTAAAAATAGCTGCTAAACAACTGCCTGATTAAGATATGATGATTTGGTAGTTTAGGATAGACCTCTGTTTTGCTACTTCACTCTAAGAAGTAAAGGTGAGACCACACCGTTTATCATACTTCGCAGGTTTTGTACTTGAGCATTCTGAAATCTAACCATCTCTGTTACCTTGCATATGTGTCTACTTATGTATGTTTTTGAATGCTTGAGCCTGTTTGTAAAACTGATCTGTGCAACAGTTCTTTAAGAGTATAATGTAGACTGTTAAAATACTATTTATCAGTAAGTGTTAAAACTTCCCAAGTGTTTGTGTACCTGTAGCAGAACTGTTTTGCCAGCACTTTGTAAAGTCAATTTGAGAATGGTATCAATAGTTCTGTTAATCTTTGTGGTGTAAGAGGCCAGAATCCACCTTCCTTCTTACCCCTCAATAGTTAGTAGCTACCCCTTGACAGTTCATTAGACTTTAGATATACCTAATTGTAGCTGAGGCTTTAATTGACCAATAATATAAATGGAAATGTCACAGTTTCATTAAAAAAAGAAAAAAAAGAATGCTGCAAGCTTGATCTTGCTGAAGAAACATGTTTTCCTGGTTAGGATTTTTTGGTTTCCTTATTTTAATTTTTTTGGGGGGAAGAAGGAGAAAACAAGCTTGCTTGCATAGCACTTAACTGTAGTTTTGGAGTATTGCAGATGAAAATTCCTTTGGAGAGGGTGGTTTGGGATAGTCTGAGTTGTCTTGGTGTGGAAACGAAGAGATTTTTGAACTGCTAAAACTAGAAACATCCTGTAATAGATCTGTGTTTGGGGGTAACAAGATTTAAAGGGAAGCTGGTGTCTAGCTTCTCCTTGTAGCAAGGTGGTGGAAGATGTGAACTGTAAAATCAGTTGGGTCATCTCCTGTCCAGTATAGGGCAGAGCCTTGAAACTTGTGCTCAAAGCAACGGAATAAATGTATTTAATCAGAATAGGCTAGTGTTATTCTAAGTTACTGAAACTAAAATTGTAGAATGTATAGTAAATTCTAAATTTATTAGTATTTTGTTCTAAATCTCCATGTTAAGAATTTTAAACTAAACCTAATGTGAGAGTAAAGGATGAGTTGAAAAATATTTGGGAAGTAAGAGGTGTTTGCTCATTATATTTTTTATGATTGTGTCACTTTTCTAGTTATAACTAATAATGTGAGGACACATTCTGAGCATGTGAAAGTGAACAAGTAGCTCCTGGACAATGTCATATAATTAAAATCAGAAGTAATGAGGATGCCCTATCCATTGGTCTAAGAAATAATTACTGTGTGCTCTTAAACATACAGTGGGACTTTTTGGACACTTTACTCAATTCCTACAAATTGTGTACTATATATAAACAGTTTAAAATGTAGAAATAGAATCCTACATTTGTTGCTCTGTAAGCTTTATAAGCAGCTAACCATAAAGGTTTTATTTTCTTTTAATTATTCATTATTTATGCTTAGAGTTGAGTTACCTTTGTTTCGGTATGTAAATTATTGAACAAGTCTTGCTTAAAGCAGAGGAGCTAATTGTCTATAATCAAGCAATGTTCTTCTGCTGTTATTTCCAAATTGTTGCACATAAGAGCTTAACAGAATGGACAGACTTGAGTATGAGGAAAAATTCTGCGTTCATAAGGAGCTTTGGCTTTTTACACATGATAAAAACATGCCAATGTGAATGTAACAGTTCTTGTATACTCATTATAGTGATAAAAGAATATGGAATTGCAGGCTTGCAGGGGTCTTCAGAATTTGTGTGCATTGTTCCTGAAGTATGGTTTTCAGTCAAAATGTTTAATGTTAGACCAGTGAAAGTGCATCTGTAACAATTCCCAGGATGTGCTTCTAACTCCTGGCTTGTGCTTCTCCCTGGGTAACAATTACTTGGTACATAATCAGTTTCCTTGTCAGTTTGTCTCTCAGCTAATTCAAATTTCAACAAAACTCTAAAGTGAACACACAAATCCCATTAAAATATCAAGTTCCACTGATGCCGTTCTGAGACTTAATTCTAACTGCATTTAGACTTCACCAATTGTATTTTAACCAGCAACAGAAAAAAGTGATTTGAAAAGCAAAAGCAGAGTGGAGTCGAGCAACTGCATTACTAGAACATCACATTAATGCTATATGTGGAAGTGGTTGACATTTTTGAATTACTGTACTGCCAGTATGGTGAAGTTCTTGCAGAGTGCACTGCAGGGAGGAAAACTACCACTTGTAGTTGTTAAGACAACTGCGGTAGTTATGTGATCATGAGAGCCCATAGGTTTTTTCTATAGTATAATCCAGACAATGTTAGGAATAGAATTCTTGGTTTGTGTCAGTAATAGCTGCTTGTTCTGTGCTTCAGTTTACTTTTCATGCTCTGTCAGTGCACCTACTGAAACATTTGTGAGCGTGGTTTGTTGTTAATATGTATTCCAGTGTGGTTATGTAAAACTAGCAGGAGAAGAAAACTTGCTACTTTTTCATTGGGCTTTTGTAAACTAGAGCTTAATTTGATGAACTAATTTAATGCTTCTATCCCACAGGTCCTTTAACAGAAAGCATTATTCAGTTCTGAATTGTAGGCTTCTTTTTAAGGATCTGTGAAGTTTCCAAATGGATTTCGAGATTCTGTATCAAAATGCTACTGACCTTTCAGTCCATCTCAATGGATTGCTTTTCTTGGGATCAGTGAACCTCATGAATATTCTAAGCAGCAACAATTATATCAAATCTAGTACACTTCCGGCAATTCAGTGAATGCAACTTGTAAGCATTCACAGATGCTGTTCCTTAACAGAGCTTTTGTAAGGCTTTAATGTTGTCGACACCACATCAGATGTGATACTGTTAGCTGCCAGGACAATGTATTAGAAATGTTTTTCAATCTTCAGCAATGCTTGTATGTAAACCTCCCATTAATTTCCTTGAGTTAGAATTCCTGTCTAAGGTTTATTCTGACATGATACAAAGTTTGACCAGCTTTTGCCTTTACAAGAAACAGACTTCAATGAATATCTACACATTTTTCCTTTTATTTTAACTTCTGTGAAACAAACCCTTGCTTAATTCAGTATGCCAAAAAATACTAAAAACCAAAGAACCAAAACCACGAAAACCCAACCCTCCCTCTCCCCTCGCCTCCCCAAAGATTCCTTATGGTGGTGATTGCCTTCTGGAAGGTTTGTTTTAATGTTACTTGTTTACAATTTAAAAATCTCAAAAGAGCCATGAGCATGCTTAAATCTTTTGTACACAAATATTAATTAGAACGTTCTGAGTGTTTACATGTTTTTCCTTTTTAATCTGCTAACTTCTTGGTTAATCTAACAACTTTGCCACAGTGACAGGTTGCCATGAATGTTGTTTGTGTTGCCGTGAATGTATATATTTTCAGCTTCCACAAGTGCTGAACTGCTAGGTAATCCTGATAGTGTTCCATAGTATATGCTGGGACTTGGTGCTTATGGGTATCCATGAAGTCAGGATGCATGAGCTGTTTAATATTTCAAGAATGGTGCTCCAGAATGTATCTCCCTAGATACTTGCTTTTGGGAAAAAAATCTGCTCTAATTAAGTTGAAATGCAGCTGCTGCAGTAAGCTGTAGATTTAAGGGCAAGGCTGTAGCGTAGTATTCAGTGACATGTTGGTCTTTAGAATACTTGGTCGTGTATTGATGATTCTTTGGACACTGCTCCTTCTTGTCTGAAGACAGTGTAAAGTACTGTGAAGGGTGTCCTGTAGTTGTGAAATGAGTTTTTCTTATTTACATAAACATACTTTTAACAGGTCCTTGGTTTGGTGTGTGGTGTGCTTTTTTTTGTGTGTGGAGCTGGTGGGGGGTTTTTTTGGTGTTGGCTTTTGTTGTTGTTGTTTGGGTTTGTTTGTTTGTTTTTGTTATGGATGGACATACTCATTTCAGTAATGGTATGCAGTCCTAGGATTGACAGAGGACAGTGTCTTTGAAAGATGTTGGTACCATGGCTTGGCTTTTTCATCAGCCATTCCTTCTAGGTCACGTGTCAGGAATCACGAGTTTGGTGTTCTGGGCACTCACTTTTGCTTCCACGGGGATGGACAAAGGTATTGCAGGTTTCCATGATGGGAACATAGTTGCTGCATACATCAATCACAACCGTTGCTTACTTGAATGTTATGTATTAATTAAGCTATTATTAATAGCAACATCTTGATTCCATTAATGGCAGGTAACTATTCATACAGTGCAAGCAGTCGGAACAACAGCCTAGGAGACCACAGAAGTTGAGGGTTGTACTTATGCACCAATAGCTTCTACGTGGGGGTTGTTTTTTAAAAAAAAAAATCTTTTGAGGCACTGTCTCTTATCAGGTGTGTATATATAATCTCATACTCCCTTCTTGCCTATAGTGGCTGCTGCTTTCTTGAATGCAGTCTTTTTCTGTTTTTTTTTTTTTTTTTTTTTTTTTTTTCCTTTTTTTTGTGTGTGTGTGTCAAGATGTTGATGGCAGTGAGTGCTGGTGACTTCAGACAGCAAGCAGAGTCTCTGGTCTGAGTTTCTTGGTTCTGCTGGATTCCACAGGACTGATAGATCTTGAGTTTACAGGTTCTTGGGAGACTTTCACACTTTGTCTGCATCTACTTCTTTTCTCCAGGTTGCTGGGTTTTGGTGGCTTCTTCAGCTACACGCAACATACAAGCATCTGTAGAGTCCGTTCCTGCAAACTTTCACAGAAGGGCTTTTTGTAACAGAGGTTGCTTGTTTCCGAAGTAACAAAAATCATTCTGGGAACTGAAAAGATAGTTTGTGTTTCAAAGAGATACAATGTCTTCCAAACACTAACAGTTTCTAATTGTAAAACTATGCTGAATGGTCCAAAACTGACAGCACTAGAATTTAACAGCAGCTGTGTGCTTTTCAGACCTATTGTAGTTGTTGAAACATGCTACTTCTACCTGAGCAAAACGAAGAGACTGTTTTCTGTGCACAAATGTGAATGCTTTCAATTTGAGAAGGAAATGTATTTTAAAAATACAGCAGATATTTTAATTGAATAAATCTGGGGGTATATTTCCAGAGGAAGAGTGTGAATGTAGGGGATTAGCTAGTAAGCACTGCACAAAAATGTCTTCCAATAAGAGTGTTCCATTTTCGGTCTGCTCAGAGGTCAGCTTGTAAACATCCTGAGAAGTAACTTTACAGACTACTTAACTTCGAATCCTTCTCTTATTCATAGGTTTCTGGAACATAATTTTCCAATACTCAGAATAATGCATTTCTTACATTTTCAAAGTACTCATGCATAACATAGTCTGTGGGAGCTTGTGATCAGAATCAAATAGTACATTCATGTATCTAGACAATGGTTGCTAATATGCTCTTGTGATAACTGGCTTTCTAAGTAGTAATAGAGTAATGCAGTCATCTGCCTTTTTGAGTGTAATTGCTTTAGGCATTGGCAAAGGTTATCTGTTAAACTGGAGCTGTGTGCATGGTCCTTGGTTTTCTAGTCCATGTTATGAGAGTTGAAGGTGTGAAGATTGCAGAAAATGTTAGCAGAGGTCATAGTTCACAATTTTTTTTTTAAAATCCATAAGTTACACAGTGATTTCCAGCTGGTTTCAGTCTTGAAATAGATCCACAAGATACACTAAAACAAACCCCAAACAAGTCTGAGAGCTGTTATGTGCTGCTAACTTGCATTTAAGGAAATGTCTGGTATTACTCTGATATTGCATGAAGTAGCTTAGAATTCAGAGGTAAAACTGAGTGTTAAGTACAAATATATTGGTATTATTTTAAAACATAAGAGGAAAGTTAAAAGTAGCACACTGTGCATTTACTGAGCAAATCTCTCAAGTGGTGAACTTGGTTTGAAGAAGTGTATGTGGGTAGTAATTTAGTTTATTTATATGCTTGTAATAAATAAAAAAACCCCTTCCTTTCTTTTCAGAAACTTTTTCACTAAAAGGACAAAGGAACTCAAACCTGCTGTCCTAAGTGCTCCTGGTTGGAAGCTATTTGGAAAAGTCCCACCCAGAGAAAACCTTCCAAAAGATTCCAAAATTATTCAGCAGGTGAGTAAACAGCACTCTAGATGCAAAACTTGTAAAGATTAATGCATAGGTATTTGCAGTTTTCTGCTGTTATTTCCATGTTGTTAATGGAGTGCTCTAGGAAGACTCTTTTGGGGCTTTGTCTAAAGAAGAGTAGTTACTGATAAGGAATGTGGGTTTTATGATTATCTGGTACATTCTCCAGTACATCTTGGTTCTTATAAAATGATGTTACATGTTCAAAGTGTTTAATCTGTTTAGGTCAAAACATCAGAACTTCTATTAATTTCCTGTAAAATTTTGACTTATTTAACATGGTATGCTATTTTTTTTAATGGTGAAGTGATTGTGAACTAGATTGTCTTCCTTTATCAAATTCAGTTTTAAGTTACTTTTGCCTATTTTGTGCAATAAATGTTAGTCATACCTACATATTCAGTTCTTCTTCAGACTAGGTATTAATCTAGTAAAACTTATTCTTTTAAAGCATTCTTGGGTATTCTAGTGTTACAAAACTGGTTTGTGGGGTATTCTTGTTTTATTGTTTTGTTTATTTGTTTTCTTCTAACTCATCTTTCCATAGTCCTGCTTGTCTGGAACACTTCACTATCTGTGTAGCTTGTGACAAATTGCTTAGAATTCTGAAACATGTAATCTTGTTTCACTTATAACCTTGAGAGAGATTAAAAGTCTTTTTATTTCAAAATAGGACTGTAAGTAGAACTTGTTTTGGTGTTACTAGGGTACTACAGAAAGGTAATTCTAATTTTCTTCCCCTGATACCAAGCTGAACTTCCATGTATTTGCTCCTGTGGGGCCTGTCTTTAATTTGATAAAATAATAATAAAATGGCATAGTTTTTGAAGATGAGCAATTGGTAATGTATCATTAACTTCATGTTAACATGCAATCCTGAAGTTGAAAGATTTGTTGACATAAATGTTAATACTCCTTGTGTTGAGTGAAAACAGGAACTTGAATCTCTTAAGGGCTGCTTTCTTTCTGTCTCCTTTCTTAAATTCTGTATAAGCTGATGTGTTTGGCAGGTGCAAATGCCTGTGAATGAAGCAGTGTTCAGCCATCTTAAAGAGCTTCGTGGTGAAGAGCGCCTTGTGGTAGCAACTAAAGTGAAAAAAGAGGTTCTTTTTGAAGGACTTGTAATGGGACTGGTCACAAAATGAAATACAGGAAAATCATGAGATCACAGCAAGTGCTATTTATTCTGAAGTGAACTGGATGCTTTTTCAAGTTTTTCAAATACCATAAATATTTTCTTTTTTTGGGTGGGAAAACACAGGTGTTCTTAGTTTACTTGCAGATAAATGCTGTTGGCTTTGAGCTATGAAATTACTGTAGTAAAAATCCAGATGTCTTTGGCATCCTGAAAAATGGAGAATGTGCACAATGCTACCAATCACCTGCTTCCGTTTTTCTAGTAATGAAGATGTTTGTTCTGAAGAAGAAATCATAATCTGCAGAAATATATTATTATCCTGTTGTCCCTTACTGACTGTTTTTCTTTCAAACTGTAGTGTTCCCCCTTTTTTAAAAAACTTTGCTAAGGTGGCAGAAAAAATAATTATATTAAAACATTGTATTGTCTTTAAACATGATTGAGTTGGTCCTAGCTACTAGTTTTGTGGATTGTGTTGTAATTGTTGCCAGATTAGGGTCACTATTGGATTTATATGATTATAAGTAATGTGACAGTAATAGTTAATATTTTTAGCTTTTGATATAACTAAAGGATGCATGGTCTTTAGATAAAGCATCATGAGCTAAGATATCTGGTGAATAGTGATAGGACTAGGGGAAATGGGATGATGTTGAGTCAAGGGAGGTTCAGGTTGGAGATTAGGAAAAGGCTCTTCACCCAGAGGGTGGTTGGGCTCTGGAACAGCCTCCCCAGGGAAGTTGTCTCAGCACCATGCCTGACAGAGTTTAAGAAGCATTTAGATAACTCTCAGGCATATGGTGTGATTTTTGGGGTGTCCTCCATGGGTTTAAGAGCTGGACTCAATGACCCTATTGGAGCCCTTCCAGATCAGATAATACTATGATATATAGTTATTAAAGGGGAATCCAGATTGACAATATATTCTGCACAGTTAGAGCTTACAATACTTGAGTAAATTTGATCCTTAAATTAAGAGGTGGCTCTAATGTGTCCATATTTAACATCTTTCATGTATGTTTAAAATTTGCAATATAGGTCCATGTGCATATGCCTTTGAAGAAAAGCTAATGGTTTATTTTCTCAAAAGTGTTCACATGTGCTAAGATGGCCATGGATCAGAATGAATATAGGTGTGCTTGATTATTGAAGATCAGTGGAGAATAGTATCTGTACTTTTGAATGGCTTACTGACATCCCTAGACTAAATCCTCGCTATGCAGGAGATGTGAGTGAAAAGAATACAGGCAAGAATGCAGTTATGAGGCCTTTAAGAAGTTGATAGAAATATGATTAAAGCTTAACGTGTTCTGTTCACAAGTAATTCTGTGAACCTGGCAGAATACTTCATATTCACGGAGTGTCTCTACAGACTTTCTAAGTTTCAGTTAAGGGATCAAGTGTGACCTGGAAGACAAAACTCGTGTTTCCCCTTCATTTTTGTAGCTTTCTGTGGTCAGAACAATGGTTACTTGCTGTTACCAGTTTTTGTAGAATGAGCTTCTAGATATAGATTGTGCAGTTAGTATGGGCTTAAGCTGTAGGCAAGCTGCCTGTGAGGGAGTTTATTGTAGTATATTAGCAACTTGCTGTTCCAACTCTTGTTAGGAACTCTTGCTGTTCCTAACAGCTATGGCATTCTGCATGGCTGAACACAAAGTTCTGTGACTTTACTGATACCAGTGGCCAGCTTTGGGAGGGTACAAATAAACCCAGGGAGAAGGAAACTCGGTAATGAGTCAGCATCCTTCATATGAAAAATAAGATCTTAAAAAGCTCTTTTGCAGGAAAAATTAACTCATGACAGGAAAAGCTTTGTAATTAATAGGAGGAAGTCTTTTGGGTAAGGGTAATACTTGTATCAAAGGTTTATGGCAACATTGGGAAGTTTAAAGGACTTCCCTGTTAGTAAAACAAGAAAAAACCCTGCATCATTGTAGATTTATAGACAAAACGATGTAGAGCTCACATGCCTCATTTCCTTCCTGGTTGATGGAAGCCTCTTTTGTTATGTTTGTTCTGGTAAGGATGATGTAGTAAATTGAAAATTGTGTTTAAATGAATGCTTGTGGCTCCCAGTGACTGTCTATCAGCTAGACATTGCTGTATGTGCCTCTGCAGAAAAGTCAGGTAGCGATTTTAATATGTTGAATAACTTCCAGGAAAATCTGGAAACTTAATTTGGGATATTATTTCAGACATTTTTTCAGACAACAATGCTAGCCAGCTCTGCCTTTAGAGACTGTCTAATGAATATTACCGTAAATAATTTCTTTGCAGATTTTTTAGCATATGTAGAAGATGATAAATGTTTGTGTCAAAAAGCAACCTACTGGGCTTGCCTGGCTGGGGAGATGGCAGAGTCCCCTGCAGCTGTGCTGCCATCAGAATGCTCGGGACGAGATGCTTTAGCTTGAACTGGGTCAAAGGTTGAAAGTTCTTGGCAGCTGCATCTCCCTGCTCACAGCTGCTGGCATGCTTGACTCTCCTTGGATTTAGAGCTGCCTAAGCAGGATGTGATTGAGGCCAACTCTTTTGCTGGACATCTTCCTCCTCTGGGCTTCCTTCCTTCACTATTTTTTAAAAGGGAAAATAGCAGCTTCTTAGAACTGCAAATGTCAAATGCATTTGATGATTTTAGGAAGTGTGCTCTTTTCCTGAACTGCAGCTAATAAAGCTGGCCATTATAAGAAGTATGTGGTCATTAATGATCACTTTGGTAAATTCTTTTTGGTCTGTATAGAAATCTGCTTTAAATTAGACTGCTGAAATATTTTGATACAGAAACATTTAAAGCAGAAACTGACTTGTGTGCTAGTGTTTAACATTTTGATATGTATGGGCTGAAGCTGCAAGTTCTGTTTAAAAATGCAAGCTCAATTTCATTTTTTGTGCTTATGGTTAAAGAAGAGAGCTTTTAATCTATGATAAGAATGATTCTGAATATCAAGTCATTAAGTTCAGCTCTTGCTTTTTATTGAAGCAGTCTTGAATACTTTTTATTAACTTGCTTAAAGCAGCATGATAATTTTTTGCTAATCTGCCCAAATTAAACTTAAAATATGGAAATATGTATTGCAAGATAAAGAAAAGTAAAATATACACCAAATTCACTTTATCAGCAGTTTTACCAAAGTACTGTGACAGCCTTAAATAAGATGGGGGGAAAAAGTGCTTCTTTTCTATTTGTCTGACAAACCATGAAAAGCTTGCAGTGATTTAGAAAAGATTGCTTATTCACAAGTGAACTAAAGCCATCTTACCCAAAAGCTGTCACCTTCTGTACAAAATGGAAGGTATTAATTTTAGTCCATGAAATACTCTGATTTTGATGCCTGGGTCACTGTCATCTTACAAAAAAAAAAAACCAAAAAAACAACCAACCAACCAAACCAACCCCCACAAAATCCCCCCAAAATAACCAAACTAACCAAGCAAACAAAACCCAAACCCTGTACTTGAGGGCTAAAAACCGATGTTTTCACTTGCATATTTTCCTGATGTCGTTATCTTCAGTCTGAAATCTAACGGAGAAATTGTGTCCACTGAATCGGCAGAACTCCCATGGTCTCCCAGGGCCAAGAGTTGTCAGAGGTTTCTCTTCAAACTAACAGATGCATTTTTAATGTTTTTATAGAACTCAGTCCTTCTAACTTGTAATATTAACTCTTCCCTCTAGTCCTTATTGTTTCAGTTTAACAATGTATGAAGCTCCTAATGCTTAAAAAGTATATATGGCATGCTGTTCAACAAAGGTTAAGATTTGGATATCAGAAAGAAGTAATTTAAATACAGCCCTAGCTGCTTTTTCAGAGGAGTGGTTCTTAAGCAGATAGTTGTCTAGACAGAGATTGTGTTTGCTTGTCTTGCCCTGTTACTGGAGAGAAGAGAAAGGCAAGACTCTTCTCCTAGTGTAGCAGATAAGTAGAAATGTCATTGAAACACAATAGACAATAAATGGAGCATTGGATCTAGCAAGGGACGCGTAACACCTGAATAACAATTTGTCCTCTAGCAGCAGTGGGAAGGCTCTGATGTTTGGGGTTTTTTGGTGGGTTGGTTTTTTTTTTTTTATAGACAATGTTGTGGTCAGATTTTCAAGAAATGTCTGTCATCTTTCCAGAGTCACATATGTAGTTAGTAAAATGCTATGCTAGAAGTGAAACAAAGACATTTCCCAGTGGTTTAGACTTTTGCAATGATAAAATGGTAATGAAATTGGTAGGAGTTCAGTGAGACAAATGCCTCCTTTTGTTTGCATAAAGGACATAAAAACAGTTCATGTCCTAGTACCACGTTTACCTAGCTGTTTTGATACGAAAAACTTGTCAAGGAGAACTTCTCATGATGTCAGTGCTATGTAGTGGTATGTAGTCTGGATCAAATTTCAAAATTATGGGATTTAGGAAGAAGTTTCAGGTGGTAAAAATGCTGTCTTTTGTGGACTTCTTTAAAAGTATGGGGTTTTTTTTAAATAAGCCTTACTTTTATGAGGCTGGCATGGTACTTCAGTACTTAAAAGGAGAAAATAGCATGGCAAGGGGAAAGAAAGCCTTTAAAATTCCTTTTATTAGTCTAAGTTATGCGTGGTACAGAAACATTGCAGATATGTTCAGAAATAATGGTGAACACCTGATAAAAACCCTTATCTTCCTTCTTCCAGGTGCTATAGTCCTATGCTTAAAACTAATGATTGTGTCTTCCTCTCCAGCCTTTAAGCTCGGTTTTTTCATTAGGAAATGAACTTTGAGTGGAAGCCTATGTAACTGTGGTTATACAGGGTCTACTGTAGTGGGACATGCTTTTGTCCAATTGCCTTGCTGCGGTGTGATATGAGGTGTTTCAGACTGCTGCTTAGAATTTTATTTTTAAGTGACTGTTCTTCAAAGCCTTACAAATGCATCAGCTCACCAGTGAGGTTGAGATGTAGTCAGCTTCTGAGCTTTTGGTTTAGAAATACTAATTACAACATTGTGGGGAGGAAGATGGGGGACTTAAAGGCCCACTCTGGGTCACTTTGCTGTTTAATGACGTATTCTAAGAAGAACCCAACCCTGAATGTTTAAATTCTCTGTGAAAGTTACCCTAGTATTTTGTTTCTTGCCAAATGCATATCCAAGTCCAGTTATGTTTCTTTTCTCTTTCTCCACAGTGCAAATACTATTTTTGAGTATTCATTTTAAGCTTTAAAGCTAACTAGCTTATAGGTGAAGATCTTGTTGGGTGTGAGTCCGAGATGAGCTGATAAGCAGGATCTTCCAGATTCGTTTTCAGAGCAGTTTTTCTTGTGTCAGTCTACAGACAATGTTTTGTTCTTTCCTTTTTAACACTGTATCTTCCAAGGCTAGTGTTTACATATGTGTTAACTTTTATGGGTAATATGGACGAGGGGGAGGTGGTGTATCAGATAATGTTTTTTGTCATGCACCTGAGAAGTGCCACAGAAAAATATTTCCCTTTGGAGATTGTAAAAAATTATAAAACTTCAATTAAAACAAGAACAAAAAAATAGTCCAATAGACCTTTATACACTTCTTGCCACAAATGAGAAGTCTGTATATTTTTGCGTGTTTCAAGGCTGGAGAAGGAGGAGGAACAGACACACCTATGTTTCTTCAAACAGGGTATAAATATATGTGAATTTAAATTTTGGCTTACATGTTGATTTATTGTAATGGTCTTTTCCTTCATTTATTCACTAAGGCTTTGCTTCTGTTTTTCTTATTAGGGTGACAGTTCTGGCAGTCTTGCATCAATATCTGCTCTCAGTCTATTAAACACAGGGGTATGGAATTTAATATGTTTTTTAGCTGTATTCAATGCCATGCATGGGACTATGTAGCACTCATTAAAATAGAACAAACATTGCATTTTCACAGTAGCATGAATATTTTATGGCACTAACCATCAACTCATTAGATACCATTAGTAAAATAAACAAACGTCACACATGAATCTCACTAACAACTTAAGTGATAGAGTATTATTATTGCTTATATTGCATGTTCCTGAATAGGAAACAGGTAATGCTAGAGCTTCAGAGTAATATACTTTCCATGTTTGCTGTGTCTCCTTGCTTAATGGTATAAGTTGTTAAAAGCATTAATTTGTAACTTCTTCAAACACCTTGTCTTAGCTTTGAAAATTGGTAGCCTAGAATGTTTTTCTCCCTGTCACAAAGTCACACAAGCTACTAACAGTGGCACTTCAGAACTCTAGATGCTTTCAGTCACTGTTTTCAATATGAAATTGGAAACCTGGAAAAGTGTAGCTATTGAAACGTTTGTTTCATGTTATGTCTTCTGTTTTCTGTGACTGGTATCCTTCTGAAATTGGTCCAATAACTAGCCCCACTCAAGCACTAGCACATACCTGTTACTTTGAAAGCTTTTTATGTAGTACCGCACTCTGTGTTAAATGGGAATAGTACAAGTTAGTTTTTTAGTTCTTTGGATGTGTTACTCTGGCTTTGTGAAATATAGCAATAATATAACTTCTAGTTGATAGTGTGATGCCTATGGTTTATATGTATCCAGCCACTTTTAGCACTTCTTTATTGGGCCCAAAGCCCATGGGTTCATGCTCTTTACTAACCAAAAGATGAAACTTGATGCAACTTGTTAAATATCCAGTTGAAGAAAAAATAAATGAACAAATGAATATGGGTAGTTTGAAAGGTTGACCTAGAAACTCTTCAGTGTCTGTTTGGTTGTTCTTTTGCAGTATGTGAAGATTAGTATTTTTCACTACTTTGGTTTAGGTTCTTCCAATGTTGCCTGCAACTTAGGAAAGAATTCACTGTTCTATCTGTCCTGATATCTGGCATTCTTAGTTCTGAGAAAATTTCTAGTTTGTGACTCTCAGAATGTTTCAGTGACATCTACTCTTGCTATAAGCACTTCTTTGTTTGTAATCACCTTCTAACCAGTGCCAGCTCAGCAATTTTAACATTTAACTTGAGGGGAGGGGGATAGTATGGGAAGGGGATGAGGGTGGGGACACATCTAGAAAATGGGCGCCCTCCTAAACAATTCTACTAATGCTTCCATTCTTGGATGCTTGAAATGATGGGAAATAATCTTTCTTACTGTATTTCTAGTTAGCTGTACAACATTGTGAAAATAATCTTATGGATGTTTTTAAAAAGCCTTTCTGCTCCACAGAGTCATAGGTATGTAGAAGGGAGGGAAAGGTTTAAAACCACTTGCAGAATATATGGTGATCCCTGTTGTTTCCTGAACAGACATCATGATTGATTAAAACCTGTTTCAGGCTTAGAATTTTGGGGGAGTGATGCATGTTAAAAGAAACTGTCATGCACAGAATGCATGTTTTGTTTAATTAGAGTATTAATATGTCTTGATGTCTCCTTTTAAATAAAGGCAACTCTTAAGATAATGGAAGTTAATTCAGTGTTGCCTATCAGGTCACTTTCTCCTCCAGCATACCTAAAACATAAGAAGATCCATGGTGCTTAATCTGTGTAATTGGTACTTTCAGGGCTGTGAGGACTTTGACAGTCCATATAATCCAAGATTTTCATTGCTTATTTCAAAGATCTCAACTTTTGTTGTTGGATCCTACATAGATCAGAACTTACCACAGGAAGATGCATGTTAAATATCATGGTCAATATTTATTCCTTTAAAACTCTGTAGTTTAGGCAGTGCAGATGCAAGTCTGTCTTCTAAAATGAAATCATTATGTGCATGCTTAGTGAAATACTTCATCCCCCCAAGCATACCCTACTTAATGTCAACTAATGCTTTTGGAATGCTGTAGTGCAGCTGCCTTTCCTTTCTGTAGTTAGCTTGGATGCTGGAAGAAGCAGCTATGGGCAATTGTGCATATGTTACACAGTGCAATCCGGTAGTGTTTAGACATGGCTAGAATAGCGCTGACCTGTCCTCTGTGGCTCTTCTGAGGAAGGATAAAAGAAACTTCAGATTTGTATGTTTTCCTCGCAGGTATCAGAAAGGTTCAGACAATAAAAGACCTCCGCAGATTTATTATTCTTCTTTTGTTTAAATCACCAGGAAAATGTTTGGGTTGTGATTTGTTGGTTTGTTTGTTAAGAAGGTACAGTTTGGGATAACTGTATCCTATTAAGCACAAAAGCAATTTATAAGCAACAGACTCTTCTTGCAGCTCCATTTACCTGTCTGTAGGTTAATGGGCTTAGCTGTACTTCTGTAGGAATAAATACCAGAAATACAAGTCCTTCCACATATCAAAGTGCTCTTAAATATATTGTCAAAGTGGTTTTTGGGAAAAACCACTTTTTAGTCTGTTAACAGGTTAATTGTTGGCAGTACCTGAGAGAATGCAATTCCAGCCTTAATGAGGAGATAACTCTTCTTTCTGTTAAAGCTGAGGTTTGTTTTATTTTGGGATTGTGAAATGTTCATTAACTTTCAATAAATACCAAATAATGCTGCAATAAAGAATTTTTAACAACATTCCCTATGCTACTGAAACCATACCTGTGATATTTCCAAATTTTTTTTTTTGAAAGCAGGTCTCATATAGTCTTGAATCCTAGCTGTGATATGTTCTGTCCTTTGGCATATGCCCTGCACGTTAAGCATTTGACAAGACATTTGACTATTACATTGTTATGGAAAAGTATTAGCTCACATCATTTGATGTGAAATTCTGTGTAAGCTCAAGCTTTTTATCCTGTGCAAAGCATTTTGGATTCTGCTTCAAATGCATGGTTAAGGCTATTGGATTCTTTACATCTAGTTGTACAAAATAATCCAGAAAAAAAAGGCTATTGTGGTCACATGGGTGTTATGCATGTCTGATGGTTCTAGCATCTAAACTTCAAATAAATTTCCTAGAGCACAGGCTCCTTGAGGAAGATGCGTATTCCATTTGCATGCTCTGATACTTTGGAATATATTTAATCTTGGTAAATGTGCAGCCGTGATAGTTTGAGCCTGAAGCTGTTTTGGTCTCTGCTTTGACTCCTGGTTATGCTTACAGTTTTCCCTCTCTGTTCATGTGGGGTTTTTTTGCAAAAATCAACTGTTTCTAAAGTGTGCTTACTTTCAGAAACGCAGTTGGGTCATGGGTTCTACCCTTTGTAGAAATCCCTGCTGAACACTTTTTTTTTTTAAATTAACTTTCTCTGTCATTTTGGAGATAATATATCAGTTCTTAGCATGTATGATAGCCAGAAGCCCTAGCACCACTCAGATGTTTTGCTTGTAGTAAAAAGGTGAGTGTGACTTTACAGAATCATTTAAGGCTGGAAAAGACCTCTAAGATCATCAAATCTATCCATTGACCCACCACCACCATGCCCACTACACTGTCACAAAGTGCCACTTCTACATGGCTTTTTGAACACCTCTTGCAGTGATTTATTTTAGCCTGTATAAAAATTAGGTATGTAGGAATGTTACAAAGGTTGGTACTGTTTGAGCTTCCTCATCTCTGACAACTAAATGAACTTGATTTTATGTCTTCTGTTATAATGTACTGGAAAAATGTGAATGTAAATCTGGACTTCTACCAAGAATGAGAGATGGCATTGCTACTGTACTGCAGCGTGGCTGCTGACCTCCAAGTGCTATCACAGGATACCTCCCTAACTTAAGAATGTACTGGAGTATCTTGAGGTATAAAGCATGGCAGGAGTGCCTATAATGTCTGGGTTTAGGCCAACTGAGATAATTTTAGGTTTAAGAACATGTGTATTCATTCATACAGTGAATGTTTGGTTTCTGATTTTTCTTGTGCTTCTGTGAGTTCCAACAAAATTCTACCAATCCTGTGTATCCAGTTGTTCAAGATACTTCTTTGTGCTGAATCAGGTTGGATGCATATTTTTGTCAATCAGTTGTCTTGGGAATTACCCTTCAGGAGAGCAATATGTTCTAGGAAATTTGTGTAACTGCTTTTCTTGGCCAGAGAATTAGAAATATTTAGAACTAAGCTGTATTTGAGAACAGATGGCTAGTAACTTTGAAGTCGTTGTGTTTACAAAGAATAAGGTTTTTAGTGTGAATGTATATATAAATGATGACAGCAAATAGTTGCTCTCTTTTCTTCTTTATAAGGTGCATGCTGGGGCTGTTTTGAAGACAGAGTTTCTCTTCTATTTGATTTAGTAGGCCAGTCATTACAGATTTGTGCTTGTCCTTCCAGGGCACTAACAAAATGAGTTATTTGGAATGCTGCCATGGGCAATAGTATGATACAGTGGTTAAAGTGTGGATAGCTGAAAGGGTAGATGAAGACCTTGGCAGGGGATGAAAACCACTTCAAAAGATACTAAGAATGTTTCAAAACCATTCTTTGGCTTATTTTGTGGTGGTGCAATTATCTTTTCTCATCAATTACACTGTTGCTCTGACTTCCACAAACTAGAAAAAGAGAGAGGCAAAAAGTCCACAGAACTCCTTAGGATTTGGAAATATAGTGGCATTTAATGCATGTGGCCTTACCTCTGTGAACACACTCTGGAGCTAATAGGTTGGGCCTGTGTTAGTACTTCGATGGGAAACCATTTGGGAATACTCTGCTTAAACATAAGATATTTTGTTTAGTCTGAGACTATGTTTACTTACACAATTATTAAAGCATTTGTGGTGATGGTGGATTTTGTTTGTTTGGGCTTTTTTGTCAACTTCAGATATTACTTGTATTTGTACACTAGTTAGTTTGGGAAGATTATGCAGATTTCCTAACTAACTGATCCTTGGATGCTTAGTAGTAATATAGAACTAGAACAGATAAAAGATTAAGTTGGTGCAAGAAACTGCTTTCTTGCTCATCTTTACTTAGCTGTCCTGGAAAGCTGCATGGTCTTGCTATGAACAATTTCAGCTTGTAATCTTAGCTCCTTGCTGGTTTGAATCATTGAATATTCTATATTTTAACATTACTTGTTTAACACTTACTAAACAATATTATGTTTACTAATTAAAAGTGCAGCTGAAAGTTGAAATTTAACTTTTATCACTAATGTTTAGGAATATGAAGCACGGACAGGAAGAATGTATAAACCTCCACCCCCCTCAGCAAGACGCAAAAATATTGAATTTGAACCACTTTCAACAACGGCTTTGATTCTGGAGGATCGACCAGCGTAAGTATGAGTCTGCTATGGAACTGATGATGACTGAATTTTAGATGTGCTTCTGATGAGATTAAACTGCAAGTCTTATGTGAAAGTGTCATTGGATTATTCCATCCCAGATAAAAGCCTAACAAACACCTCCAGAAGAACTTTTAAGTAGATTATATGAGGAATTCTTTTTCCCTGTAATGGGGCCACTAGTCTGTTACCTATTGCATATCACAGCTGTCTGTGACAGTGTTGTGGGCATCCCTAATCAGGAAAATTCCCGAAGACTTTTATGGATTTCTTTGCTGCCATTTCAGTGTGCACTCCTTTCTCCTTCCCTCATTCTGGAAACTTAATTTCCTAGACCAGTTGGGAAGACTTAATGGAGGCAGTTGTCACTTCAGCAAACTTGCAGTTGGCTCTCCAGAATAGTGTGTTTAAAAAATAGAATTAAAAAAAAAAAGGATTAGGTAGTGGCAGGAGGAGGAAGAATTGCCTTTGAAACACAAGAAACACTTTCTTGTCACAAATGCTGAATTCTTATTTTGTATCTGGCAACTACAGTTAAATGCTTTGTTGTTACAAAGATGATAGTGTTCACTGAAACTGTTCCATGCCCCTGTTCCAGTTTGTTTTCATGGCTTCTTAAAACTGTATCTGAAAGGAAAGAAACAGCAGATGAAGATGCAACCAAAGCTGCATTAAGTACAAATAAGAATAGTAATGAAAAATGGGTAATAAATTGGTCATTGTTTTCAGCTATGCAGTCTTAAGCAGTTTCAAGAAGAGGATCATCTGACTAGGAAGAGCTGCTGGAGGAAAGCAAATGGAGAAAAACTTTCAAATTGCACTTTGAGAAAGCTTGTCATTGCACTGTTAAAATATTTGCTCTAATCTGTTCCAATTAGGAAAAGGAAAATAGTGTATAGTGTTTCCTTTGATATTCTCTCTAGTGGTGTTTAAGCTTATAGAGTGCTAAGACAGAAGGATCTTGAATGAAGGTATGGATTGCTATGAGAGTAAGATATGCAGTAAGTGGTTTGTTGTTGCTTTTTTGTCCTTCCAAAATGCCACAGTTCAAACGAACATAAGTATGGTTTTACAAATGACACTTCCACTTGTTTCAAATTGGAATGCCATCCCAACAGTAATGTGCTGTCTCATCCCTGAAGATATATTCTGCTTCACTTTCACTGAAATTATTAATGAAGTGATCTTTTCTGTTTGTATAAGAAGAGCTGGAAAGCCTTTTTCCTTTTTTTTTATATTAAAATGACAAAATTGTCTTCTGTTCATTTTGAACCAAAGCAGACTAGACCAAACATTGTGTTCTGATTTAGAACCAAATCTGGGTCTGATCGAAACAAAGTGTGTGTTTGGCAATTAGGGGATCACTATGCAGTCAAAAGCTAAACATATGTGGTGGGTTTAAGGGCTCTTCCCAACCTCCACGCACGGCAGTTAAAGGAGAGACTGGATTGGAAGTTAAAAAACTAAAAACTGCTTTAATAATAACAACAGATATAAATGAAATGAATATAAACATATACAGGACCCAAAAAACTGAACCTTCCCGATGCCAGCACAGCAGCTTCCCTGAGTCCCCGGTAGCAGCTCCCAGTCCAAGCAGCTAGCACTTGTGTCTCAGGGAGCAGAGGCAAACAGCAACAGCATCCAAGTCACAGCAGAGGGAGAAGAGAAGAGGCTTCATCGTGGCTACGAGTTAAAACCAAAAGTCCCCCAGAGAAACCCAGCATTCCCCTGGCTTCCCTCCCCAAGGTGGGGGGTTTGCAGTGTCCTTGATTCAGGAATTTCAGGTTCCTTAAAGGGACAGTCCAGGCAAGGTGTGTGGGGGTAAAAACTAATAACAGTATTATGTATGTGGTGGTGGAATATCTTTTAGAAAATACAGTTACTGAACAGAATTAATTCTGTTCTAATCCAAACCATAACAACATATTTGAGGATAGTGAACTTTTTAGCACTGCAGCAAGTTTTCTTAGCTTTAGCTCTGACAGAAATGGGGATCTATCCTTTATTCCTTTGCTAGACCTCTCATCTTAAGGGAGTTTTAAAAGGCTAACTATAATGGGAAGAAAAATCTTTTACCTTTTATTGAAAATACATCCATTTCATATTAGCAAATGGAGTACTGATATGCAGGTATATTTAATAATTGAAATATGCATGTATAGAAATACATTGGAATAAGTAACTATATGGAATATGAGTATTTCCCTTTTGTCAATTCATGCAAACTTCATTTTAAAGTCATTCCAGATGTTCAACAAACCTAATAATCCTGCTTTGGAGGGAGCTATAGGAGAACCAATAAATGGAAGCAGTAAACGTCTGGTAGTTCTCTACTGCTGTTACTGAAACTCCAGTAGTGTAACAACCCCAAAACTCACCTTAGAGAGAAGCCAAGTTATAACCTGTTCTGAAATGGTTCAGAATGTCATTTGTGTGTATTGAATTCAGGAACAACTTGTTTTCAGAAATCTTCCTGCCAAGTCAGTGGAGGAGGCTTTACGTCACCGGCAAGAATATGATGAGATGGTGGCAGAGGCAAAGAAACGAGGTATGTTAAATGCCAGTGATCATTACCATTCTTTAGCTGTGCAGCAAAAATAATTTCTGGCTTGTTAGCTAGTGGCTACAGTAAAGAACAACCTCAACCTTGTTTAATATCTAGGTTATTCTCTGGTACATATGTGCACACATTTTAAGAGAGAACTCAATTATCAAATAGTTTTCTTACTCCACCACAGTGACCGTAACATGGTTCAGAGGTCAGCTTAACCTTTCCTTGAAGTTTTGAGTACAGACTTGATGATTTATTTTTTTATTTTTTTTTTAAGAACTACTTGTGTAATGTGATCAATTAGAAACTTTCTGGATGCGCAAACTCTTTTCAAAGGTTTTTTTTTTTTTGGCTGCAGATGATGATGAGAGCCAAATCATAACAAAGGTGACTATTTATAAAGATCTGCTTTTTCAAGAATTTTAGATCTATTTCAATGTTAAGACAGATAAAAACTTTAAGGTTGTTTTCCAACCAGCTGTGCCTGTGTGAACCTTCCTACTCCCACCAGATCTGTTTTTTGATTTAAATGTATCTGTAGCATCTGATACTGTGTCAATCTATGAATAGTTGTTGAAAGGACTTCTGTAGTCTTGTGCCTAGTATTCAGGGAATAAGCTATTTTAAGAATCTGTGCTGCATGTTTTACTTGGGCCGTTGTCACAGGTATAAGCTTCTGAAATGATTGAGCCTCTGTGGATCTGTGGCAGCTTACTCTGAAAGATGTAATGGGAAATCCAAGGCATTTCACAACTCATTTCACACTTCTCTTGTGATATGCATCTTACAAGTTGTGATCTGTGGTCTGTGTTCTCTAACTGCATCTTTCAAGGGTCAGCCATGTGTAGAGTTTTAGTATGTGTGTGTTAGTATTTATTAAAGTAACTATTACTACAACTACACATACAAAGCTTTAGTAAAAACTTAATGAAGCTGGTCAGCCGTATCAATTTACCAGAGGTAGCATGTTTACTCTGTTGAAGTCTAATGCATGCACAAATAGAAAATGTCTTGCAATATCACAGTTGTTCTTAGTGACATCAAGATACACTGCTCTGCCCTTTTAGCCTGTTTTAAAAAAGGGATCTACCAATCTTTTTTTAACAGAAGACAGAATACTCTTCTCTTGTTATAGAATCATAGAATTGTCAGAATTGCAAGGGACCTTAAAGATCTTCTAATTCCAACCCCCCTGCCCGGGCAGGGACATCTCCCAGTAGATCAAGCTGCCCAGAGCCCCATCCAGCCTGGCCGTAAAAACTTCCAAGCATGGGGCTTCCACAACCAAAATCTTTTTCAGCAGTATGACTTTGTCTCAGATTTTTAGGTCACTTTCCAGAAAATAAATTCTTTAATCTTTCTAGGTGGAAGGTTCAATAAAACCTGAATAATTTAAAAATAGATGTAGAATTGAAGTTTTGAATAATAATTTTATCTATAATCATTGCTGATTAAATAATAAGTAAAGTTTAGGTAGAATGTGGTGTGAAATTCATTACAGGAAAAACAGTGCTGATATTGTGCTTGCTTTTTAGTTATTCTGTGTACTGCAGAAAAGATTTCTAGCCAGATTTTGCTTGTCTAAATTGCTGTATTTGAATAATGTAAAGACAGTGTAAATGAAAAAAATTCCTGAGAAATACACCTACAATCAACAGAAATAGTACCAGCTAGCTTATGCAACTGTAATTTACTCTTGATCTCTTTCAGACATCTAAATAATTAGATAATAGCTGAATTACTTACTTAATAATTTATATACAGTATATAATATACAGTAATATATACAGAATTTATATACAGAATCATTGTGTTATGCTTAACAGAAATTAAAGAAGCACATAAAAGGAAAAAAATAATGAGAGAACGTTTCAAGCAAGAAGAAAATATCGCTAGTGCTATGGTGATTTGGGTCAATGAAATACTACCTAACTGGGAAGGCATGTAAGTAAAGTTCTCTTGTGTCAATGAGGCAAGGCTGGCTTGTTTCTCCTCTGGAAACAGAGGACTCACATATCTTATTTTTCTTTTCTTTTGTTTTTTCAAGAAGCTGGGGGTTTTTTGTCACAATATAGTGAAAAGGTCATTACAAAACAACATGAAATTTGCTTTCTGGGTGGGATCTTCCATGGGTAGGTTGTTGGTTTTTTGTTTGCTTGATTTTTATGGGACTTTAGCATAAGCAGAGATCCTTGAATATTGACTTGGGAGATAGTATGTTATTTTACTTGTAAGTTGCCCAATGATTTTAGAAAACATGATGTGCAGTCTGTGCCTTTTTTTTTTTTTAACTTTTTCCCCTGCTTGCCTCTCCTAGGCGTACTACCCGGAGAGTTCGAGAGCTGTGGTGGCAGGGATTACCCCCCAGTGTGCGTGGGAAGGTTTGGAGTCTGGCTGTGGGAAATGAATTAAATATCACGCCTGGTATGCTTAACAGATCACATTTTAATGCAAAATTAAGTTAGTTATTTTCAAAGAAAAATTTAGTCTTCAGTTAAAAAAACCCCCTATATATAAGGGTATATTTGTTTTTTTGAAGAGCTGTATTTTGCAACCTTAGGAACAGGTAGTTTTTACAATTAGACCTCGTAGCCTAGTAAATTATGGAAACTGTTTAAAACCTGCTTGCAAAAGCATTTTAGTCTTTTAAGAGCTGAGGAGGTTCTCCCTCCAGACAGAAAACTTAAGAGAATTTGTAGCTTTGCTTTCTTAAGAGAGTGGAAAGGAGAATTGCTTTATTTTATAACCAATTGTTTTAATGAACTAGAAGTATTCTGAACTGTTTAAAAAAATAAAAGTAATTGGTTAGGACATGATTTCCCTCTTGTAATTTGCATGTTCACCACAGCAGAAAGCATAATGCAGTGCGCACTATAGAAGTCTGTATTGCTGTGTTAGTGCTAACCATCTGATAAACTCTCCCTTCACCTCCAGTGGTTAAGATGAAACCAAGCAACAAAACTGAAGCCAAGAATACTTAGTGTGCTTTTGTGTGGTATAAGTACTTTTCTTACATCTTGCTTTTCTGTTGATGGTTTTGTTTTGCTTTCTTGAAGAACTTTATGAAATCTTCTTGTCGAGAGCTAAGGAACGATGGAAAAGCTTCAGTGAGACAAGTTGTGAAAATGACGTAGAAGGTGAGATCTCCTGAATACTAAACAGCCTCCTATTGACTTCTACAAACCCAGGAAGTCTCACAAGTTCAGCTGTTATTGCAGCATTGGGAGTACTTGTTAAAAGTGCTCTGAGTTGTTCCCTATGTAAATGTTTGCTTTCTTATAACAAGTCAATGAGAGAGGTAAATAGTTTTTACCATAGCAATAAATGATGCATTAGAATATTGCATGTGGTAGTTGACTTTTCAATGAATGTATTTTTCTGCTGAATTCCTGGAATGCAAAGACTAAGCTCTCTTGAAAATTTTAGGTAAAATACAAAAGAAGAAATGGTAAACTAAATCAGTTTTTTGCTATTGCTTAGCTTTGCTTAGTGGATCTTACGTTGGTATCCCTTCCACAATTTTAGGAGAGAAATTAGTGATTCTATTTTTGATTGTGGAACTGAGAGGTGAAGAATGTGCAACATGCACATTTCAAATCCCAATTGGGCTTCCTTGTGTGCCCAGATGGCCTTTCCTCCCAAATATATTGTGTGGGGATGTTAGATGTATAATGGGGTTTTATAACTGACATATTGCTGTCTCCTGTGGGTATTTTTTCTGTTAAAAATAGCATCAATGATGTTTTTAATGGTGGATAGATCCTTAGCATAAATGCTAACTCCTTGTTAACAGTTACTTTCTAAAATGCTGTCATAGAAAAGGAAGGCAACACACTGTGCTTATTACTAATCTTTGGTAGCAAAATCTGGAAAATAAATTTGTTTTAGCCTCATTTAACATATTTGAGTAGTTTTGAGAGTTTTTTCTGTTCAAATATCTTCAACACTTTATTTTGGCAGTTTAATATTAAAGTATGAGAAGTGTATTTTCGTGTCTTGAAGATATTTGTCAAAAGATGTGTTATATATTAGATCTGTTGAAAAGACCCCCAACATGTCCTCTTTGGGAGTTCACAAAACTGAATTTATTGTATACATCCAGAGTTCCTTGTGCTTTTTGTCGGAGGTTCTCATCTTCCTTTGGAATCACTGTAGATGAATACTCTCCCAAATGAAATGATCCCAAATTATCCAATATAATGCCTATTCCTCTTGAAAGAGAAAGGATAGATTAGGCAGCAGTTCTTGAATTTTTTATTTTAGATTGTGCATGTTCTTCCCCTGTAATAATAATAGCTATCTTTTTCCCAAATTCTCCTAATGCAGCCTGTAGTAGTCCCACTCACTCCTGAATATGACTATCAGAGTTTTAGGAGTTGTGGAAGGAAATTCTGCTTTCCAGGCTTCAGCAGAACAGCTTTTGTTTAGCCTATTCATCAAATTCTATGATCTTCCACTTCCCAGTTGACTCTTCACTGGTTTAACCTCTCTGAAAGTGCCTTTTCCACAAGTACCACGTGTATTTTTTGCCTTCCTATCACTAGTATTTACATCACGTCCCTGTGTAGAGGATAGGAATTTCTTCTTTGAGGTTCCTGAGTGAGTGCTGCACTCTTTGTTGTCATCTCAAAAATACCAGTCCTAAGGATGCAAAAATAAAAAGTCAAATGAGAGCTTATGAGGTCAGAAGTAATGTAATTTCTAGTGATCATAACTCTGTGGTTAATTCTGGAAACTTCAGTGAAGTTTCTTTGCATATTTTAGTTACCTTCAGTAAAAGTGAGACGTGAGAAATGCATAAATTTGAAAGTAGTATGCTTGACTTTGCAGGTGAAGAAGTGCTGGCTTCTTGTGATAATGATGTAATTAATCTTTTTTTTCTCTAGTGTACATACTATATTTTAATGTTGCTGGTTGAAATTAGCCACCAAATGATCTGATTAGGAATGAAAAATATGAGGTGAGATCCCACTGGATCACAGGGCAGACTCAATAACTGAAGTCACTGTAGAATATTAGAAAGAAAGCAAGGTTTTGAGGACTGGGCTGGGCAAAGTTCAAAGTCTAGTGAATGTATGGCTAGTCTGGGACTGAATAGTGAGTTATACAGAAGTAAAAGGTAATCTGTTTGTTTTAAGTCTGGAGAGTGTAAAGGTGTATGACTTGAAAGGTAGTAATTTCTCATCATTCCCCTCTCTTTTTGAGTTTGATGGCATATACAAGGTGTATCCGAGGATAATTTAAGCTCTTCATGTATAGCACTGTAGAAGTGCACTCCAAGAATTAGAACTAGGGAACTTTTTTCCTTAGATCCTTTAAGTCTTTGTGTGCCTGTGACAATCTTATTCTGAAGTCTGTAAAAATTTATCTATCATTTTTAATAAATGTTGGTTTACTTGCAGATGCAGGTGCCTCTGTTGCTGACCGTGAGGCCAGTCTGGAGCTGATTAAGTTGGATATATCACGCACATTTCCATCCCTGTATATTTTCCAAAAGGTGACATTTCTGTAACTTTAGCTAGGGCAACTTTAAACTGTAACTTTTTATCTTGAAACCTAGCTGACTAAATATGGAGTAGTTTTAGAAGGAAAAGTGAAATTAGTCCTTTTCTGCATACAACAGCAAATAGTAATCTCTTTTTAATGAGAATAAAACAGAGATTATAAGGTTTTTTCTCCTGGAAAAATTGCATGTGGTTCCTATTAGTGTTTATGAAATTACATGCAAAAATGAGACTATTTGCACTGCTTCTACAGAAATCTTGATGCCTTTTAGTATACATTTTCAGGCTTTATGGTTTTTCTATAGATATACTATGTGAACACACATGTTTATAAACTAGCATGCACTATTGTAATAGAGTGACTTGTGTTACTAATAATTTTAGAACATCCACTGTCTCTGAAAAGGAAAAAACAACCCTGCATGTGTACCAGATATCCTAATTTCTCATTATGTACTGGTTTCCACTTAATTATTTCAAAGCATTATTTTTTTTGTTACTTTTCCTTTAACATCTCAAAAGCATACATGGTAATGCTTAAAATAAAATCTGATATTATTCTGGATGAGAGTAAAGCAATAATACACTGACTCACTTGCATCTCTAAAATGCTGGCTAGTTACTTTCCTGTATTTATAAAATGATTTTGAAAAAAAATTGTTTGTTTTCCCCCTCCTGCCTCCCTTTGTATTAGGGCGGTCCTTACCATGATCTCCTGCATAGTGTTTTAGGAGCATATACATGTTACAGACCAGATGTGGGATATGTAAGTATTTGCTGTAAAATGTTTATAACGTATTAAATAAGCTTGAGATGTCATGTATTAGTGTAGTAAGTAAGTAGGTTACCTAAACCCCTTATTAATTATTAATTTCCAAGCATTTACAATGATGGCAGTTCTTAGAGATAATTAAATAGCTGAAAATGTACTGAATGTCAAGGAGCATACTATCTGCCTCGTGAAGAAAATTTGAAACGGAAGTATTAAGGTGTTATAGTTCTGAAAGTCCCAGAGCATCTTGGGGGAAATGGGGGGAGGAAGCTAATGAACTTCCAGTGGATAGTGAGCAATTAGCCTGGTCTGCCCTAGTGTTGCTCCCACTGGTGCTATTTCTGCTTTTTTTTTCTTTGCTTCACATTCTAAAATACAGAAACTCCTTGTTGGTGTCTCATTAGAGATTAGTTGCTTCATCTGAGTTTAGTGTATATAAGATTGTTTGTGGAAAACATTACTGTGTTTAAAAACAACCCCAGAAAAAAAACAAAGAAAGCCACCCCAAACAAACATAAACCCCACTAAAAACTGCCAGAAAACTTGCAAACCAACCAACTAAACTGAACATCTCTCTGATTGATGTCAGCTTACAGAAGCAGTTAAATAAAGATGCTGCTTTTCTTCTTTGTTCCTTGAGGTAGCTAGGAACACCTTTCACAAGCTCTAGTGCTTCTGGACTAAAAAGAACTTGAAGCGTTTTAAGTCTGTTCTGTGCAACAAAGCATTATTTAGTACAGGGTGTGTTTTCCTCTCTAAATCAGATGTGCTTGAGCCTTTGCATCAATAGCTAGTAGATTTTTCATGTTCAAATGTTTTTAGTCCTGAATGCTGTCATCTGTGACCTCATTTTTGGAGACCTTCCCATACTCTTTAAGTGAGATTACAAACTCTGCAGATTCTGAGACTGCTTGTTCCCAGGGTGGAGTTTTAAAAGGCAAATAACTAATTTTTTCATGGATATGTCTTCTCTTTTTCATTAGGAATACAGCTAGCCTGGATGTTTCTGATCCTAGATTATTTTTTTTGTAATGTTAATATGGTAGTAAATGTAATGTAATCTTATTTCCACATGTATCTATCCCACAAAAATTGAAAGCTGCTGGACTGGTTTTGATGCATATCAATGCTCTTTGTCCTAGTTGGTTAAAATACTGAGAGCATTTTTTTAAATGAGGAGCAGGCAGCATAAATGCCTAGAAACAGTTGATTAATCATCATTGCAGTTGAAATGTTAAAATTATTTTTAGTATAATGAGTATTCAGATCATCAGTTAACAGCTACAAGAACAGTGGTCTTCCCTTATTGCAGGCTAAAGTGTTTCTGATAGAGTAATCATGGAAAAACGTAAACTTCTGTTGTGGCTGACCACTTTAAAAGTAATTTTATGCAAGTGAACAAATACTGTTTGGCAAGCGGGAAGGTATCTATTGACTGTTATGAAACAGCATTTTGTCTTAATTCTGACACATCTATCTGGGTCTAAACTGTCCCATATGTGAGGTTTTTCTTCATGTCTACTTTCTCATAGCTGAACATTGAACTTAAGGCCAAGTTTTGTCTCTTATGAGCCCCTGCATCATTTTAACTTCCTTGGATTCCAAGTCCTGAAGACTTGTGATCATGAGACCTCCCAGAACTTCCATCAAGCACCTAAATGCAACATATGAAGAAACACTGTATTTGTTGCCAAAATCAAATTGACTGCACGCATAGAAATTATTTATCCATGTTGTTTCTGTTCATCTGGGAACGTTATGCAGTGGTATTTGATGTATTGCAAACTGTACATATTTCCATTTCCAAAAACGTTGTACCTATTCACTTGTATTTGCCTAATACTTTTCCCACTTGAAAGGTACAAGGGATGTCCTTCATTGCTGCTGTGCTCATTCTCAATCTGGAAGAGGCAGATGCTTTCATTGCCTTTGCTAACCTTCTAAACAAGCCATGCCAGCTGGCCTTTTTCCGTGTGGATCACACCATGGTATGCACAGAACTTTCTTGTTTTGAACCATAACATTCCTTTGACTTGAAGTACAGTTGATTTATTTATTGCTTCCTTTTGGATAATGGACAACTACACCTGTGGCTGCAAAATTCAGAATACCAGATACTAATCCATAGAACAATTCTACTGTTTTGATTTTTTTCTCTAGAAACCCGTAGTCATTGTATTTGTCCTAAGAAGTCACATTGTGCTATGTTGACATCTTCAGTTCTCGGTGGGGTTGGTGTTATTTTACAGCTGAATATTCTTTTGATGACTACTTATGAGCTGCTTTTCTATCTCTACAGATGCTGAAATACTTTGCAGCCTTTGAAGTATTCTTTGAAGAAAATCTTCCAAAATTGTTTCTTCATTTCAAATCATACAGTCTTACTCCAGACATATATTTGATAGACTGGTGAGTTCAGAGAACATAGCAAACCTAATTTGAGAACTGTTGGAACACTTTCCATTTTTCTATAGGTTTGTTAGTAATGGAAATACAGCATAAAAAAAAAGTATTCGGTAGGTGCTTGTGTACCTCAGGTTTCTACATATTGTGAGATTGTGGTGAACTGTTTTTGTGCAACCACAGTTCCTCTTGTAGGGTTCAAACTTCATGAACTGGGATTGGAGTGACATGTGTTTGGATAGAAAATGAGACACACAGGAGTGTATGTGTCCCATCAGGAGTCCTGTGTGTCTCCTTTTCTTGTTTCCGGAGATAAGTAAGCTATTTAACTTAAATATGGGAGAGGAGGCTACTACACCATGGATGTCTTATTACTGTAGGTGACTTGATGAAATCGTCTACTGAAGAAAGTATGAACATAGGAATGTAGACTTTAAAACACAAGAGGAGGTTGAAATTTAGGGCCTCATTTTGGAAGGAATAAACTTGAAAATACAGTGAACATTTTGAAGTAATGAATGTTCTAAAGCAGTGAGTACCAAACTACATTATGTGCCTGTAATGGAAGGCAGTAGTGCCAGCATCCCTGAAGTGTGTGTAGTGCTGCCAAATACAGAACATCTATTCATAAACGTGCATGGATAAGAATGTGGTTCATATAGGATTATTATATGGGTTAGAAGTTTCTAACAGAGTAAATTGAATTGGGAAAAAAACAGTCATGTCACGAGTACTTGGGAATTAAGAACTTCAGCTATAAGATCAGCTTATCAGTATGCAGTAAGTCTCAGCAGGAGCAGGTTATACAATAGCAGCATTGAGTCAGGAGTGTACTGCAGTCCTGAGAGTTTTGGCAGATCGAGGGCGTTATATATGTTGCAGAAATAGTGCTGCTGTTCAGAGAACTAGACTGTTGGGCTTCCAGATACCTGTGAGAAATGGAGATTATTATTCCTGCGCACGTTCCAAAGATAGCCTTGAGATGGAGAGAGCGCCCCTTTTGTAAAGGGAGAGTGGAAGAGGCGGTTATTCTGCAGTAAGGAGTGTTCTGAGGTTCCCAAACCACTTCCCAGTAGAAATAATGGGGAAACAGAACACTGCTTTGTATCAAAGGAACAGCTACAAGTTTATGGGAGAGGTTCTGTGACATGGTAGATGCAGTAGAGTGAACTGTCTGCTTGTGTATGATGAATGCCTTTTAAAAATAAGCTTTGCAATAAGAAATGCAATTGGACTCTTCCCAGAAAGACGAGCTACTGTCTTTAGGTTTTGATGATTTTGAACATGAATAGAAATTCAAAATGTGTCATGGAAACATAGTTATTGAATTTACATTAGTGGGATGTAGCCTTCTGTTGAGATGATTTGTGGCTTCAGATTTAGTTTAGAAAGCAAATGATGAACAGAGCTGTTAAACTGCGTGGCTTAAATAATGGGAAAGATTAAGGTATACAATTATGATTTTTGTTGCTTAAGTTCTTATTTGTATGTTATACCCTGTTTGAGGGCAAAGATGTTTGTAACTTCTCTAGCCAGAGCTTCCTAAAGGAGGTGGCTTTCAAATGGAGGATTTCCTGGAGCACAAAAAGATGGGTTTCAGAGTAGGAGTTCTGACTTCAAAAACTGTAGACTGTGGGTCTTTGAAATACGGGAAAAAAATAGGAACATATGAAATAATTTGTCGTCTGATCACTCAAAGGAGGTTGTGTTTTCATCTTTCTGAAATAAGTTGAAGTTATAACTGTTCCTTTTCTTCTCAATTGTAGGATTTTTACACTCTACAGCAAGTCATTACCACTTGATCTGGCCTGTCGTGTCTGGGACGTTTTCTGCAGAGATGGAGAAGAATTTCTCTTTAGGACAGGGTTAGGAATCCTTCGGTTATATGAAGATATTCTTTTACAGATGGACTTTATTCATATAGCACAGTTTCTAACAAAACTTCCAGAAGACATTACATCAGAAAAGCTTTTTAGTTGTATTGCAGCTATTCAGATGCAGAATAGTAACAAAAAATGGGCACAGGTGAGTTTCTTGGAGATACATATATTAAAATGCACATGTCAGCGTGTGAGTATATGGGGCACATCTCTTAGTGACTACTTTATGCTGCATGTCTGAATTCTGAGCAGTGAGCACTTCCTTTCTAGTGTCTCATTGTAGAAATTAATCTCTATGCTAAGATTGTGGTGGTTAATACTGATGATTTTTATAAGACTGGCTTTTTATATATTCATTAAATAATTTACTTTTCCAGGTGTTTGCCTCACTGATGAAGGACAATAAAGAAGGGGACAAGAACCATAGCCCAGCACTGAAAAGCTAATTGTCGTAATGTTGAGATCAGTTGAGAATGTGGAAAACCACTCGATGACAAAGGAGTTTTCACATCGTGTCTATGTGGAAAAGCACTATAGAGAATGTGAAAAGGAGAGAAGAAAAAAAGACAGCTCTCAGTGAAGTAATGAACTGATGAAGTCTTCACCCTTTTGCCAGTATTAGCTTTTATTGTGGGAAGATTTGTTTTCACAGAGAATACTAAAACCTATGAAACTGAGAAGTGGGAGAGTTCATGTTTCATACTTCAAAAGAATCAGCTCAATGCAATAAACATTTGTAATAACTTCTGTTGGTACTTTAAAAAAACGATTTTGAGGCATAACCTTTTTTACAAATACCATAAAGTCACTTTTTTGGGGGAAGAGGGAAATGCTAAATTTTAAGGCCCCAAAACTGCTATCCAAACCAAATGCTTTGGTACAAATATTACCTCCAAAAGTAACTATTTGAAAGTATTGAGGACCAAATAAGGTTGTTTGGCATGTTTATGTGCGAGATGGTTAAAATTTGGGAAGGGATATTGTCTTATTTACTTGAGTTTTTTTAAGTTGTAGCTTCATTCTTCAGTCTGGGCAAATGTAATTAACTCAGGAACTGTGGAAGTATTGTACCCAAACCTGTCCGAGCAAAAATAATCTGAATTTTAAACAATGGTGAGATCAGGGCTATTATTTTCTGGGTGTGTACCTATCAATGTGAGTGGTTGTTAAGCATTTGCTTTCGTGTATTAGTTGTGCAGCTTATAAAAAATTAAGGAGGTATTCTGTGAATGGGTTTTGCCACCAGAAGTTTTGTTTTGTAGAGCCGTTTCCCACTAAGAAATATTTGTATGTAATGGTGAACACTAGAAATTGACAAAGCTATCTGCAGACGGTGTTTTCAAAGGAGCAGCCACTTTTAACACTTTGGAATAATGCAGACACAGAATTGTTTTTGAAACTGTTTTTTATTAGTGTGCAATACTGAAATCTAAAAAGCATCTGGTTTAGTGATACTTAATTCTTTAACATCTTCTACTATGACCTTATGTCTCACAATTAAATGTGTCATGGCAGATATTTTCAAACACTTCCTATTCTTGAAGATGCTGTACAACAACTTGTGATTGTAGGGGATGGAAATTTAAGATAGATAACACTGCAGGTGAGGTACACTTGCACTCTCTTGGTCCATTTTTGCTAATATTTAATGTAAATAAATTACTTACATGTGGGTTTTTGTAACTGGTCCCTCTGTGGAAATCAAGTCAAAATTGCCATTATGTATTTTTAAGTGCAGGAGGCTTCCAGTTGTCTGGTGTTTAAAAGCAGAGTCTACATAATCGGGGTAAAGATTTAGTGTGGTGTTACTTACATTGCTCTCTGGTTTAAAAAATACATATATGCTACTTACAACATTACAGTTTGAAATGTAAATGTCAGATTTTTCTTAACTTATGTATTCACGACTTTAATTGGATCCAATTTGTCTTATATTTTTGTGTTATCTTGTACAGTTTTCTTACTTTTCAACTATAAATCTGTATATAACTGTAAATAGAAGGATCAAGCCTTCCTTTAAGACCACTAGTAACATTTCCTGTGTAAATAAAACTTATAGCAGATGTGGTTCTTTTCAATTCCTTTATACCTTGCTGCTAAGTAGGGCAAGAGAATCCCTCAGGCGTAGTGAGGAAAACTGAGCTGGATACTCCACGGGCTAACCACACACTTGCCACCTGGCTTTCTTGCCTGCCTGAGGCGCTAAGGTGAAGGGCAGTGGAGTATGATTTGAGGTTAGCTTTGTTCTTTTAGAGGTTCGAGGGTGAGCTCGGAGGCTGATACTCTGCTCCCAAAAGGAGTGTGCGGGGCAGAAGGTAGGGCATTAAAGCAAGATTCATTAATTTATGTTTCCCCCACTCCCCCCCCTCCTCTCTGTCCCTCAGCAGTAACTGCCGCCCCGCGGACCGCAGGCAGCTCGGCCTCTGCCGCCAGGGGCCGCTGTGGCTTCGGCCGTTTGGGGCGGGGGAGGCCTCGGCTCGGCTCCGCCCATGTCCGGTGCTTCCGCTGCCCGTCGGTGGCACGGCATGCGCTGCGAGCCGCCGCCATGAAGCCGGTAGGACCCTGCGGGGAGGGGAAGGAGGGCGCTACGGGCGTGGGCGGGTCGGGGGAGCGGTTCCCGGGCTTCCCGCTGCCCCGTGTGCTGCTTCGTGCCTGGCGGCCTGGCCCGCCCGACGGTGCGGGGCGGGGGAGCGGCCTCTGGGCCTCGGTGTTGGCTCCTTCGGAAGGGGCTGCTTTCTGGTGCTGACCTCGCCAGTCAGCACAGTCTGGTGCTGCCTCGGCCGGGGGGCTGTAGGAAACGGCAAAGCTCCGGGCGCTGGGGAGCGGGTGGTAAAATGCGGCGTCCCTAGAACGGGTAGCAGCCCGACCCCTCAGCGTCCAGCTCCTGGCAAAATTCAGGTTCGTCTCTCGCCCTTCTAAGGTGGTTTTGCCAAAGCTAAGGCACGGAAGAAGGGAATCGCTCCTGTTTGTTATACTGAAGAGCGTGGGGTCGAGCTTTAACAGAGAACAGGATAGTCTTCAGCGCGTCCTGTTCACTCGCGCTCAGTCTGTGAGGTGATACCAGAAGAGCAAAAGGAGAGTCCGAACTGACTTCTAGGTGGATGCATTGTTCTCTGTAGCTGTTCTAGCGTAGTGTTGTGTACACAACGTAAGGACAAGTGTCAGTGTTTCTTCTGTCTTTTCAGTGCTTTCCCGATAGTAGAACTGTAAAGGGAAGGTAAAGGTGAGCTGACAAAAATTCCAGATTCGAGGAACCCCACACTGGTCCAGCCCCTTGTCCACTTTTTAAAGGGACTCATCTACCCTTACCAAGATATATTAGCCCATTTTCTGTGCTTAGCCCTTGTCTTCCCCTGTCCCTCAGTAGGTAAGCTGTGCTGTGTCTTTTTTTGTCCTCAACGCTCTTGGGAGTGTTTTGCAGTTTTGGCACAGGGTGCCTGTATTGATCTGCACCTGTGGGCTTTTCCTGAGTTCTCTTCCTCTGGTCACTGTGGTTCCCTGAGCTTTGGTACCTGTAACCCACCTGAACACGGTTTCTGCTGCTGTTCTGAGCCTTGCAGTGGATAGCCTTGTCTCATCCATGCAGCTACTACTAGTCGTGGAGGATTTGGGGCAGGAGAGAACCAAGGCTCAGCATGGGGAAGTGTGTTGCAGGAGGACATTTGCCGGGGCTGTGGCCTTGTGCCGGTATCTTAAGGTACTCTAAGGTACCCTGGATCTTACCTTGTGTTGGGGAATAACGGCATCCTGAAGAGGGGAGACAGAGTGCTTGGGAGCGAGCACACAGGGCAGAGCTGTGCCCTAACAGTCTGTTCACAGTACTTGGAATGTTCTTGTGTCTAAAAGTGATGGATGTAGGATTTAATAAAAGTTATCGAATGTTTCTGTAAAACATTCTTTGCTGGTTTGTCTTCTCAAAAATATTACACACTTGGGTGAATTTGGAGCTAATTAGTTGTACTGTTTGGAAGAAATACATTGTTCTGCTCTGGTTCAAATATAAACTTTAATGAGATATGAAACAGGGAAATAATTCCCAGAAGCTATGGACATGTCAGTTACTTGTAGTTTTCTGTTTGTTTCCTAGAGAAAAAATACAAAACGTGTTCCAAGCTTTCGAAAGTTACTGAGAACTAGTAAGATAAAGCTTGACAACAAATTAAAGAATAAACAGTACAAGCAGCAGAGTGCTGCTAAGAAGTATCGAAAAGAACAGAAGAAGCTCAGGGAGGCGGTCAGAGATGCAATCTCTAGAAAACCTTTTCCATTGGAAGAATGCAAGAAAAAACAAGTTGGTAAGTGTTTGTGCAGAGTTATTCTTTTAAGTGAGAAGGAGGAAGGTTACTAAATATCCTGCTGCTTTGTCTTATAAAATTATGTCAAAACAACATTTCATTTTCTGTATACAAATAATCTTGGATCGTGTTTAAAGGAAAGAAAGGGAGAGTTACAAAGGACACAAAATGTAGCCATTTTAGCAGCAAGATCTCACAGCTGGAGATGGTAAAAATTTTTTGCTCTGGTCATTACTGGGTATCACGATAAAGGAGCAGTTTGCTGGGATAACACAAACCACATGCGTGAAGGTTGATGAGCTCTAGGTTGAAGTAAGGCGTAAAATGGTCTCATATATAAGCGTCTTTAGGTTTTTGAGTTTGAATATATGTACAGAATCATAACCTATACACAACATCTTCTAAAATAGCTGAAAAATGTGAAGAAGAGGAGGAAGATGTTGCACTTCCACTGGACATGATGGATGAAGATGACTTAAAATTAATGGAAGATTTGGCTCAAAAAGCATCCTTTTTAACCAGAGATCTGTCTTCTAAGTGAGTGTTGTTGTGATGCCTACTTTTTGTACTAATTCAGCTTTGTGTGGTTAATATGTAATTAACGTGTAATGCCTATATCAGGAGGTCACTTTCAGTCTGATATCAGTTTCTTTGCTGTTCCACTTTAGGGTTTCCTTGTTGTCAGTACATTCAATATTAGCATATTGATGTGTATCAGTACATTCACCTGCTCTGTCTCCCCATCAGGATGTGTTTCTGCACAGTGTTCCTTCCTCTGAGGTCTCTGGCTGTGAGAAGAGTAGCATTCTTCAAACCAAAAGTAGTGCTTTAATCTGTATGCAGAGTCTTTTTTTCCTAGGTAGAGTAGTATTCAAGATGTTCCATGGACTTAAGGCCACTGTATTTCTATACTGCGTTGTAAATTGCAAGAGAAGTGAGCCAGCAAAACTGCAGTTCTGGAAGCCATGTCTGTAAAGAAATGCAACGCCAAAACATTAATGCAAAAATCAGTTACCAGTTTTCTGGAGCAAGGTGTTAGGTAGAGTTCACAATGAAATACATAGAAGATACTCCTCCTTGTAGAATTGTAAGTTTTACAAATACCCTTCTACAGAGTGTTATGCTTACGTGATTGTTTGAAAATCTTAACTTGCCTTTTTTGATTAATGTGAAAAGACTGTATGCCTAATTGCTGTAGAGTGGCTTTAATTTTCCCTGTAAACTTCAGTTTTCTTTAGTTCTGGAGCAGTTATTTCAGACCAAAAGTTGAATTGAGCAAATAGCATTTTTTTATTGTTTTCAAGAATCTTAGAATACCAGCTTGGAAGAGACCTTAAGGATCATCTGGTCTAGTGGTTAGGATCTGGCGCCTTCACCATCGAGGCCCGGGTTCGATTCCCGTTTAGGGAAGAATCCTGCTGTGGTGGGGGGTTTGAACTAGATGATCTTTTGAGGTCCCTTCCAACCCCTGATATTCTGTGATTCTATGAACCTTTCTTGGCAAAAGCACAGTCATGTTACATAAGATGGCCCACACCCTGTCCAACTGAATCTTAAAAGCAGCCAACGTTGAGGACTTCACCACTTCCTTAGGAAGATTATTCCAATGATTGTTTTCATAGTGGAAAGTTCTCCTCCTGTGAGGATCAATCAGAATCTCCCCAGGAGTAACTTGTACCCAGTACTCCTTGTCTATTCCACCTGACTCCTTGTAAAAATGGAGTCTCCAATCTTCTTTGTAGCCGCCCTTTAAATACTGGAATGTGGTGATGAGGTCTTCCCTAAGCTGCCTTTTCTCAAGTCTGAACAAACCCAAGTCCCTCTGCATTTCCTCATGTCAGGCTTCACAGTCCTTTGATCATCAAAGAGAGTATTTCTTCTAGGTTTTTGGTTTGGTTTGGTTTGGTTGTGTTTGCAAGTTGCAGTACAAATTAATTTGTTATGCTGATTATAGTTAATAATTTAGTCTAAGGAAAGTAGTAAGTGGCTTTTTATTTCCAAAGTTGCTGTTGTGCTGTGCTCTGCTGTATCACATTGCAAGCTCTTGAATTAAAAGAATTTTACTTGAAGAGTTCCTCTCCCCTCAAACTATCTGGGTGTCACATAAGTTTAAAATCTTTCAAAACTCAGAATTTTTGTATGTATTTTTATTAAGTGCATTTTGCAAGTGCTATTCTATTGTGTCATGCATACATTACGACAAGACATTTTTAGAATGGTGGGAAAACACAATGGAAGTAGTTGCTCTTTTACCTGTTTTACAATTGCAAGCTTTTAGCTCCTTCATAATCTTAACTTGAACTCCACAATTTTGTCTTTAATCTGATCAGCTACAGCCAGTCTTAAGAACTTGTCAAATATTACCTCATTTATAAATTATGTGTTCATATTAGCACAGGCTAAGTACTCCTATTCAAATATATTTATGGGAGAAGTGCCGTTTCAGAACCCATCAGCTAGTACTAGGGTTTCCAGATATCTGGTACGACTCAGAATTTCCTGTATTTTCACAGCAGCTGTATTTTCTTTGTGCTCAAGAGATCAGCAACTGGCTTGTAGAATTCCTGTACTTGTTGAGTAGGATTTGAGTACACAGGGACAGCAAGGCTGAGGCCGGAGCAGTGTCCTTACAATGCCTACACAGGGTAATTGTGTTGTGTCTGCAGGGTATCTGGGTAAACTCTGGGGTGTAAAACTAAGTGTGTTTTACTTTCTGAATCCTAGTAGTCTCTGAGCCTGAAGCTTTCAGAGTTCTTCAGATGTCCATAGTTGAAAGTCTGCTCCTTACTACAACAAAAGTACCGTTCCTGTTATAAGACAGACCATGTGGCTTCAACAATGTGATTTTTTTGTCCCTGGCTTTTAATTTTTTAACAAGATAAACAGATAACACATTTCGTTTATAGTACAGGCAGACTATGGTCTGGTAAATTTAAAATCAGCACAAGCATTTTGCATGTGTGTGTGTGTTGACACTCCTAGGCTAGCATTTCAAAATGTACAAAATTAGCTGACCTGGCAGATTAACTAGATCTCATTTTGTCGTTGCTTATTTCACATTTAGTTTCCTATGAAAAGGAGATTGGAAGCATTATATTGTCCTAAATTCAAAAATCCTATACAGGTCCACATTAACATTGTTTGATTGAGTGGTAACTGATGCTGTCAGTGGTGAACACATACAAATGTTCTGCTTAATAGGGTTAGCCATTGTTTGTTTTTCTGAAGTGCAAACACTTAATCCAGCTAGAATACTGTCATACATAATTCTTGTCTAATTGGGTGGCTTATTCATTTAGTTTGCCTTGTATTTTTCAGTGAACCTGTTCATGTCAAAAAACGAAAACATGAAAGTGTGATTGACAAATATGAGAAGGTGCCAAGACACATGCAGACTGAGCCAGAAAAAGAACTCATCCATCTGCTCCCTATCAAAGACAAGAGTGGCATTATTCCTCAGACTATGGAAAAGCCAGGTTAGACACAGATTCTGGAATCAGTATAGTAGCCAAGGTGTATATAATTATTTTGAAATTCCGCAGTGTTTATTAAATGCTTGACACTAGATGCTCTTATTTTTGCAGTTCTCAATGCTGCACAGGATGAAGAAGAGGGTATGGAAGAAATGGAGGAAGCAGAGGGTAATAAACCATCATGTTTGTTTGTTGTTGTTGTTTGTTTTTGCAAATCACTGACACGTCTGATAAGTACCTTGCTTACAAACTAAGGAAGTTTGTAATTTAAGTGTATTTTGTTGAGGCTGTCTTTGAATATGTTTAGTACCATGTTGCCCCCAAAGCATAACTGTGATTGAGAACTTGCTTTCTTAGCTGTTAGGATCCGAGGACCTGAGAAACAGCTGGCTTCAGAATATATTTTTTAAATTATTTTGATTTTCACCTGAAACTGATATTTTGCATGAAGTTCCTTACATTGATTGTGTTATCGTTGCTAGTGAGAAGAGAAATCTTGGTCTTACTTAAAGAATATATGCTGTGCTTCTAGTTTGATTACTCCGAGATCATTTTGAAATGTGGTTCAAGACATAGACATGAGTAGGCTTTTCAGTGTATGTCTTTGTCTTTGAAATTTTGTACTTAAAACACAGAATACCAGGCAATTCAGATTTCGATTTGCAGTTTGCTGTCCAGTTAAGAGTCATATTCAGGTAACAGTTGTAACTCTGCCATTTCTAAGTCATTATTCTCGAAATATAATCTGAAATTGAGGAATGACATACTTGTAGCAAAATAATACTCAGAAAACAAATAAAGCAATTGTATTTTTAAAAGAAAAAGTGAATGGTGAATAATTTGCTGTGAATTGCAGAGCACTGCGTTTTCTTGGCACAGTTGGGGTCACATGTTGGGTTTAAATGTTCCCACTGTACTTAGGGAATACCATTTGCAGATGCAAAAACATTTGGTCCATTTATTTTTGCAACCATGAGATTTTGGAGTGGAGCAAAAATTAATCTTTGGGTTAATACAAGCTCTAAGAAGATCGTTCTTAAAGTTTATTTTACTGTGGGACTGCATGTATCACTCTTGCATGGGGTTATCGTGGTACCCGTCTGAAATGCAGTATCTAGAACTATAGTTTGAAATACAGTGTTTGTTAAGCCACTTCCCTAGTGACCCTCTTTTCTAACCCTTGTAACTTATGCTAGACTTTAATGAAGAACCCCTGCCTGTTCTCAGTCCTGAGGAAATGGCTGCTCAAAGGAGACAAAAGCTGCAGGAGAGGAAGATGCACATTGCTGCCTTAGCGTCTGCCATTCTCTCTGAGCCAGACAACAGCGTAGGTAGCATTTACTTAAAGTGCATGTATGTGTGCCTGGGCTGTGCAGTAAGTCAGTGAGTAAAGATCTGAAGTGATCAAACAGTAGCAAAAGCAGAAAAATACATGGGTAGAACGAGGAAAAAAGTCAGTGTTTTATCACTTCTCAGGGGGTGGCAAACAGTGAAACTTCTGCTGTATGTTGGTACAAGGGATTTTAATCAGGTGAGGATGCAGGTGACTGAGTTTGCTCTGTTCAGGAGTAGTTTGTCCCTCTGAATACCTGTGGTTTTAGAAATAATACTGTCTGTTGTATTTCCTATCCCAACTGCCTTGTTCCTTAAGCATGACCCTTATTTAAACTCTGATTTGAGGCTTGTATTTGATACTTCTCAAATGTTTTGGAATATGCTAGTAATATTCTAGAATTCTGTGAAGTTTAGTAGTTTGACCATTCCCAAGAATCCCAGTTTTATTGGGATATCTAGCAGTTCTTGTTTCTTTACGCTGTGCTAAGTAGAGTCTGAGTAACTGCTGAATTAATGGCTTTCTCTTTCTAATATTTAAAAATGAGGCACATTTATTGTGGGAAACTTTTACTGAAATGTACATTGTGCTTGTATGTTGGTTTGTGGGTGATCTTCAGCTGGTTTTGTCTCTCTCTTTCCCTAATCAGATTAAAAAGTTGAAGGAGTTGCGCGCCATGTTGATGGAACAGGATCCTAATGTCGCTGTGATTGTTCGGAAGCTGGTCATGGTTTCTTTGATGGAGATATTCAAAGACATTGTGCCTTCTTACAAAATTCGGCCTCTTACTGAAGCAGAAAAGGCTACCAAGGTGAAATACTGAATTTCTTTAGAGAGTATTGTGGGTAGCTCAGATTTTTTTAAGTTATGCCAAATACTAATACCATTGAACATGAATTCATAGTTTTGAGCAGAGGGGGACAAATGCATGAGTACATGTGGAAATCCTGAAACTGACACTTTCAGAGGAGAGGTCTTTGTTTTGAACCTTGAATTCTTCTGTACTTCCTTTAATAAGTAGGTGACATTCTGGTGGTAATGGAGGGAAAAAAATTTGTATTTGCAAGCAGTATACCAAACCTGTGTGGCTTTCATCATAAACATTGGATTAAGATGGTGTTCTCTGTCACACTGAAGGGAACTAGAGATAAAGCAAATTACTCAAGATTGTCCTTAATGGACACATTTCTTTGAAATGTGAAATTTCTTTGAAATGTGTTCAGTAATTTGCTGAACAAATGCTGAGTAACTTGCTTTCTGGAGCTTGTTTTTAACCAGTTCTTTAGAAGGTTTCGTGAATATAGTAGTGCAATTTAGAGCCATGGCTTTAAAATAACATCTAGTTGAAAACTTCAGTCTCTATGAACGAAATAGGTATAGTTGGTAAAGGCCTTCTGAGCACAAGATCATGTATAGAAATATGTGTAAACACTTTATTTTTTAATACAGTTCCAGGAATGTTTGTCTAAAAGAAAAAACTACTTAGGTATCTGATACTTGGTTTCGTTTTTTTTCCCACCATTGACTAATTTCAGGATTTAACTCTCCAATTAAAATTTCATTTGTACTATGTTTACAGGTTAAAAAAGAAACTCAGAAACTGAGAGAATTTGAAGAAGGCCTTGTGAGCCAGTATAAATTTTACTTGGAAAATCTGGAGCAAACAATTAAAGGTACAGTCAACACTGCCCATTTTCTGTAGTAAATGCAGAATTGTTCGTGGCATCACAGTTTACCTCCTCTGACTGAGTGCTGTCTGCTGTCTTTTAAATAGTACTTGCATGAAGTATGCAGGAGGATACCTGCAGTAACTGAAAATGTAAATATTTAGAAGCTCTCCTATATTCTGATCAGTAATCACTAAAAATAATATTTTGTACAGATTGGAAACAAAGGAAGCTGAAGAAAAGCAATGTCGTCTCATTAAAAGCGTATAAAGGTCTAGCAGAGATAGCAGTGAAGTGTCTTTGTGAGCTGCTTGTGGCCCTACCTCACTTTAACTTCCACAATAACATTATTGTTCTCATTGTTCCACTCATGAATGATGCGTCAAAAAGGGTAAGTGATTTTCTGATTAGGGAAAGAGGTTTTGTTTTGCATGAAAAGTAGTCTATTGCTGAGCTTTATTCCACAATATCCAAATCTTGTGGCTGTATCTTTTTGCTATTTTACAGGCTGTGTCCACTTTCTAATTAGTAAATACCATCACTTAGCTGTTGTTGTAGACTTGGCTTTACAGAAGAATTTGTTTGAATTCACTTTTCAGATTTCTGAACTCTGCTGTGAGGCAGTTAAGAGGCTCTTTAAACAAGACAAGTTGGGCTCTGCTTCACTTGGTGTAGTTAAGGTCATTTCTGGCCTTGTGAGGGGTAGAAATTATGATGTCAGACCTGAGGTAAGTGTCTTTCTGTTGTACTACAAAACTTTCTTCTGTGATTGGTTAATAAGAAAACTGAAAGTTAAAGTTAGTGCAGTTGCTAGCTACAGACAAGTGGAATTTCCTCTTTCTGTCAGAACATAGGCGGCTTAGGAGCTGAGCCAGAGCGTGAGCAAGAGAGAGATGGGGCAAGGGAAAAGGACTGGGAGGAGGAGATCGGATCCTGACAGGGATGTGGGTTAAGACAGGCAGGGAAGACTTGTAGTGTGAGAGGCAAATGGAGGAATAGATAGAAATGGACAGTGCTTGATATGGAACTGAGAGCAGAGATGAGAGATACAGATATTAAATAACAGGTGGGAAGTAAACAGAAGAACCTTTGACCAGCAAAGCCCACTAGCTGAAATGAAATTCAGGGTTTCTTGCTGTCAATTTGTCCATTGTGGATCACCTTTCATTGTACTTATTTTAATTTACAATAGGTGTTAAAAGTATTTCTTCACTTAAGAATTAAGGAAGTAGAATTACAAAAAGATTCTGAAGACATTGCACCAAAGAAAAAGTTCATGACTTACAAAGAGAAAAGAAAAAATCTTTCAAGAATGCAGAGAAAGGTATGATGTCTGCTTTTTCATGCTCTACTTCAGTGACTTTATGTAGCAATTTGTTGTAGCAATGATTGCACTTCTCCTGTTGCTGTTATTAACTCTCAAAATCAGCAATTAGTGTTTGTGTTGTGTTTGAACATTTTTTAGGTTCTACAGGAAATTTAATTATCTTCTCAATAGTTTTTTCTCTATCTGGTGACCTTTGATTGGTTGCTTCTGATAGGAAGCAATAGATCTAGGCTGGTTACCCTGCTACCCTGTGTGATTTAAGCAACTTAACAAGCACAGAAGCTTTGTTCTTTGGGTACTTTTGAAATCTGGATATTCTGGCTTGTTGGGAACATTCAATCTGTTGCCTTAAAATCAACTGTATGTTTTCAGTGGAAGAAAGCAGAAGAGAAACTGGAACGAGAACTCCTGGAAGCAGAAGCATCAGAAAGTAAAGAAAAAAAACTGAAGCTGGTAAGTTAGATATGATTTTCCTCTTTTTCAAAGTAGCTGCTCCTAGCGCTTTCATAAGCAAGCATCTCCCTTCCATCCCAGCCTGTCAGCATTCCACTCCTCTAGATAATGTTGGCAGCTTGCAAGCATGTTGCCCATGCCAGAGATTAGGTTTTAGTAAACCAAGCCCTCTTGGTTTACCCAGGAAAGCCAACTTGGCCTGTTCTCTGCACAAAATGATTCTTGATTGCATTGACATATGTCCTCCAGGTGCCCTGTTCCTTATGACATTAGATGACGGCTGTTACCAGCCTCTCAGAGTGGCCTTTAGTCAAAGGAGGAGCATGGCTGGTGTGGACTGAGGGAAAGAGAGGCTGTTTAACTTGGAGACTGTGAGGGGACAGAGTAGGGGGCAGGAGAGCAGAACTTCAGCTTTTCAGCATAAGAGCAGACATGGCAGTGCCCAGACCGGATTGGAAGGCCTGAGTGCAGACTTGGGCAGAGAAGCATTTTCAGTTGAGTTTATGTGTAGTAGAAATGTCTTTTTCCCATGCTTAAGTATTTTGTTTTCTTTTCTTCAGCACACAGAGACCTTGAATATTGTATTTATGACTTACTTTAGAATCTTGAAGAAAGCTCAGAAGTCTCCACTTTTGCCAGCCGTGCTAGAAGGTCTTGCAAAGTAAGAACTGAGTCCACTTTTCTTTTGGGCATGTTAGAAAAGACAGAAGCACTAAAAGGATTTTTGACTTTGAAAGGGGTTTACAAGCTGTGAGGAAAGACAATCCCTGACAAATTTGTTGAAATTCTTGTATTTCTCAGGTGAAATTTTCACCTACTTCTAAAAACATTTCAATGGGATGTGAAATTTCCCATGGTAGAATTGATGTGATACAAACTCAGCAGGGTGTGATGTGATTCCATTATTTTGTCTGATTACTTCCTGAAGAACACAATCATGTCTCTAGAGCTATAGGGAAGTCATGATTAGCAGTTGGAGGCTGAATCATCCATCTGTGAAGATAATAAATGTTCAGCATTGGATTTAGCTCTGCTTTTAAGGTGTGGATTTTGACAATTCATAATACTTTGAGTTGAGTTTTCAGGTAATGTCTATGGCTTAAAAATAAAAATCTCTTTGATTCAAGGTTTGCTCATCTCATAAACGTGGAGTTTTTTGATGACCTGTTGATTGTCCTTCATTCTCTTATTGCATCTGGGGTAGGTTGTGTTTACTTTTATTACAGTTTTCTTAAAATTATGTTCTTTTGGGTACTTAATCATTTTTGTTTTCTTAGGGTTTAAGCTATCGTGAGTGTCTTCATTGCATTCTCAGTGCTTTTCATATACTCTCTGGTCAAGGTAAGAGATCTTTAAAAACAAACTTTAGTTTAATATTGTCAGATAAATTAATGAAGTAAACATTGATTTGGGATTATGTTAATAGGTGATGTTCTTAACATTGATCCGATGAAGTTCTACACGCATCTTTACAGGACACTGTTCAGCCTACATGCAGGTAACTCCAGATTCTTATAGATAATGTTTATTCTGCTTTTTTGGTATCATAGTCTTAATGTAGTGTTGATAAACTGCAGTTAAGGTACCTGAGTTCTGAAAAGATTACTATCTCTTCTTATATGCTTTTTTTCCAGTTCCATATTGTGCTGCCACAGTACAAACACTAGCAGTATTATTGCAGTACATGGTAACAGGTTCCGATCATGTCATAGAATCATAGAATCGCCAGAATTGGAAGGGACCTTAAAGATCATCTAGTTCCAACCCTGTGCTTGGCAAGGACACCATCCACTAGATCAGGTTGCCAAGGGCCCCATCAAGCCTTGTTTTGAAAGCTTCCAGGGGTGAGGCTTCCACAACCTCTCTGGGCAACCTGTTCCACTGTCTCACCACCCTCATAGTGAAGAACTTCCTAATGTCTAATCTAAATCTTCCCTCCTCTAGTTTGCGTCCATTCCCCTAGTCCTGTCACTACCTGACATCCTAAAAAGTCCTTCACTAGCTTTCTGTAGGCCCCCTTCAGATACTGGAAGGCCACAATAAGATCTCCTTGGAGCCTTCTCTTCTCCAGAATGAATAACCCCAACTCTCTCAGCCTGTCCTCATAGGAGAGGTGCTCCAGGCCTCTGATCACTCTCATGGCCCTTCTCTGGACTCGCTCCAGCACATCCATATCTTTCTTGTAATAGGGGCTCCAGAAATGGACACAGTACTCCAAGTGGGGGTCTCATGAGGGTGAGAATTTCCTCCGTCGACCTGCTGGCCATGCTCCTCTTGGTGCAGCCCAGGTTACGATTGGCCCTCTGGGCTGCAAGTGCACACTGGTGACTCATGTTGAGCTTCTCATTCGCCAGTACCCTGAAGTCTGTTTCCTCAGAGGTGCTCTCAAGCCAGTCCCTGCCCAGCCTATATTTGTGTTTGGGATTGCCCCGACCCAGATGCAGGACCTTAAATCTCTTAGCTTTCTTAGGTTCCAGTGTACAGTCAATAGCAGAGTGTTTACCTATGTGTTCCTTGAAATGCTTATTTACTCCTTGTATGAAATTCTGCTTTTGAGGTCGTACCAATGATGATATAGAGATTGTGCTCCAGTGCCTGGATGTCATGTTTGCCAAGCGGAGAAAGCAAGTTTCCCAACAGCGAGCTCTTGCTTTTCTAAAGCGACTTTCCACACTTGCTCTTCATGTACTTCCAAACTCCAGTGTTGGGATCTTGGCAACAAACAGGGTATTAATGCAAGTAAGTTTTACTTGTTGGAATTTTCTGCTTATTAGTTAAGACTATTTAATTTTTTGACAAATTGATTTTATGCAAAATATTTTGAAGCATCCGAAGCAAGAATGATGAAAACACAGTATCCTTAAATGCTGCTAAGACTGAATAACATGGAATGAATCCTGAACTTAACTATGTTATAATGTGTATGTGTATGAATGTGTAATGTTAACAACTCAGTCTTTCTTTGTGTGTGTGTGTGTGTGTGTGTTGCAGACATTCCATAAGATGGACCTCTTACTAGACAACGAATCTCAAGGCAGTGGAGTTTATCTCCCAGAACTAGATGAACCAGAGCATTGCAATGCTCAGAACACAGCTCTCTGGGAGCTGCATTTACTGCAGGTTAGTGAGTAGCTGAATGATTTGGGAAGTAAAACTCAGTAGTAAGTAGCTGCTAGAAGTTTATATGCTTTACAGAAATAGGGAACAGAGGTCTTTGGGCTTATCAGTCAAATCTGGCCCACATGAGCTGATTCCATACAAAGAGGAAGAGCAGTGCAGTGGTATGGGGAAGGAATGAGCTCACAAGGGGATGTTACACATCCCTTAGGATAGTACAGTGCTAGATCTTACTGCAGGTTGCCTATTAAGACTCCTTTTGAGGCTTTTTCAATCTATTAAGTTCCCCTGCAGTCCAGCCCTTCTCCAAGGAGCAACTGACTCATTGATCTGTTACTCCAGCCAGGGTTTAGAGCCTGGGGCTTGGGGAAGTCTTCCTCTGCTTTTTATCCTGCCTTCTGGGAATAGGAGTTAGATGAACTGTGCGGTTATGTCATGCTGTGAGTATATTAATGAATAAATATATGAATGAGTGGGTGTTCTCATTCACTTAACCACAGAAACTGACTGATTTTGAGGTGCTCAGATTCTCTATCTAAAACAAAAGCAGAATTTTCCTTCTTACTGAAATGGAAATAAATGCAAGAAGCAATAGATAAATACATTATCCCTTATCCCTCAGTCAACTGCTGCCTGCCTTCCTTTCTTTCAGAGACACTATCATCCAACAGTGCAGAAATTTGCTGCTCACCTTATTGTTGGAGCTCCAACTGAAGGCTCAGGAGCTCTTTCGCTTGATTTGAGCCAAAAGTGAGTTACCAAAGATTTTTGGTTTTAAAAATAGTGCCCTGCAAATAATACTGCCTATACTTTATTAAAGGAATCCCTAATAATAATTATCCATAAAATTAAAATATTCTGTTCTTCAAATTCAGTTTCTTTATTCTTCTGCCAGTACAGAATGTTAGCTGCCTATTTCTTCTTTTTTTGTTTTTATTTTGTTTGGTTCTTTGGGTTTTTTTTTCCTTTCAAGGCTTGTTGCCGGGCTGTGCAGTGTACTTTCTTCCCACGGGAGCAAAAATAACTGCATTTCCTTAGTATCAGCCCTGATCTGAATATGGATGAGGATCCCTGAACCATGGCTGTCTGGTGTAAACTGCAAACCAAGTTGCAGTGTAAGGTCCATAGTTAAAACATAAGAACAACCATCCTGGTTCAAACTGAGGATCTAATTCAGCATCCTGTCTTTGGCAGTGGCTGGAAGCAGGTGCCTCAGGAAGAATAAAAACAGGACAAACATATAAGGCACACGCTCTCAGCAGTGTCCTAGCCTCCTACTGGTTTCAGCCTCATGGGTTTCCTGAACCTGCTATCATTTTTTGTTTAGTACGGAATTCTTTTCAAAACCATTCTGTGTCCCTTGAACTAAAGCACACATGTTGCAAATACAGCATTGTTTTTGGTAAGGGTTCCATGAGTCCACAGCTTGTTACGTTAAGACCTGCCTTCTCTGGTTTTGAACCTGGTGCCAGCATACATTGTTTAAAGGTCCCTGGTTGTTGTTCTGGGAGGACAAGCAGTGACTGGAAATCTGGCAAGCCAACAGAACAGTTTTCTTGACTCCCATTCTTTTTCTGGCCCCCAACTGAGTACTTAGACACATTTTACTTGTTTACTTGCCTTGTTTCCTGGCTGTTGGCTTCTGATCTTTTCCATGTGATGTTCATTACAATGAGGAGTTCTCTTAAAGCATGGTGGATGTGAGTGGCCTGTGTATGGGAGAAGCTGCTCATGATTTGGTGATATATTACCTAAAAAATGTATCTAATGCCATTTGTATTTCACTGTGGCTTTTGCTGCAGGCCTGCTACAGAACTTTTTGAGGCATACAATATGAAAGGAATGACCTTCAATCCTCCTGTTGCATCAGTAACACCCAGAAGAAAGGTACCATCTCATCTCTCTGTGTCCTTGTTTAATCTACATGATACACCAATATAACCTGTATCTGCTGGCTCACCATGCTGTTGCAGGCATTAGCATGCTTAGTTTGGCTTTCTGTCTCAAGTTAAAGAAGGAAGAAAAAGCTGTATGAATAGTTCCGTGTCCACCTTAGTTCATGGTGCAAGATGAATGTGGTAACTGTTATTTACTTGCCTTTTGCACTTTGCAGTGTTTCAGTGCAGATTTCTTGTCCCTTTTTCTGTAATAATGAACTAATGTTTGTTCAGAAAGAAGCCAGCTCTTTCCCCAGTGTGGGTAGTTGGCAGGACAGCTGGATTTCTGAGAGAGAGCCTTTGGTTCAGTATGTAGAAGGATACTGATCCCCATTAGTATCACTTTATAGCTTTAAAATGTAAATTTGGAGGGAACCAATAGATATTGTAGAAAGAAAAATGGGAGAACACTTTTTAGATCCTCAGCACTGGATGTGTTCTAGATGCCAGACTTCATTAAATGTCCAGCGAGTGATGTGTCCTTTAAAAAGTGATAATCAATTTTCTTTCTTCCTAATGAAATTATATGTATGTTAGTGCCTCCAATTTGTAACTCAGTAAAGTTAGTAAAGATCTTGAAAGCACATTTCTTTTTCCATTTTAGAGAAGCAGCTTCTGCAAATGTATTTGTACTTGCTTTTTCTGTCCTTTTACAATGATGACTTCTTGACATGTGTGTCCTGCTTGGGTATTAAATAAGCAGCTTTGACAGAACAAAGCTGGAAACAGCACATGAGAGGAGATTAATGTAGTGCTTGAGAAAGGAAATGCACAAGCACTTTAAGGTGGCTGAAACAAAGGAAGGTAACAGAGAGAACAAACTGTGCACAGGTGGTTATAATGGACATAACTGGGAAAATGACCGTAGGGTCTTGCCTGGTCTCTGGTGTTTGGCTCATTTAACAAATTTTGGCAGTATCTAAGTTTTACCCTATCTGTCCTGCATATTTTTCTGTGTGTTCCATGCTGCCATTGTCTGTCATTACCTCCCTGTGTTGACAGAAGCTCTAAACTGGAATTTTTTCCATGTGCACCACTGAAGAGAGGATCTCATTCATACTGAATGTATGAGTTACCCGATTATGTGAGCATTAAGACTTTAAGAGAGAGGTGTAAATCATGTGTATGTCCTCCTCATCTGAGCACTAGGAAAGTGTGGAGGGCTCTAGACCTGGCTGCAGGCAGAATTGATCTGTCGAGGCAGTGTAAGGGCATTTCTTTCTGACTCACAACCCCTACTGTTAGAATTATTGCCTTCACTGGCTTTTGATAAGAGATGCTTGATTTATTTTTATAAGGTGTGTTGAGCAGGAAGCAGTGTGTAAGTGCCATCAAAGCTGGAAGCTGTGGCTATAGGTAGTTGGTGTTCTTCTAAAGCCAGGTTGCTTTGTTGCTAGCTGAGTGGAATTCACTGGCCATCAGATAACATGTGAGCTGCCGGGTCCATATGTCTAGTCTAGATGACCGGGGCGTGGGGCAGAAACACAACTGTTAATTTAAGCTATGTATGGAAAACATATACTGGGCTTGTCTGGTAATGCAACTAATACTTTTGTAATTTTCAGGATACATTCTCACAAGTGGATTCATTTATAGATGAAGAGCTAAACAAACAGCTTCAGCAACACATTAACGAGACTGTTGTTCACAAACTCTTGGATTTTGCTAAACATCTGAAGGAATCATCCTTGTTATAAATCTGTCAGCTATCAATCATGTTTAGTTGGCTTCTTAAATATGGATAAAGATTGGCTGAAAGAAATTTCCACTCATCATTAAAGGAAAGTAGGCTTTTGTTTGGAACAAGTAGAAGTGCACAGAAAATGTAACTTTTTTTTCACACAGTTACAATGCCTCACCACTTAACCACCAAGCCCATGTTCCTAGGGCGTGGGAACCACAATGAACAGTCACATCAGGAATTTAAAAATATACAAACCCAGGTCATTGAAAACGTGTCTGCAACCCTGCATTATGGTAATTTTGTTTATATATTTTCTAATTTTGATAATGGAATATAGATGTGTTTCTGAGAAATCACTGGGCTGTGTTCATGAATTAATAAATATTTTGGAAATTTAACGTAATATTGACTTCTTTGATGTTTAAGATACCTAGAAAAAATTACAGTACCTATTCCAAATCTCTGTTTTTCTGTGGACATCTCCTAACAATTTCTCTCATTTTGAAATGATGTTGCCTTTGCTGTTGGCTTTTTTCCCCTCTGATGGATCTTGGTATTGGCAAATTGAAATTACTGAATTCCACTTCTAACCTATCATCGTGATTGAATGTTCTGCTATAATGTCTTCAATAAACCATCGCTGTCAAGAACACTCAACAAATTCGAGGTAAGAATTAAAAATAGGGTTTTTTTTTTTAGCTTGGAAGGAATTTTCTCCCCATTCCTCAATATTATTATTGCCTGGTTGTTTTAGAATCCCTTTTCAGCGCATGTTGGCTTTTCAAACAGCAAAATATATGAAATAACTTAAAACTGAGTATTGGCTTCATGTGAATTCCAGTCTACAGGGGTGTGCAGTGTGCTGTTCCTTGCTGCAGGGTAATACATTTTGTTGTGCTTAGTCAGCTATGTAATACTGATACATGTTGTATGTTTTGCAAAATTTTTGTTCCAAGTCCCTTAAACTCCTTACAATAATCAGAAAATATTTCTTTTTCTCTAGGGGATTTAGTCCTTTATCCTGATCTATTGTTCTTAGATAGTTTTATAAGTAATTTATTCTTATTTTGATATATGTTATCAGTACTAGCCAGACTACATGACCAAAGTTCAAGTATTTAAACAAACATCTGGAATAGGCATCTATCTATTAATGGGTTAGAAAATACGTATTTTACTATGTAGATTACAAAACTACCTACATAATACTGACAGTAATACATGTATTTCTGTTTAGGTTGCCATTCCCAGGCTTTTTGAGTAGTTCTTTTTAGTTGTTAAGTGTTCATAAATATGGATGTGATTTAAATTTTGAAAAATTCCAAGGGGGCATTTGCCAGTATTTTGTCAGTTCAGTAAGGCAAAAGCAAAGAGTCATCATCTTAAACCATTTATTATTTTTACAACATATACAAATACTAGTTTATTCTTCAAGTCAGCAGAGAGAAAAGAGTCCAGGTGGAAAAGTCACTTTTAAAATTGTTCATTTTACGTAGTTTCCAAACAATGTACAGACTGGCACATAGTAATGTTGCATTGTCAGAATACCTTGACATGCTTTTAAGAGGCAGAGGAAGACAACTGTGCAACTAAGTCGTTCTGAAATATCCTATACATGTATTGGAGCGACATCTATTTAATGCTATTTATTTTTGTGTTTAATTTGCTAATTCTGCCAAATGTCTATCACTATTGAAGTTACAAAATAGTTATCATAAGACAGGAGAAGGCACCACCATTGTTACATTTAGTGGGCTACCCGAGAAGTAAACTGAGTTTTATAGTGGAATAGTAACAGCCAGTGATTAAAAACCAAATGTTAATCGAAGCATTCGGAGAGCTAGAGCAGAACAGACAGTTCAGTTTCAGGGGCTGCAGGCTCAACCTTTCACTGAAATGTAAAACTAACAGCAAGTTCTTCTTTTTCAAAGACCAACTATGAATGTAAGAGAATGTGTTCTTCAATTATTTAGGTATTTCCATGTTAAAGTTTTTAATTCTTGAAAGCATGTGATTTCTAGGAGGCAGTTTCTAAAGATGGCACTTGAGAAGATACTCCATCTAGTAGTGTTTTTAGAAATAAAAAATAATGTGCGTAGGTTTTTAAAATGAAAACTGACAGTATTTTTTTATTCTTCTAACTACTAAACTTGGATTCAGTAAGATAGAAACAGGAAACCCTTCAGGTAGTAGGAAATGCCTCCTGGCATGTCCCAGTTCCTGCAAAGTGAGCAGTACTGCAGCACGGCCAGGATCCGTGGCTGCCCGACTTTTATTCCATATAGTCACACCACTGCAAGAAGTACATGGTACACAAGGAAAATACAAGAAATTTGGAGAAAAGTAACAGTGGCCTTAAACCAGTGCAGAATAAAATGCTTATGGTTTTTTTTGTTAATAATTTCCACCTGTAAACTGTTAAGCATAATGAGGTCTGTGACCACTCAGAGACTGCCTGTTTCTGGAAGGTGTTATTATTTACATTCCTTGCTTTCAAACTTTATCCTGGAAGCTGCTTCCTGTTATAATGTAAAAATGAATGTATTTTCCTAATTGATGTCTATGCCCAGCCAAAAGCACAGAAAGGGACAAAGTTATTTTGTCAGTTGTCTTGTAAGAATGTGTGGACAGGTATTCCTGCAGAAACAGAATCTGTGGCTAAGCAGAATAAACTTTCCTATTAGAGTAATAACTCAGCATATGGAAGTTGTTTAACTGGGCTTTCACAAAAGTTAACAAACCCTGTCCACTCCCAGTGTAAATGCTGCAAGTGGTGGTGTATTTTGGTTATCAGGATATTTGCAACCAAAACCAACGCAGGTTGGAAGGGGAAGGATACTGTACTCCTTTGCAACTTCACCCCAAAATGTACCACATTTCACCAACAAAAGGTTACTCAGATGTTTACCAATACTTAAACTTGAAACTAAATGATATATGTAAATTAATGAAAATAATGGAACACTGTAATTAGCCTTACACAATTTCAATTGTCTACATGGTTGGAGTTGTTTAGTGGAAAGTGAAATATTTTGCTGTTCTCTTTCACTGTGATAAACAGCAGCTTTAGACTTTGCTGAGGAAGCTACTTAATATTAATAAACTACTCCCACAGCTAGAAAATCAGTGCATTAGCAGAAATAGTACAAAACTACTGTTTTTAGTTGGACATCAGGCTGTTGTTAGATCTGTGCTACACAGTGTGATATGACTACTGCTGTTTCTTGGTTTCCCAAGTATTATTTTCTTTATAAATCTAGGTAACAGAAAACAGCAGATGATGACATGGATGTAAGAACTTTCTATGTTGTAGGTAATGAATCAGCAAGTTTGTCTTCCAGACTACTGTGATACTACAGGTGATAATAAGAATTTTATTTTCAGTGCTACAGAATATATTGAAGAAAAAAAAAAAGGCCAACAGGAAAGGGCAAACTGTATAGGAAGAGTAAGTATTGTTTCTAAAATGCCATAAAAACACCAAAAGAAAAAATTCTTCGTGATGTGAAACTACTATTTTGTAAAAATAACAGAGAATGAAACTAACTTTAAAAAAAAAAATTGCGTTAGTTGAATGTGCAGTAGATTGATGTATTTCCGAGTAAGTCCAAAGTATTCCAAAGCCAACTATGCATGTAAACTATGCATATAAAACAATGGGTATGTTATCACTTCTATGTTTGTGCTGAGAGGGTGGGGTAGGGAGAGCACACGTATCATTCTTATAGGGGCTGGCTGGGTTGTTAGTAACACATGAATGACAAACCTGAGCTAGCAGGTAATTGATGTTTGGGTTTTTGTTTTTTTGCAATTGGATCATATTGCTAAATGAAGATAAGCTGTGCAAAGTACATGGCCTCTGGGAGGATAATCCAGAGTAACCTGGCTTGTATCAGAAATAGCATGGCCAGCAGGAATAGGAGGTGATCGTCCCCCTGTAATCAGAACTGGTGAGGCTGCATCTCAAATACTGTGTTCAGTTTTGGGCCCCTCACTACAAGAAAGCCATTGAGGTGCTGGAACATACCCAGAGAAGGGCAGCGAAGCTGATGAAGGGTCTAGAACTCAAGTGTTACGAGGTGCAGGTGAAGGAACTGAGGTTGTTTAGTCTGGAGGAGAGGAGGCTCAGGAGAGACCTTCTTGCTCTCTACACCTATGTCAAAGGAGAAGGGGGAAGGGAAGCTTGGTCTTTTCTCCCAGAGGAAATGGACTTGGGTTGTGCCACCAGAGGTTCAAGTTGGATATTAGGAACAAATGTCTTCACTGAAAGAGTGGTTAAGCACTGGACCAGGCTGCCCAGGGAAGTGGTGGAGTCACCATCCCTGGAGGTGTTCAAAGAAAATGTGTAGACATGGCACTTCACAACCTGGTTCAGTGAGAATGGTGGTGGTGGTGGTGGTTTACAGTTGGACTAGATGATCTTGGAGGTCTTTTCCAACCTTAATGATTCTATGATACACCACAAGGAATTTTGGAGGGGTTTTTTTTGTGTCTGTGATTCCTTTTCCTGAGAGCTGGAAATGACCTGAAGAGGGCACTTTTTTGCTTTGGTAACAGCACTTTGCAGGCATTTTCTGTCTTGTATAGTAAGAGAGTTCTTATCTTCTGCGGACAGAACGCAGGTTCTGTCTACTTGTTTATATGCCAATTAATGGCTTTATTTCATTTTCTAATTATTAGGAGTGGGGTGTTGATGTGGAGTAACTGAGTGCTTGAATCACTCCCTCTGTCAATGGATTTCTTGATTCAGTCACACTGGGTAACCGAAATGCTTTCTTTAGGGAGACAAAACATATACAGAGCAATTCTATTCACCACAGGTACACTTCTTGTGGAAAATCAAAGGGATAACTGATAACAGCAATTCCTTCATTTGTGCCCTTGTAAGCTGGTATGGATTGTTTTACCTAAGCACATTAATAACTCGCTTGGAGAAACAAAAGAGACAACCACAACAAACTTAAATATCAAAAGATGAATTCAAGAGAACAAAAAACTTTACAACAGTGTTTCTGTGTAAACAAAAATGTCAGGAGTTATAGCTAAGAGTTCTTTATACTCTCTGGGTTTAACAGACAAGTAAAAAGACATTTCCTGACTGGAAAAATGTATTTTGAATTCAATATTTTGAAATGTTAATTACATTTATCAATGCATTGTTTTGAGTTTGGTCAGTTTTGGGTATTAAACATCTTGTGCTGAAAAGAAACAACCAGAAATGGTCAAACATTTTTTCTTCTAAATCCAGAGAGAGGTAAAAATTCTGCATTTTCTAAAAAGTAGTATATGACAAATATTTTATACAACAGCATGTACTTTGGAACATGATAATAAATATTCTTTCTTTAAACACAAGCCTGGAAATCTAGAATTTACAAGAAGAAAATGTTGCTCCTTGTCAGACCAGTTAGGTGTATTTAGCTATTGTACATTATTTTGTTAAAGGAGATAAACATAAATAATTTGAGCATTTTGTGTATATCTTCCAAAGTTAAACAGATATGCAAAGGAAGTTACAGTATATTTAAATCTCTTTACAGTCACTTAACACAGTGTATAACAGAAATCTTCAGGTAAAAGTGCATTATTTTAATATAATACACATAAAAAGAACACTCTGGTTCTTTGCCTTCAGTTTCCCTAGAGGCAGCTAGCTAAAATTATCTTTTTGTTTAAAGAGGGGAGGGTGACAACACGTTTGTTTACAACATAGAGTCCAAGAAAACTTCTTCATCCGGCTAGTGAGAATCTGCAGATGTGAAGAGATCTTCCAATAGCTGACAGGCATCTTTCCAACCTACATGACATCCCACTTAGGATTCCCAGAGTCTGGATGTTAATCCAGCAGCATTCCCTGGATTAAGCATCTATAGGACAGGGCACACAGTTGCTGACCAGTTCGGTCCACAGCAGGTTCCTTCAAAGGCACTGCAGAAGGATTCAAGGATGTAAATTCCAGTTTTCAAAAGATGAAAAGAACAAATGCAGAAGAAAGAGGGAATGTGACTGGGATCTTCCAATAATTTATTTTGCTTTTCTTGCATTCAGATTGTTTTTATATTTTAGGGGTTTCATAGTAGCCTAGAAACAAAGTATCAGATTTGTCCCTTTATGTTTGAAATAATCTTGCAAATTAAAATATTATTTGAATTCTGTTAATTGAATGAGTTAGCAGTAGTGTGACAGCGCATATAAAATAATGCTTTAATTAGGTGTATGTGTATAGAAAAATGTAATCTTAAATTTGCCATATGTGAGATGGGATTATCAACACTGAAAAAGATTATTCTTCTACAGTGAGCTGTAACTTCTCAGATCGTATCTCAGTGCTGTAGTAGCAGTATGCAAGTATCTGGTTAGTATATGTAGATGGACAAGTTACATGTAATAAAAATGGGATTGTCTTCTGTATTTCTGTGTGTTGGTTTTAGTCGAGCAAGATGGAAGAAATTGAAGAGATACAGAAAGGAGAATAAAATGCTTGAACATTTTTGGCAACATTTCCACAGAGAGAAATTAACACTATAGACTTGTTTTAGCTAAAAAGGAGATTGCTAGTACTGATGATTTTATTAGATGCATGTAATAAAAAAATAACAAAAGCTTTACCGGTACTTCTATTTACTTTGGCCTAGAGCAAAAGAGTAACTGGACATCGTTAACTAAGCAGTTAGCTGATTAAAATGCATGCTATAAAATCAACCAGGATGCAACATTTTGGGTTTGTTTTTCAAATGGGCAGAGAAAGTGGGTGAAACACTAGTCTTCACACCATTCTGATTCACTGTAGCAAATGCCAGAATAAGTAGCTGAAGACCTTCCTGAGACCTTCCTATCTTATTGTGCTTATGCACACCATGTATAAGGCTTTTATGGATCTTTCAGTCAGTCCCTTGTACTGCACTGTGGTTTAACCAGCTACCACTTACAAGAAAAAAAGCAAAACCAAATCTCTGTAAATCAGGTATTAAATGATTGCTCAGGGTTAGAATCTAGATCTCATACCTGAACAACCTGTACTGTAGGCGGTGGTGGTTATTATTCCATAAGTTCACTAAAAGTCAAACTGCACGCAGACCTTTCATCCTTGCTCTGTGGACTATCTGACAAGACCTGCAGAGGTGGTGATATAAATCCCCGGTACTGCTTACTTGACTTGGTTAACTTCTTGAGTTCACTGGTAAAGGAAATGCCTCTTCTTTTGTCATCTCGTGCTGCCTGTAAAAAAACAAACAAACAAAAAAAACCAACCAAGAGATCATGGAAATGGTTTAATGGGCTGCTCGTTAGCTGTGAAATGTGGAATTAATAGGAAAACACCTAACATTTCAAATTCAGTGTGCCTCTGCCTTCACAGCCAAGCACTTTTTTCTGATTGTTCTGAATAAATTAACTGAAATTATACATTGTCAAAGATATGTTTAGCAAATTTTGGTATAAACTTGTATAAAAATCTGTGCTTATAACTCAAGTACTTTAAAGCGGCATCTGCTGTGGATTGGTGACATCTGCTGGAAAGGAGAACAGAGCTCCTTCTCCCAGTAGGCACATGCTTCATTCCTGCCCTTTTCTAAAGCCTGAGATAAAGCAACAGAACAACTTTTTCACTGGGCAGGAATAAAGGAGACTTTATTCCAGCTGTATTTAAGTTCTGCCCATTTGAATAGGCTTGCTTTACTATGATGGGGAGCATACCATGCACAGCCAGAAGATTTTGAAAAACACAAAGCTGGCAGCAAAATATAAAGGGTGTCATGGGATTTGCAGGCTGTGAGGGAACTGAATAGATGTCACTGGATGTAACTGATGTGGTTTTGCAAAGTAAAGAATGGAGGTGTGGAGAAAAGAGGAATCTGCTTTTTGCTGTTGTTTCTTCTCCCCACCCACCCTCATGCCAGTTGTGTCTCCCCCTCCCATTGAAAGTAAGTTCCCACTAAGCTGATCATACACCATCTATAAAAACTGCTGCAAAGTGTTTAATCTTTTACCTGAACCTGTTCTTTGAGTTTAAGGATAAATTTTCCTGCTCCCTTCCACTTGCTTTGGGCCTGAAACACACACTCTTGATCAGAGAGAATCCTTTGAGATGGTTTAGATGTTGAGGACTTTTTGTTTGCTGGCTCTTTTGTCACCTCTTCCAAAAGCACATAATCACTTGGGTTTGGATTGCTCAAAATGCTGTAGGAGTATTTGGCTTTGCAAAGAGTCTGTTTAAGCGCAGAAAAAATATACAAAAAAAAGGCATTTTCTTAGATTCAGGTTACTAAACTAGTTCCTCAGCTAGTGCTGAGAAGAAACCCCCACCTTACCTTGTGTGAAACCAACCTCCACCCTACATGTTACAGACCTCCTAGATGGAAGCATGCTGCTTACCTGCTGTATGACATCCTGTGCTGTGCTGAAGCGTGGAGCTTTGATGACGGTACGTGGTTGCTCTGGGGAGACATCGTGTACCTGAACAAAGAAACTGTCATCCTCAGAGCTGATGGCTGCATCTTCCTTTGCTTCTTGAAAGATGTTTCTTTCATTTAAATTCTGTAGGAAAAAAGGAGAGCCAAATTCATTTACTTCAGAGAGGTAACTAATAGCTGGTGGTCACAGAACGTTTTTATCACAAGAAAAGGGGGAGACTGTGCCATTGTCCCAGCTCTGTTTCATTAAATGTAAGTCTTCTGTGTAAGAGTTCTGACAAGCCACTACTGTTAATAATAATTACACGTGTCTGAAATACCTTTTATAATAGGCAAGGAATGGAGCTATATGCATGGTACCACATTACACAAAAAATGATCACTTAAATTCTTTATTCCCTCACAGAAGCAAAAATTAGTTTTTGTCACATCATGGTGGCATTAAAATGGAAGATGGTGGAGACTGTCCTTTTTTCTCCTTGTTCCTCCACTAAAGCCCAAATAATGTAAAGAGTAAGAAGCCTGAGTGAGGGAGCAAGAGGAAGGGTGCTTCCCTGTCCTTTCTCAGGCTCTGTAACTACTGCAGATTTTATACAGAATTCCTTCCTCGACCCTCCCTCATGTAGATAGTGCATTTCTCTCCAACCCCTTGAAACACAGCTTGAATTTAGAAGCTGTAAACGTGGGCTGCGTATCACACCCTACAAGTGGATCCACTCTTTGTTTTTTTCATTCAAATTTCCAGCTTCATTTTGAGCTCCAAGATCTGCAGATATGCTCAAAGTTGCACATAATGCTTTGAGGTACTAGCATCCCAGGATAAAACTACAGCCTAATTTTCACACACACTAAGATTTTAATTCCTGTTTTCTGAAAGAATGGGGTTTGGCCATGAGGCATTCGTGGTCACACACTTAAATGTTGCAGTCAACTGAATTACTTAGGCTACTATTTTGACAAATTTCTACCTAGTAATTTTTGCTCCAGATATTAGACCCAGAGGAAAACAAAGTACAGATTTGTATAATGTAATGGCAATTTGTCAAATTGAAGCTTTAAAAATAGAATTGTATCAAAATAACCAGTTAATATTTTTTTCAACTTCAAAAGATCCCCAAGGATCTCTGTCATTTGTGTATGTAAAACTTGTGTGTATAAATATGTTTGCATACCTTACTATGATGTTCAAACTAAGCAAGCATTGTTATATGCTGAACTGACAAAAGACTGTGCCTCTGAAAATGAGATTAAGTGTCTTCTGCTATTTTGTTTCTCACAAGCCTGGGGCACTAGCACTATTTTCAAGCTGTGGATGTTCTACTTAAAGCTTAAACTGAAATAATTGCTCCATCTTCTTCTAAATTAAAAGAAGTCACCTATTTTATTAGTTTAGGCTATCACTATTAATTTAATCATCCTTTGATGGTTTTAGACTTTTTTAATATGAAAATCCTTTCTAATTTTTCTCAACAGAGATGCAGTTGTTGACATCTAAACTGAGTGAGAATTGTATGTAGTCTGGAGTTCCATTATCTGTGATCCTTTGGTATTAACTATTTTCCTTCTGTCTTCATATTTTCTCTCACATTGAAATGTAGATTTGCATTGAATTAGAACTATCAGTCAAACCACGAAGCTAGTGGCATTGAAGTGTTGACTAAGCACCACATAGCTGATAATAGGCTGAGTGAAGCCAAGTTAGTGTCATGCAGGTGTATAAAGGATAGTTGTCCTCACGCAGGAATTATGTTTAGTTTTATATGGTGTACACAGCATTGACATTACTCACCAAGCAGTGAAACAAATACTGCACCCTTTAATTTCCTGGTTTTAACAGCTATTTTTAGCTACTTTTGTAAATAACAATTTATCTACAACAGACTTACTTCCTCTCGGGTTTTGAAGATAATCCTTCCAACATATCCTTCTTCTGGGAACCAACTGTTCAAAAGCTGCACTAGCACTTCCTCAGGACCAATTACTCTCTGGAATGGTGATTTTCTGCATTCACTCTTCTCTTTAGAGATGAAACTTTTCTCTTCCATCAGAAAATAGTCTGCAGCACATGACTCGGTACCTTTTCTGGTAGCCAAGATCTAAGACAGAACACAATAAACACACAGCAATTAGAATGCTAAATATAAACACTGCATAATTAGTAGTTATAAATGAGAATGAAGGAAGCTTTAAGAATAGATAACTGTTCTGATGTTGCAGGCAAGATTTCTGATGTGCTATTTATTATTCAGATATTTTACTCCAGGGTAATGTACTATTCTCTTTAGCCCAGCCAAGCAGTTCAACTCTTCCAGACAAGGCAGTACTATTTAAGCTTATTTCTGTCCTATTTGGCCGCCCAGACAATTTATTCATAATCCCAGGACAGTACAGTATTTTCCCACTGCTAGAAAAACAATCCCTGTTGAGTTAGCTGGTTTTTCTACTCATGAACTTAGCCCTCTAACTTTTACTCTGTATTCCTATGGTGCTTAAGTTCAAAGAGTTGCACAGAAATGTTTGCCCTTGTTGTAAAGGACAGCCCACTGCCTCCAGCACTCAGAAAGTCTGGTTTTCTCATCTGCATATGCCCAAGCATTAAAATATTAATGTGAAAATGTTCTAAGATTATGAACCCATTCTCTGAAGCCAATATTGGGAAAATTTCACTGACGATATTCTGTATTTATTTGCAATGTAATTAATTCCACAGTAACATGTTTCTAAAGCAACTACTTGCTGTGATGAATGAACTACAATGATGCTGCATGTGAAGAATGCAGGAAGGTGAATGTCCAAATTGATGTCAGTGTGGATTCTTGCAATTAGAGTCTGCAATTCAGCAGGCAACTTACCTGATGGAGAAGCTGCGCAGCAGTGGTCCCCACACTTATGTTAAAAACAGTGAAAGGCTCCGGGCCTGGAATTCCATGAACTGTCACTTTGTAAGTCACAGCAGCTTTCCTTTCCCCCATGCTAAACAACTGTTCAGACAACAGTCAACAAGTTACTGAATATTTTTACACAGGCATGTTATTTTTAGCTTGCTTAGAAGAAACTGTTCACAGACGTTGCAAGGGCCTTGACAGTACAAAGCTGTCCAGCTAATACATGGCTGTTACACTACAGATCAAGGCATTAAAAAAAACACCAACAATCCCCACTCGCCCATGCCATCCATGCCTTTAAGCTGAAGGGAAAGAAGAAAAAAACAAGTTTTCCAGTAAGAGTGTGTAAACTGTCACTTGCCAAAGGGTGGACCTTCATTACTCATTATCCATTCTAGCTGAGCTCAAGACTATTTGGCTTCAGCATATGAATTACTGGATGAAAAATCTATAGCTTCATTTTACCCTCCAAACCATTTGTGTTCTTCTTTTCTGCTCTAGCAGAAATACATGTGTTTGACATGTATTCACAGGAGGATAACATCTGCAACGCATCTGCTGAACACACAGTAGCTCAGGAGGTTTTATCTAACATTTTAGGAATTGAAAAATGATAATATACATGCTTAAAGTTACTAAAACACAAGTAACCCAGGGAACATAACATTAAGGGCTATTTAAAAAAAACACCAAACATCCAAACATGCATCTCTATTTTATATATATATAGCACCCATCTGTATGTGCATGTATACATATTTGTACATAAAAACATATAAAAGAAGTGCACACACAATTATATAATTATGTATGTATTTATGGAAATACAGGCTCCATCTTTTCCTGTAACAGAGTTAAATTTTACTGTCACTATCCCAAACTTGTTAGTAATTTGCACCTTTCTTTCTTTTTGTCCCAAATGCACTACTTATGATTCATGCATGAAGGAATCCATGAGAGAGCTCTGAATCTTACTGCTCAACCACACTCCTTCTCCAGCACAAGAGTTCTTGTGCTATTACCTAAATAGACCAGAAATGTGCAGGCTAACATCTTTGAATAGCCTGGTTCTAGAAGTCTACAGACCATAGTAGTCATTAAGAATATATGGCATTCACAAAAAAAAATACAAATGAAATTACCATAGATGTAGGCAGTGTGTTTCCAGAGGAACTTTCTTCCATTCTCCGACTGTTTATGAACAAACTAGAAATTTCTAATGATTCATTGTGCAGGTTATGGAGCTGGACATGCCTATAGCCTAAAGAGAAAAAACCAACCAAACAAAACCAACCTTCTGTAAGTATTTTGCCACATTGTAGGACACATTTTTCTCATAAATGGAAAGTTCGAATTTGCAATATTTATAGCTATGATTTGCCACACCTATAAGATCAGATCCACCTTATGGATCAGATCATCTTGAGTGCCATCAGGATCAGGCTCAGCCAGCATGGCTTCATGAAAGGCAGGTCCTTCTTGACCATTCTGATCTCTTTCTGTGACCACGAGGCCCACCTAATGGATGAGGGAAGGGCTGTGGATTTTGTCTACCTAGATGTCAGTGAAGCCTTTGACACTGTCTCCCATGGCATTCTCCTGGAAAAGCTGGCAGCTCGTGGCTTAGACAGGTGTAGTCTTTGCTGGGTAAGAAGCTGGCTGGATATCTGAGCCCAGAGAGTTGTGGTGAATGGAGTTAAATCCAGTTGTGTCCAGGCATGAACGGTGTTCCCCAGGGCCCAGTTTATAGGACCAGTTCTGTTTAATATCTTTATCAATTATCTGGATAAGGGAATCAAGTGCATCCTCAGCAAGTTTACAGACAACACCAAGTTGTGTGGAAGTGTTGATCTGTGTGAGGGTAGGGGGACTCTGCAGAGGCATCTGGACAGGCCGGGCCAATAGGCTAATGGTTCAACAAGGCCAAGTGCAGGGATCTGCATTTTGGTCACAACAACTCCATGCAACACTATAGGCTTGGGGCACAGTGGCTGGAAAGCTGCTCAGTGGAAATGGATGTGGGAATGCTGGTAGACAGCATGAGCCAGCAGTGTGGCCAGGTGGCCAAGAAAGCCAACACCATCCTGGCCTGTATCAGAAAGAGCGTGACCAGCAGGACTAGTGAAGTGATCATCCCCTTGTACTTGGCACTGAGGCTGCACCTTCAATACTATACAGGACCCTCACTACAAGAAAGACATTTTGTTGCTGGAGAGCATACAATGAAGGGCAATGAAGGTGGTGAAAGGTCTAGAGAACAAGTCTTCTGAGGAGTGGCTGAAGAAACTGGGGTTCTGGAGAAGAAGAGGCTCAGGAGAGACCTTATCACTCTAAAACAACCTGAAAAGAGGTTGCAGCAAGGTAGGAGTTGGTCTCTTCTCCCTGGTAATGAGAAACAGGATGAGAGGAAGCAGCCTCAAGTTGCACTAGGGATCTTAGACTGGATATTAGGAAAAATGCAACAAGGAAAATTCTCACTGAGAAAATGTGTGTCTATAGTAAGATCTCCAGTTGCTAAGGCCTTTGTGTAGTAAGTATTGAGTGACACAAGGCAAATGTGAAAGTATTTTTACTGTTCTGAAGACCTGCTGGCAATACGGAAACTCCCTCTTCCAAGCGTCATAGAATTAATGATCCTTCCTCTCTAACCTTTTTCACCCTTCCTTCACTTCCTTTCCAGCCATAGCTGCAAGAAGCACAATTCCCCTCTGCCCAGTGATCACCAGTTACAGCAGTTCCTTGGGCAAAAGACAAGGCAGAGAAACCATTCTACACTTCCGAAGGGGGAGCAGTAAGTCTCCAGGCGAGCACAACCTCACAACCACAGGTCAGGATCAGAGCAACTGCATACAAGATGCCCCAGTCTCTGCAACAGCACAGGATCTGACTTCTTACAAGTCATGGGGCCAGCCACCAGCTTCTAGGGAGACTGTTTCATACTGCAGCATCATACTGCCAGTTCAAAGTATGTTGTCTGATATTTGCTCCCTGTCTCCTCTAGAAAATGCAACCAGCTGATTAAAAATATCCCTCTGTCAGGATTCAGTCCAGGAATCTGCTGGACCTTTTTGGTATATGATGTCACTACAAACTACACTGTACCTCTTTTTAGAGCTTTTAGAGGAATGATTCTCTGAGCTGTTACAGCTGAGCTGTTATTTTCAACAACTGCAAACCGAAGAAAGACCAAATCTTCAAAGTGAACCCGGAAAAGGAACTGTTCATTCCACATGGGGTTGAGAGTGTTGCGATGAATGGGCTTCGTCCGGAAGTGGCAGCTGTCCAGAGGCATCCCCAGCACATCAATTTCAATGCACGGACTGCCTGTGCTATTGCTAGGGCAGACATTCTGTCCAGACACAATCTGAAGCCAAGCAGTACACAGAGAAACCAATTAGCAAACTAATTCTTTTACTGTAAGAATTCTGAGCTGAATACTGTTCAGCACACTCCTAAGCACAGTTTGTTAAAATGCTGATCTAATTACAACGCTTCCATACTTCTGTAATTGCCAGGGCAGTAATTTCATAAGCAGAGCTGCTTCAAGCACCCCATGTTGTTGCTATGGTATCTTTCTTCTGAAAAAAATACACTATATATCATGAGTGTAACCATTCAAGGCATCTAAAAGTTAATCCAGAAAGAATGTACCAGCAATGCAGTCAAAAAGGATATTTTCTTCTCCACTACACCGGGGTGATGGCACTGGCCTCTGGCTTGCTTTGGCACACACAACACAAGAATTAGGTTTGCAGTAACCACAGCTGGGAGAATTTTGATTCTTATGAATCTCACTTTTCTAAAACATTTCCTGCAAGGGACTAGCTCCTTAGAATATATTTTTTTGGCCATAAATCCATTAATTATATATCTTCTTATATAACTTTAGAAAACCACTTTTTTTTAAGATTCAATACAGCTCTTCATAAGGCTTTTTGTGTAGCTTTTCAAGTGTTCACAAACATGTGAAACATCTAGGGACACATATAATTCTACAGTAGTCCCAGGGAAAATGCCTTCAGGACCGGTATTTGACAAATATTGTGAAGGAAACAGTGAAACTACGGACAAATCAGCCAATAAAATAAAATAATTATCTGCTCCTTCCTCCTGTTAGTTTCTGTTAGTTATGCTGACCTTCAGAAGCACAAGCTACAGTTAGAGGTTCAGTCTTTTCATACAGAAGCATGACTATAACGCTGGTTAAACATTGTCTTTAATCTGTTTAGCTGCATGAAATTCCCTTTTAATGTACTTACTGTTAAGGAATATATAGCTGGTTCCTTATTATCAAGATCTCTTTCTAATGGACAAAACTGCTGGTACATAGCACAAGTCTTGTCCCACAGAACAGGAGGTTTCAAAACATATCCACAGCCACCATTAGCCTCAAACATTGCTGCATTAAGTTGCAGAGGAAGATCTGTGAAAGCAAGGTAGTCAGAACTGACAAAGAGCAATGGCACAATGGAAAAAACTGCAACAGGGAAGACAAAGATATTTTTTTAAATATATATTTTTTGTGTGTTCTGTTCTACCAATTCATTCTTGGGTTTCAGATAATTTTTGTATCCAGTACTTTATTATACAAAACTATAAAAACAGTTTTTATTTTGCTACCTCTTCCCACTGTCACAGAATCACAGAATAGCCACAGAATAGCTGCTTGAACTGGGGGAAAAAACCAAACAACCTTCAGCAATAAAATACAAATAAAATAGAATCTGTTGCAGCCCAAGCACTTCCATGCTATTGGGAAACATGCTGCAATGGCATAAAGTTTATGAACTCTGGAGCCGCTACTCTCGAGGACCAGATTGTGATGGTATAAACCTGCTTGATCCGGGGCACCCAGAGAAGTACATCCCCTCCTGATAGGAGGTAAAAGCAAATGTCAAATACAAATTCAAAGTTTAAGAACTTATTTTACACTCAAAATAGATTACAATGTGCGTTCATGTACCCATACCATCTGTTTGGTAGTTAAGAGCCACGAGCTGCACACCATGGAGCCAGAAGATCAGTGGATGGGGATTTGAGGAGTCGATGCGCGTGGCAGCAGGGTAGGTCCTCAGGAGCTGGCAGGTGGTGTGCTGGATGAGCTTCTGAGAGTAGCGCCTGCACAGCCGCTTGGCAGCATTCTCATTCAAGGAGGAGATATGATAACACTTGGGAGTCCTTATGATAGCACTGAGAGAAGCTGGAGAGTTGTAAGGAGAGCAAGGATCTTCCCAGGTCTGCCGCATCACATCAAAAGGACCTGCAAAACAAACAGTACCCTCAAGTTACAGCTGCAGATTCACGGACTCTAAAAATTCAATGTTTTCTAGTGAAGTATGTGTGCATACTTTGGTTATCCTAGAAAAAGGTGATCCTGGAAAATTACACTTACTCAGTATGTCACGTTCCTTCTTATAAAGTAAGAACAATCCATGAGAGGAAGCATAATGTTTCAGTATTGAAATGATACCTTGAATATATGTGCTAACAACCATTTTCATAAATAAATACTTAATTGGCATTTGCCTGAATAAAATAATGGAACACAATTCCATTCTTCTCATTTATACATTTTACAAGAGGAAGGGAGGCAAGATTGAAAGCCATCTGCTAAATCTTTAAACAGGCAGTCTACAGAGGCCATAAGAGTTAGCGGACAAAGCCAGCAAAATACTTAGATATCCTTTACAATTGGGCATGAGACATCTTCATGGGCACTAGACAGCCAGCGTAGGTTCACAAGGGGAAAGTCCTGCTTAACAAACTTAATTTCTTTTTATGACAAGGTCACCTACCTAGCTGACTAAGGGAGACTGATTGATGTAATCTTTTTGGATTTCAGTAAAGCCTTTGATATGATCTCCCACAGTATTCTTCTGGACAGAATGGCCAGCATACAGCTAGCTAACTACACAACGTGATGGATAAACAACTGTCTAACTGGTCAGGCTCAAAGGGTTATAGTAAGTAGCATTACACTGGGCTGCTGATCAGTCACTCGTGGGGTTCCAGAAGGCCTCTATTTTAGGGGCAGTGCTCTTCAATATCTTCATAAACAATTTGGACACACGACTGGAAGGTATCATAAATAAGTTTGCTGGTGACACCAAATTGGGAGGAGCTCTTGACTCCCTTGAAAGCAGGGCCCTGCAGAGAGATCTTCACAGACTAGAGGGCTGGGCAGTCACCAACCATATGGAGTTTAACAAAGCAAGTGCCAGATACCACACCTGGGATGGGGCTACCCCAGAAGTACATATGGATTGGGGAACGAGAGGCTGGAGAGCAGCTGCACAGAGAGGGATTTGGGGGTTCTGGTTGACGGGAAATTGAACAACAGTCAGTAGTGTGCCCTGGCAGCCAAAAAAGCCAACTGTGTCCTGGGGTGCATCAGTCACTGCACTGTTAGTTGGCCAAGGGAGGCGACAGCCCCACTCCACTCTGTGCTGGTGCGGCCTCACCTCGAGTACTGTGTGCAGTTTTGGGGATCACTGTATAGGAGGGATATAAAACTGTTGGAGAGTGTCCAGAGAGCCACGGACATGGCAAAGGGTCTGGAGGAGAAGCCATATGAGGAACAGCTAAAGTCACTTGGTTTGTTCAGCCTGGAGAAGACGAGACTGAGCAGAGACCTCATTGCGGTCTATAACTTCCTTATGAGGGGAAGTGGAGGGGCAGGAACTTATCTCTCTGGTGACCAGCAACAAGACTGACACAAATGACATGAAGCTGTGCCAGGAGATGTTTAGGCTGGATATTAGGAAAAAGTTCTTCACCCAGAAGGCAGTGGAGCACTGTGGAATAGGGTCCCTAGAGAGGTAGTCATGGTGTCAAGCCTGACAGAATTTTTAGGGTTGTCCTGTGCATTGACAGGAGTTGGACTTGATGATCCTCGTGGGTCCTTTCCAACTCAGGACATTTTATGATTTTATGGTTCTATGATTCTGTGATTCATTTTTAGGACTATTTTTAGGCCTCTAGAAGTGAATCAAACCTATCTGTTGCAGCTGTGCCCTTGGGCTGAAAGAAATGTGATGTTCCTTGAGCCAGAAAGTAAGTACAAGAAAGGGTACAGCTGTAACTTTCTGTTTATGGCATTCACACCCGAAAGGCAAGAGATCTGGATCTCATCCCTGCCCCAGAACATTTTTCTGTAAATTCTCTGTGTTTCTTTACATCTGTTCATATGCAGAAGTGCAAATTTCCAAATTCAATCACTTGCAGAGTCTAAATACCTCCAAGATGGAACCCAGGAGTCTGCATGATTATGTGTTTGGACTTGGCTGAATTTTAGGCAACTACTTCAGACACTGGAAGTCCTTTTCTGGATCCAGACCAACAATTCTGCCTTCTATTTGTACTTAAAAAGTATTCATTCATACCTTTTAAAATACAAACTTTAAGATAAATCATTTAAAATGTATGTTGGTTTTGAACCATTTATGAATTAGGGTCTTCATATTCCTGACCAAGTAATCATTTTAGCATTCCGCACTCAACATTTCAGTTACAATAGTGTTACTGTAATAGCTGCTGCGCTAATGAAAAACCATTAAAAAATTCAACATCTTACACATTTTAAAGTATTTGATCTTTAACAACTTGACCTGGTGTGTGTGTCGGATTACAGAGTCATTCCACGTGACTGGTGAAAGAAGATGCTAACTTTACCTTTTCCAGATGCTTTGGCAAGAGTAGCTGACTCCCCAGGGCTCAGCCTGCCGGGATTGTTGCCAAAAATGGACTTCCTGCTTTTTCTTTCTTTTCCTCTGCTAGAGCCAGATGGGTTTAGAGTTGACAAGCCTGTTCCCATAAACGTAAAATAAATGAGCCAAAAAACATGACCAAGAGGGCATGACATTTTCCATCATATTTTACATTATTTTGGGAGGCATGAATACTTTTGTTACATAGTACACAAGGCAAGCAGTGTATTTTTCTCCATAGTTTAACATCTTTATATACATACTTACCTTTATATATGTATATATTAAGTATGTGTGTGTATATATATATATATAAAATGCATTTAAAAGCCATATGAAGCAATAAAATATTCAGTTATCTTTCTGTGACAGAATGTTTTTCCATTTTACTTTTTGGCTTGAGGAAGGTAGTGGCTCTATCTCAAATTATCAAATGGTCCTAATTAATACTACAAATATTTGCAGTAACAGTCCTAATGTATTCATCCTTAGAATATTTAACAAACAAAAAAAATCCTAGGAAAGGACACCTACACATAATTAATTAAATGCAAGAATATGATTAAAAGATATAACATAAAGGAAAAAGCCCAAACACTGCTGATTAAACAGTTTAACCTTAAGATGTTTTCAGAATTATCTTCATCTGTTTAGAATTTATTTCAATGTATTTCAATACAGTAGATATGCAGAATTCATTAAGTATTTAATGGCCAATATGTACTAGAAGTGGAGCTGGAAAACTCTAGTATAGCTATGACTCAAACATATGCATTCTAGCAAACTAATCATTGAAATCATGACCTAACTCCCAGTAAAGTAAACAGACTTAATCCCCCTTAAAGTCAGTTGCTTTATCTTGACTTGGAGAGAGCATACAGCAGACCAAAATTAAAGTAACAAACCACAACAGTTCCTCTGACACCCACAACAGCTAGGTGTGGGATGCTGTCAGAAATCCAAGATGTACTTGCAACATAAACTATTATGAAGTACACTGTGACTCACAAAACAACCATCATGAACTCACATCAATTCACACCTCCCTAAAGACAATTCTGGATTTAATACGAATACTTTGACTACAAATATAAAGCACAAAGAGCATATATATTGGACTCTCTTCTGCTGAAGTCTCTCCACAGCTGTAGATTTTCAGCTCTCAATTCTGACAGCATGTCTACATGTTCTTAGGAAAATTATGCTGATAGTTTCAACGGAACTGCTTAGGTTAGTATAATTTAGGATATACATAAATGTTTTCAGCATTAGAGATGAACTGTCTCTTTGGGCCAAAGCATACACATAAACCACAGAAGATAATAGAAGGTGAGATCAAAGAATATGAACTGACTAAAAGAATGAGGATTTATGTACTGTGTGCATCCATCCTAGTCTTCAATGGATCAAATGGATTTGGCATGCGAGATCCAGGTTTCAAAATCCTGTTGTGGAGACAATCACTGAGGAAACAGACTAACCTCATAAATCACCAGAGTGTGCAATGCAAAACACCAGGGTTATCTGAACCCAATGCAATGGCCACAGGGTAAGCTTCAGCTGGGAGAGTTTTTTCAGTCTTTCCCATGACCATGACTTTGCATGTGACATACCTCCTCCCAGAGGCAAGCTCCAATTTAAACTTGACTCCAAAACATGGCATCAACTATTCATAGAATCATAAATTCATAAAATAATGGAGTTTGGCAAGGATCTGGAAGTCATCTGGTCCAATTCTTTGGTCAAAGCAGGACCAGCTTAGTCCCACCATACTGCACATAGATACTACTATATTACTATAATGACAGAGTAAATGCTTTGTATTTCCCTACAATCCCTATGATATATCCTTTGAGTTATAGAATTTAGTGCCCATCTCTCATGTTAGATATGAACACACCACTTTACTACTTTTAGATTTTTAATCCAGAGGATGGGAAAGTTCCCTGCCCTTCTATTCTATCCATGCTAATGTAACAGGTTAAACTGTCATCTTCTTACCATGTGTTTCATACCAACAGCCAGTTAGTCTGTGGGTTTGCAGACCTTCAAAAAGAATTTACAGTACTTTTGTATGTAGAGCATCCTTTTTATGTTCACCTTCATTTCCTGAAAAGTGATACCACAGGGGCAGACAGTCTATACAATGGACATGGTGACTGAATTTCATGCTGGTTAACTCAGATAACTCCCTGCTCTCTGCACTTGATTGTGCAGATCCTGTTTTTAAGTACCCAGCTTTCCCTCCTCATTGTGTAAGGATCCTCAGCACCAAGACAACAAGCCATGTGCCAGTGGGTTATAGCAGTATTGTGCTGAAGTATGCTTCACTGCCTTCGTCTTGGGTGAACCAAAATAATAGCTCTTCACCTTCTTAAATAAATGGTATGATGATATCCAACAGAGTAAAACTGAAGTTAAGCAAGGACTGTAAGAGCCAAAAAACACTGAAACAGCAAGGGCTGTGTTGGGTTCCTTGTTACCAGAGAAATGTTATTTTCTCCACATGATAAATTCTGTTTTGACCAGGAAGCACTTAGGGAAGTCTGTGTTACTCAGTATGCTAGGATAAATGAGCATAATGGTCCCTGTACTTCTTTATAGTCATGAATCAGTGATTAACATTCAGGGACACAGGCAACTGTAAACACAGAATAGAAATATATCTAGACAGGAGAAATAGAATATTTACACAATTGAATTCTGCCCCCTCTATTTCCAAAACTGTTCTATTTTCTGAGTTGGTTAGAAACTCAATCAATAGAGCTACACAGTGATGGATCTGTGAGCCTTGTTCTCATTCTTAATGGGTATGGCAGTGTCTTTGCCCTACAGCTGAGCAAAGAAATCTAACCAGTGACATGGTGGCCATGGAAGTCCACATATCTTGCAGAGAAGGCAATATTTGTCTCAAAGGAGACCAAGTGTTTTGGAAAACCAATTTCTACAGCTTCATACATTCATCTGTGAAGGAACTCATTTTCTTACTTGTTCTATTTATGTCCCCTTAAAAGCAAGAAGAAAAAAATCCAATAATGAAAGCAGGTATAAACCAGAAATATTTTGAAGTTTTCTTCAAAACTTCAAAAAAAGTCTGCATTATTCCCCCAAAACCTCCTCCTGTCCTATCCACTTGGAGTAGATACATCTATAGGTAAAGATAAAACACACTAAAATGAGGTCACTTAAAGAAACATGACAAGCTCTTCCTGCAAGGTTTTAAGACTATTTTCCTTCCTAATTCGCTATGTCCTTACATGGAAACTGAAGAGCTCTTAAGATAAAGCTTTCTGTTGTCTGTCACTTGGCAATGAAGCAGTTGCCTAAGTTGTGAAGACTGGCAAATTTCACTTTTGCAAACATTATAATATGACAAACAACACGTCTTCACATAATTTATGAATACTACTTCTCAGCCAGGAGCTATTATTATGTAGACTACCAAATCATCAAGAATAAAGTTCCTCGTCTATTTCAATTTGAAACTGCTTGTACTAACCTATTTGAAACATAAACATAATGTCTCCAAGGATTAGAAAGCTTAAAGCAATAAACCAGGGCAGTGTACTTACCAGGAAACTTAACAGCTTGACAGTAAATGACAAGATCTGACAGCTCTGGGGCTATCTGTCTGCTTTCCTTCTTATTTTGTGGAAGATAGAATTCTTCACCCAGCTCCATGTCATAAACCTGAGTGACAATGCCAAAACCATACAATAACAAAATTAATGAATGTGAAAATACTCTTGCAGAACTTAACTTATGTCCTTAAAATTCTTTATCTACTTTTTCCTATATGGTTTGCTGTCTTTACCTAATACGTCTCTGTGTGCAGGTTTATGCATCGATAGCCATTATTGATATTTTGGTAGTGTGCAAAGGCCTCAATCAGAGTCAGTTCATTTGGACGAAAAACATTCATGCTCCGGAGGAACTACGATTTAGTAAACAGTAATGCACTGGTCCAGCTGTCAGATGATTTAATCAAAAGCAATATGGCTATCTGATATCAGAGTGTGGTATTTTGAAGTTATTTAGATATACAAAGATGCTGAAAATTCAGCTGAAATGTTCAGTTCCATAAATGCTAATGAAAACTAGTTCTCTAAATAAACTTCTGGATCTAGCTTCAATGAAGTTTTTCACTGAGAGCAACAACAGCTAAAATTTGCAGCCAAATAGCCTATATATACAATAACCCCTGCGGACTTTTCTTGAACAGTATGTTGAGCATTTGTGCTATTTATTCTAATCTCTCTTCTCTGTGCTTCCATGCTTTCTACTATTTGTCTTCATTAAAGTGCATTTGCCATCTGATATCTCAGTTACCTAAACTGCTCAAATCCTTTTGAACCTAGTCATATATCGAAATATGAATAAGAAAGAGGGGGAAAAGCAGAACTAACCTTTCCTTTATTATTGTAAGCAGCACAATCAGCCTTCTTTATTCGTTTAGGAGTCTCTTCATTATATTCATACTGCAGTTTATCACTTGATAATTTATTCTCAGGTCGGTCTTCAAGAATGTTATCTAAAAATTAATAGGATTTTAATAAACTTAAAGCCAAACAACTTCAACTGGAAATTTAATGTGCATTAACAATATTTGTGAAGAATGCTGTGAAACCTATCTGAACAACCAGATGCCAAAACAATGCATTTACTGGTCAAAGCATTCTCTTTCAGCAGTAACTTTCTACCTCAGTAAGTAAATGCTCAGTTTTGGTTAATATGTTGCACTTTATTAAAGCCCATCCTTTTGTGTTTACAAGATGCTCAAAACAAAAACATATAATAAATTAAGCTTGCCATCTGAAAACAACTGACATTACTGAACAACAAAAAATTGCTTAAGTCCAAGCACAGTTATTCACATCAAACATGTACACGTCTTTGTACAGCAAGTTCTGGCTTTCCTCTGCTTACATTCACCATGAACAAATACTTTTCTACATTTGTAGAATTTCCTCTGCAAAGCGACATATTTACCAGAGAAAAATACACCCACTAACTTGGTCTTTCGGGACCAAAACACTGTAACTGTCACAAAAGGAATGGTTTTATGTTATTCCTGATGCTTTGACCATATTCTTTTTATGCATAACCAGTGACACACATGCAGCTTTCTAATAGTTCCTGACCAGTTAACAATGCCACATAAAAATATCTGATTGCATTTTTAATATGAAGTAGGAATCATATATTCACACTGTCACATTTAACAGGCTGGAAATGCAGTGCTGATTTCATGCAGTTAAAATGCTCAACCAAACGGCCTTTACCTTCCTGGCTGTTAGGAGCAGGACAAGCACTAAGGACATCAGCTACAGGGAAACAGAGTCAGAGAAGGAATAAGAGTAAAGGAAAGTAAGATTTACAGCCAGAGAAATGAAAATTAAGTGTCAGTTGTAAAATTATTAGCCTTACGTAAACCTAATATATCAGTAAGGAAAATAAAACTGAAAATATTTTAGAAAGTTTACAGACCATTATTTAGATTAGTTTTGCAAAAAATATGAACATAATTAAAGATACCAAAGAATAATCATTGTAATAAAGCAGCAAACCATGCTGCAGATTCCTTCATATATTGGAAGGTGTGAATGTTTCTTGCTAGATTCAGATTTCTCAAGCCTTCTCTTAGCTGGAACATTGCCCAAACATCACTTACAGCAGTTACCTTGCAATATTTTCCTGGCAAATCTATTAACAAAGATCTAAGTTATTCACAGCAATTTTCTTCTACATTACCTCCACGTTGTCCCACACAAGTATTCTTAAGTAGCCAGTTAGGCCAGCTTTCTAGCAAAACACAACTGAAGACAGCACTGGCATCAAACTTGTAAGTTTTCCTATTAGCATAAATAATGCGGCTACCCTACAAGCAGTGGTCAGGTCCTAACCTGCATTCAGTAATTTTGTGACTATTTTTAAAATCATTAAACACAGAAGCAAGTAATGTAAATAAGAAACCAACAGGAAAGAAGTACTGTGCTGCAAGGCATGCTTGAGCCTTGCATCTTCTCTGAGCATGGTACCTGGAACTCAAACAGGTACCCATTAAATTAAATATGCAGTAATTTACTGTTTGCCTAGAAGAACATGCATGACTACATCACCCTGATGTTCTGTCTGGCTCATTTTTCTTTTTCTGACAGTGGCAATGGGAGATGCTGTTTAAATAGTGCACCCAGCCACTGGTCACAGTCCACCTCCCTAGTACCACCCCAACATCCACAATTGCTGAATATTAGGAATGTTAGATTGTACATTTCTACCAATAGCATTTGCTTACAAACCAGTCCATGAATTTTTCCAATCCTCTTTTTTTTTTTTTTTTTAAATCTGTTGATACTATTTGCCTTCACAATTTCCCATGGCAACAAAGAAATACTTAATTTTACCTGGTTTAGACCAATATTTCACATGTTTTACTGAACCACCTCCTAAGGTGTAACAGTTCTACATCCCCATTATCCATCACTTCATAGTTTAGTAAACATGCTTCAAATTCACTTCTCAGTCCTCCTCTCTATCAGCTGGAGAATTCCAGCCTTTTCAGACTTGTGCAAGGCTACTGCCACACTCCCTTAACTTTTCTGGTTGGCTTCTCTCTAGCTTCCTTAAGTCCATTATATCCTTGAGATCTGGAGGCAAGAACTGGACACAGAGATCAAGTTGTGGCACTTAAGGTTTTATACAGAAGTAAAAAGATGTTTTGTTTTCAGTACTGTTCCTGAAGATGCCCATCTTTTGGCTGTCACTGCACACTGAGCTGAGGATTTCATAGAACTTTCAATGATTCCATGATCTCCCAAATTGATACTGCTGTTGTTAAGCTTAGAATCATATAAGCAAGGTTTAGGTTTTTTCCCCTAAATGTGTTTACCTTATATTTACCTGCACTGAAGTATAACTGTAACTTTTGTCCCTTTAGTCAGTTTTGGAGTTTATGGAGTTTAACAATGGTGCAGCATTGAAGTACCCAAAGAGCTTAGTATCACTTTTACTATCTCTGCTCTCATTGGGTAAACACATTGTGATCTACTTATATAAACAATCTATATAGTCTCTGAAAATTACCAATTAAAAATAATGAGTAACCCATTTAGATGCATGCAGCTTGTTCAATCCACACATGGGGGTTTTGACAAATATTCTTTGGCATATCTTGAAAGGATTAAATGTTTCTGGCTCCAGCTGTTTGGTCGACCAGAATCTACCAGCTCTACAGAACAAGAAGCATAAAAGATGCATGATTTTCCGTTCAGCTGCCTCAGTGTGGCACCTTCTGTCCTTCATCTACAGTTGAATCAAACATGTTTGACTGAACTGGAGAGCTAAGGAAGTAGTAAAAGTTAAATAACTGCAGTATTTTTTATCACCTCCAGGATGTTAAACATTACATCCAATCTAGAAACTGCTCCTAAAGGTGGATTTATGATAAACTGCCAGTTCCTGAAGGCTACAATAGCCGAAGTGTAGACAGCACATGAATTTAATAGGCAAGTCAGTAAGCCATGCCTTCCCATTTTTTTCACTGAGTAGCTAAAGCTTTAACAAAGCTTCATTTAACACACCAGAGACTTCTCTACCTTTATGTATGAAGTGAACAGCTGATCCTGAATGTGTAACTAAAATAGGTACTTCAGGGGTCTCTGGTATTAGACAGTAACCAAGAAGGACTTTGGAGAATCTGCATCTTAGGGCAATTTAATGGCAGTCACAGAGATGCAAGGGATAAGACTGTGGTGAACCTTGAGCTTTCGAAGTGTCTAAACTTCTTATGAAAGACAATAAAGGTGAATGTAGGCTGAGTACACTATAAACAGACAATTCTTTTCATAGTATAAATAACATAAAATATAATTTACAAAGACTATAATTCAGCATGCACTGCACAGTTAAAACATTTAATGGTTGGAGTTAAAATCGCATTCAAGTCTTTTACACAGTCAAAACATTTTCACAGTATTAGAGACCACTACACCAAAGTGCCACCAAGGACATTTACTGCATCCTCCTCTCACAAAGGAAGATCAAGTTACCTATGTCATTCCTGAACTAGAATATTTACATGCCTTATTGCTACAGTTTTAACAACAGCACTGTAATAAAAAAATATATATTGTTACCATCAGAGAGAGATTCATAGTCATAGTCATATTCATCCTCTTCATCTTCTTCCTCTTCATTGGTAGGTGTGGGGTTGCTAGCCCCATTGCTAGCCTGTGCTTGCATATGTGCCAGCTGGTGAGCCTACAGCAACAGAACCACTTATTACATGGTTGGGAAGTATTTTTAAAAAGCAAGAGAGTTTCCATCACTGTTTGAATCTTATTTTATTTGTACGAAAGCACTAAATATATATAACGAGAAATAAGTAAGACTGTTAAGATCAAACTAAAATACCATTTTAAGGGTTTGAATATTAAGAAATGTATTGACAGAAAAACACCCAGTAAGATATGAAACCTAACTCATGAGAAAATGTCCACTTTGCACATGATTCAGAGCAAGATTGCCTTTGTCCAGTCTGAGGTATGCTGTTCTGGAAATGGTTTTAAACTTTTAGAAAAGATGGTGACAGCTCCATATACTATGTGCTATTTTGATAGAAGATTTCAATTCTAATTCAACTGTGTTTACATTTTGGGTAAAGCAATTAGTTTTCAAGATTCAATCTAACTGCTGACTAACCATAGACATTGCTAATTAAGGCTACCAGAGATGCAGCTCTAATTTTTAGAAAGTAAAAATATTCTCATACAGGTATAAGCATTACTTAAATAGCAGAGTCCCCCCCAAAAAGGGATTAAGACAGGAAGTATTTTCCAGGCTTGAATACAAAAAAAGAAACAAAGTAGATTCTACTAAAAATTACTACATGCTGTATATATACACACATAGTCAGTGCCTATCACTATTTCTTAACAAATACGAATAGCAAATGTTATAGTCTCCGAGTGAAGCTTTATTTCAGTTTATCACATAGGGCATGTGGTGCCAATCACAATATTACAAAGTACTGTAAAACTGAAAACAAAATTTTGTTATCCTGTATCTATATATTACCATATGTCTTGTCTACTTATGTGAAAGTGTTGCAATCTACTGTGATTCATCCAAGCATGAATATGCATTAGATTATTCTGCTGTATATATTGGAACAGCAAAAACCTCAAACAAAAATAAATCATTTCAAACAAAAGTTGGGTCTCGCTGGTTGCTATGAAGGACAGGCTTTACCTTTTGTTTCAATATATCTACTGGTGTCTGATGAGCTTTCAGCTTCTTGTTTTTAAGCAGGATTTTTCTTTTCAGTTGGCCAGGTGAAGGAAGCATGGGATCATCGGAAAAGTCACTTTCAAATAAAAACTTTGTTACCAGCTTATCTCCAAATACATTCTGAAATACAGAGAACATGTTATATTATGGAAAATCCCTCGGCATGTGCTTAGAATAATTTACCACAATTCATGGCCCACCTTGAAAATTTCAGCCATCTTCCGTTGCTGAGGCAATGAACAGTGGTTTTCTATTGATATGATAACTGGCATGTCAGAGGTGATAAATGCATTGCGATCAATAGCTTCAACTACCTCCTGTAAGGAAGAAAGGTAATTGAAAGAACATGTGATTGTTTTACAGCATTCAGCTAACTTAGTGTTAGTCGAAAGGGGAGAAAAGAAGGCATCTGTTTTCCCCTCTGAGAAGCAAAACAAGCTCCTACAGATCAACCTAGCATCTTGTTACAACAGAACTGGCAACAGCTACTTAGGCTAGTCATGTTGACAACAAAAAGACAGAAAATTACAGTACATATGTTACAAAAACAGACTTGAAAATTGTAATGTTTACAATTGATGAGTTCATGTCTGACATAGTCCATAATTCATATTCTATTAGAATTTAGCCCATTAGGATTTGTACTCTTCTAGTAGGTGAATTTTTTCCTTCATGAGAGAAAAAGTTACGGATTTTCTTCTCATTTGTTTTGTTTCTATATGCAATTACCAACATACCTTAAAAGAGATCTTAGTAGTAAGAGTATGCCCATGATAAATAATAGGCATCCCATCATCACCATCCCAGCAGTCTAATTCTACGCTTCTGCAGCCTTGTAAAAGAACCTGAAATGCAATTGAACAGTGTAACCACATATAGTCCACAATCTCATGCCATCAAAGCAGAAGACAGACAGCCGAGCTAAGTGAAAGAGCAAAATGCTAGAAACAGTAATCTCAGTGGAGTGAAGACAGTCCACAGAAGCTACAATCTCTGAGACCTGAAGGTCTCATCCAACCTGGTTTTGAACAGTCAGGGATATTAGATTCATTTATAGTCAGGAGGCCATCCATCCATTATTTATTTATTCTGAAAAGCGCTACTTGCTAGAAAACCACTGAAGAAAGCAAAGAGGAAGGATGGAGGGAAAGATAAGCTAACTTATATGTTGTCATCCCAGCTTATTATTGCTATCAATATTTAGCCTGCCTATCATTGAAAAGAGTTATCTGTACTACAATTAAATATTGAAAACAAAGATCTCAACAATCAAAACAATTTCCAGCAAAACCATTCATGAACAAAGAAAAAATTACTTCTATTCAAAACCTGAATAACTAGATTTCAGGCAATTGTGTCCATAGCTGGCACACCACCACTTCTGCAAGAGCCAGACATACTGAACCAGAACAAACTGCCCCTGCTCTTCTGGTGACAACTAGCTAAGGAACAGGAGGAAGCTTTTCTGCATCATGCAAGTTTTGGAGCCAGCTGAGCTCTATCTCACTTCCCTTCTACTATCAACACAATACTCACATCACTCTGTGCAGTGCTACTACAGGAACCTCCTTTGCAATTGCATTAGCCATCGTGTTATTCAGGCTTTTCTAACACAGCCTCACTCCTCTGTCTTAAGGCTCCAAGCAAAGAAACACATCGGATACTGGATAAGCCTTTCTCAATAGTGAGCCATTAAACATTTAAAGTAATGGAAATACTACTCACAGGAAATTTGATGCTTTCTCTAGCATTTGGTAAATAGAAAGACACACAAATATATGTATATACACAAAACCCCCCGAGAATCAGAAGCCCTAGGGAGAAAAATTTCTTTTCCCTTTTACCACCAATCAGGTATAGTCTAAAAAACTTCAGAATATTCCTAGAAGTAGTGTTTTTAGAAGTTATTGTTACATTTGAAATCTGTCTTTGCAGTGCAATGTACAGTATGTGAGTAGTGTTTCTGATATCTGAATGAACTAAAATATTAGATCAGTCTTTCCTGTGGGAAAGTCTAATTTTAGTAGGTTGGGTCAGACTGACTGGTGTCTAAATGCTATGAATCTCAAACTAAGCCCATTTTTTTTTGCCTTAGAAAAGGCATTTGAGCACAACTGTGCTTACAGGCAGCTTTCCCACACGTCATGTTTTCCAATGTTTTGCAAGCAGAGGTTTAGGACATTTAGATTTTCAAAGCAAAAAGGTCATGTTTCTGTGACTTGCCAGTTAAACAAACAAGTTCATGTTGAAAACTACACAACAATCCAATCCTGCGTACCTGGCTGTAGAGCTCTACGGAGGACTCTCCTTTAAGTTGATGACCAGTAAGGTAAGTATTATGTGAAGATTCTATGTAGTAATATGACAGAGGAAACTGCAAGTCCTCAGGATTCTCTTGTGACTCATCATTTTTGGAGGCAAAGTTGTCTTTATCCATCAAAAATCTGGAGGTGAGAAGATGTGAGGAAATTTTATACTATGCAGAGTACTTAGTGACTATCATACAAACATCAATACACTGGTGCCATCTTAATAGATATGTGTATGTATGTATAAAATTAACACAAATGATTACCTTGCAAATCCTTCAAAAGATAGCAGTCCCTGCTGGCACATACTCACACTGGGTTCAAATTTCTATAAAAAGGAAGACATTTAAGAGACATATAATAACAATACTTAGAAATATGGCTTTTTTTATATTCTCATACTGCAGTATGCTCACTGAACTGGCCAGTTAGCATGTAAACCCAGTCTTTTTGTGGATGAAGTGATTAGGTGCCTGCAGTATGCTCATGCTTGTTTTACAAATCACTAAATAAGCATACTAAACTTGTAATTGTAAATCATAGAATCATTCAAGTTGGAAAGGATGTTGAGAGGTCATCTAATCCAACCTCCTGTTCAGAGCAGCACTTTGCTGAAATTAAAGTTCAGAGTCAGCACTTAAGCTGATATTGAAAAGGATCTATAATCAGGCATCCTTCTCTCACCTATTGTGTTTCAACACAGCACACCACCATCTCAGATTAGAGACTTGTGGTATGTTAACTTGATGTTTCTTTACAATTTTGATCTTTAAAACTTTGCAATTTTTTATTACATGTTGATACTTGAAATGTACAGGTTTTAGCTTTTGTTAACTGCTAAGTGGGGGCTTAATTTTGGACTACAGAGGAATTAAAAATATGCTATATTCTTTCTAATCCCTTCAGCCATTGTACATAAGGGAATGAAATGCCATGTTTGCTCTGGGAAAATTTTTATAATAAAATAAAAATATGTGGAAATAGTGGGGGTTTAAGTTCCAAATTAGGCTTAAGCTCTATCAAAGGTGGTCATAGACAACGAAAAAACAATGCGCTCCCATGGATGCTTTTCCCAAGTGGTGACATTCCTTTCTGGATAATCCACATACAGCCAATATAGCTACTCATTTGCATGTTTGTTTTTTTTCTTTCTAAAGACATCTGTGCAGTTTTATATCCCAGTATTAAATTTTAAATCCAGATAAACTGCAGTGACAGCATCAGTGTGAAAGGAGATAGCCTCAAAGGCTGTTCTGACTATAAGGCAGACCAGTGCTAGTGGGGAAAACAGAAGTAACAAGAGTTCAAATAAAAGAAATTGCAAGATGCTTGTATTACAGACCTGAATAATACTGAGGATTTCATCATAGGTGCAGTGTTCTCCTTGGCAATTCACTAGGAAGTCATTTAGCTGCTGAATTCCCACTCCAAATATTCCCAAAGATGTGCTCTCAACTCCAGTACCATTGGTTACAATACTGGCAGCAGCAATAGCATCAGATATTTGCCTCTGGTTGTCTGATAGTTGCTGCCTGCTCTTAATGAACAAACCAAGGTCTGAAACATTCCTAGTCAACAAATCTTAAAAGAAAAAAAAAAAGGAAATATAAATATATGCTAGATAATCATGTATATTATATATATTGTGTACAACATAATGTAATACATATTACACATTAATATCTGACTGAATATTTTAGCACTGGCATAGTAAATAAGAAAAAAAACATCTTGCTTCTACTCACTAACAGAAAAACTATTAAGCATGTACGAAAACAGTGGAAGTTGACTGTAAGTGTTCAATTACTATAAACAAAATCCTCAAACCTTTAATGTGTATTAACACCCTCTCACTCACTGTCACCCAGGACTCTCTTGCTTCCTCTCACTACGATGTACATCCCAAAAGCCTTTCCTTAGCTGTGTACAACCCCATACTCTTCCTGTGCAATCACTGTTAATCTTCCTCCAGCCCCATATGCCAATTGTACTGTGCCCTCCACACAGGGTGCTTGGTAGAAAGACTTTTCTCTGAAAGTGGACAAAGCTCCAGACTTTGATTATGGTAACTGGGGAATATAAAGTGAGGCACAGGTTTCCTTCTCCCTTGTCCCATATAAAGCAGATCTACCAGGAAACCAAACAGGAAAAAAAATCATCAAATGAGACACTGGGTACAGTCTCCTCATTTCTCCTCCCTATTCAGTGTTTTAGCCCTTCCAGAACTTCTGCAATCACATACAGATCCCTGTGTTGGGCCCAGCCACTCCACAATATGCTTTATGCCCCCACTATGTATGGCCATTGTAAAGAAGGGAACACTTTTCCTCCCCTTCATTTCTGAACATAGAACTTGTCTTACATCCTGCTAACTAGGTATTAGTGCAAGTATGGCAGAAATACTCAAACTTAAAACTGATAGTTCTTTATGAAACTGACTGAGACTCTTTTCCTTAAGGCCAGTAACTGCAGCTGTTCAGCAGTCTAACAGCTGTGTTTTCCTCTTTAACAAACCTAAATCTGGCTGGAATCCACTGCTATTTTCATCAATCTTCAAATTGGTGTAAAGTGGAGCAGGCTCTAAACCAGATCGATTGCAAGGCACAGCATAAACATCAAAAAGGTCTTTCAGATCCTTGCGGCTACGGACACTGTGAAGAGACGAAAAAGTTCAATTTGTGCCTTTTTATAATCTTTGAGGAATGAAATCAGTACAGAATAAAAACAGACTTTACCTGAAAGATTTGAAGAGCTCTACAAACTCTACGAAAGTCATGTTACTATCAGATACCATGAAGGTTTGAAACCCCTTCATTCCTCCTTTAACACGGCCATGCCAGCTGCTGCTGCTCCACGCGCTAAATCAAAAAGAGACTGCTGTAGTTCAGTTATGTTAAATTTCTACTTATGGAAATATTACACATTACTGCAATAACACCTTATTTGTGCTTTCCTAAATGTCTTTATTACCAATATCTGGAAGAAGCAAATAAAGTGATATCTTATAAGATGCATAACAAGAATCTGTACTTTCTTGTTTCTGAGAAACTATTCTTTTCCCTCAAGACAACTGTAGACTTTGCCAGAATTAATAATGTATATGCATGCTATTTAAAACTCTTCCACATGCAAAAGGGCCCGATGCTAATGGCACAAATGAAAGCATTCTTGTTTTCCCTTTAAAGAAAACAACACCAGTATTCTTGTAGCACAGACTGTTTATGAGGTTCATTGTAGATTTGCTAAGGGAAAAATAAAATGATGTGGAATTCCTTAAAGCTCTGCACTGTCAAAAGAAAATAGTAATATGCTGACTGGATATGCAAGAAAAACAAGTATCTTCCTAATGCATCTGGGGTTTCTTATATGTGAGATCATTAAAAGTACAGATTTCAAAAAGCATAACCCTTCTCCTTTCCTGGCACTCAAATCTCATTGTTTCCCACCGTGGGATTCCCAGATATTTCCCAAGAACAGTCAGGATTATCATCAGATACCTCAAAGACAGGTCAAGCTACTGTCATCCTCTTCTTTTAGGCTTGGACAGTAGTCTCTGGAGGCCACTTCCTCAAGGTTCTAATGATTTCCTCCTTTCAGCTTTGTGGGCTGAAGGAAGGAAAGCAGACTGGAATTTCTTGAGAACAAATGCAGAAAATAATCCTAGAAACAACTAGCTGTGTGGTGCTAATTATTTTAGTTGACTAATACCAAGCCCAAATGATTTCTTTGTAACTGCAACTGTTAACCTAAGCTGTGCAGTTGAACAAAGTTTTTTAAGCAGAACCAGTACCTTTGCAAAAGCAACATCCCAAAATCTTTAGGCTACTACAGGATTTACAGTAGTAAGTATAGTTAAGCCCTGGTTTGAACTATCCCTTGAGCAGTATGAACAAGTCCTTGGTGAATTTCACATACTGATCTGCAATGATGGGCTGAGCTCTTCAGCCACTTTCTGGGCCTAAACACCAATGAACACACACTGCAGGAAAGGAATCCACCAGCATCAGCATCCTGAAAAGGGAGGGATCTAAGCAGCCAGCACAAATACCAAGAATTGTCTAGTTTAAACAGTAACTCCAGAAGTTACAGTATTTGCTTCAAAATACCAGACTGCATGACTGTGTGTCAGACTTTACTGCTCTGTAACATTCAAATCTACAAATCCATTAATATATGAATTCTGCCACCAGGTTCCATACAAGCAGTTCCAACAGCTGTAATGGAAAAACAGGACCAGTTTGTTGTCCATCATTCCTCAAGACATTTGCAGTCACCTGCTGCAAGCAGTCAACTTTTTACATGAATATGCTAGATGAGATTCATGCAATTGAAAACAGTATGTGATTTAAAATTACTTTAAAAATCCCTTCTAGTTTAGTTGATAATGTTCAATTTCTTTGACATCACTACGGCGAGTACTGACATACTGCATATAACATTTTATTTTATTTAGCACTTCTCACTTGGAGGAGACAATGATCTAATTAACTGATCAGGTAAAGTTAATGTACATATTATATGGCAAGAGAAAGAGAAAAATAACCAGAAACCTCTCTTGCTCTCTTCCTCCTAGACACTACACCACAGCTAACAATCATTTGTTACAAGAAAGCTCAGCTTTCTGTGCTACAAAGGTTTCTGTTCAGCTTGGTAGGACCCTCTGCTCCCTGATCTCCTAAGATCTGGGTTCTGTGAGGGATCATGCACTTGACAAATGTGCAATCCAGATCATGTTCAACACTGCCTCCAACTATGAACTCATGTCACTGTTTGAGTCTAAACCCAGATGCTAATCTAAATGAATAAACTTTGTTGACTCTAAACTGTGCAGATACGTACAAATGCATACAAGCACTCCCAGTGGATCCTGTATATTCTGTATTTCCTAGGTTATTTCATTACCTAGGTCATTCCAACTTTCTGTTATTTTGGAAAATGAATACTTCATTTCATCTTAACTAATTATGCTACTGACAAAACTGGCTGGGTATAACTAAGTATATGTAAGTATATGTAAGTTGATTTTTATGAGATTGCAGAATTAACAACAAATATGGAGCAAAAATGCTCCAAAGGGTTTGTGTTCAGCCTGTGTGAATTCCCAAATTTACTCTGCTTGTGTATCATCATTGTTCAAGGCAGCAGATTCCAGGAAGAATATTGCACTGTTCACAGTCTACACATACTACAGCTTGTGGACCACTGCCCCTGTCCGCTCCTCAGTCAGTTTTATCTATATCCTAAAGGCATTCATCCTGCCACTTTTTTCTGAGTGGGGCAGAAAGGCTCAAATTCACATTCTGCACTGCCCAGCAATTGACTCAGGCCTGGTTTGGTCCCCCATGGTGCTTGCCTGTCTCTTAAGACATCATTTTCACATTTGGTGTGTGCTCTGTCTGAAGTGGCTGAAATGAGCTGTGGCATGTTACTGCCTAACAGACTGGCATTTATTTAATATAACACAAAGCAGTAGAACATGTCATAATTGTGGGTGGATTTCCTAAAGGTACAATCCTTGATGAGAGTGTGTACTACAAGACAGCGTATTGTAGATGGTCTGAGACTGAGTAAGCTCTCCACCCATATTATCTAATCACAGAACTCTCTGGAGCAAATATTCCCAGAACAGCACCTAAATTCTGTGTTGGAGGCAATCAGCAGGTTTACTCTAAAAGAGATCCCAGGAGTGAATTAATAAACATACAGGGTGGATCATCAGAGTACTTTGCAGCAAGGCAGAGCACGAGCTATTTGATATCTTAGACTTACTGATCACAGTTGAGGCACTGCTGATATTTCTTTCTTTTAGCACATGTGAAGCGTCTGTATGCATGAAAACTACTGAGCACAGCTCAGACCTAACAAGGGTTTGAAGGGTAAATATCAATAAATATAATAAATAAATAAATAAATATTTTATTTATATAAATATAAATATTATATATATAATATGTAATAAATAAATAAATAAATAAATATCAATAAAACTCTCTCCAGTGCTCCAAGTCTCTAAACAGCTCATAAAAATTGGGTCAAGGTAATGGATCAAACATGTATTTCTGTTCTGAAGATTTCCTCAGAACAGATGAAAGAGCCATACAGCTGTATCCTGGGCAAATTCTAGTAAGAAGGGTCATATCAAGCTGGGGAAAGCTGTACCAAGTGACATTGTGGAGTTTCCAGACAACTTTGCCAGGGAAAACCTGTCATAACTTGGGGAGGCCTACAGTGCTGAGCTGCACCAGGATCTGTACAGAAATCCAGGACTGAGAGGATTTAAAGGAACATTAGCTGTCCCCCTGGGAACACGAGTTCTCTGTTGAGCCTTTTAATCTCATTTTAGAGAACAACAATTACTTTGGCATAAAAGCAAAAAGCAGATTTGCAAAACAGAGAAGCATTTTCCAGAGGGAGCAAAGCAGTATTTCTTCAGTTTAATGTAAAAGAAACTGTTCCAATCGTTAAAAAAAAAAAAAAAAAAAAAAGAAAGAAATGTCTTACAGAAATAAATCCTAATCAAGCATATTCAAACCATGGTTGTGAATGACAGTAAAACACAGAAAGTAAAGAACATAGTAAGTCTCAGAAAAAAAATGTTAAAAGGAGCAGTTGACCAAAGATGTCAAGAGGTGGCTCTACTAGTCAAACCCAACTGGGTTAAGTGTTAAAAAATAACAAAACTAAGAAATACACAACGTAATCCATTACACAAGACATGTCTCCTCAAAAACAATGTTCTACCAGCAGCAGTAATCTCCTCCATTGTTTACTTCCGCTTCCTGGAAACCCCAAGATTCCTACCCATAACCATACCTCAGTACTCATTCTCTTAAAAGGCACTGGAAGGTCTCTGTTGAGACTCTGTATGTCATAAAGTGCCATCCACATCCCTCACATATTGGTGGTGTTATATTTTTATTACTACAACTGCCACCACCAACACCATTGTTGCTATTGATAGAATTAACACAGCAGTGCACAATGTCACAGCACAATCATACCAGAACCTTTTGCACTGCCTAAGTGACACAAAAAGGATTAATGTTCATGAAGGAGAGGCCTGTTCCTCCAGTTCCCCTAGACAGTACTGCAGTCATCACCAGGAACATCAGCAAAAGTGAATAGTCTCCCAGGCTGGAATTATTTGTGCTGAGAAGCCTCAAAACTGAACACATCCATAACATTTCTGGTGATTTTCATTATACAGAAGACATCTACAATTACATTTAGGAGAATATGGGAGCTGAGGAGATAGAGAGCAGCCCTGTAGAAAAGGACTTGGGGGTGTTGGTTGATGAGAAGCTGGACATGAGCAAGCAGTGAGCACTGGCGGCCCAGAAGGCAAATCACGTTCTGGGATGCATCAAGAGAAGCGTGACCAGCAGATTAAGAGAGGTGATTCTGCCACTGTACTCTGCTCTGGTGAGACCTCATCTGGAGTACTGTGTTCAGCTCTGGAGCCCTCAAATACACAGGAAGGACATGGACCTGCTGGAGCGGGTCCAAAGGAGGGCTACAAAAATGATCAGGGGGCTGGAACACCTCCCCAGTGAGGATAGGCTGAGAGAGCTGGGATTGTTCAGCCTCGAGAAGAGAAGGCTTCGGGGGGACCTAATAGTCACCTTCCAGTACCTGAAGGGGTCATACAGAAAGGCTGGGGAGGGCCTGTTTACAAAGGCCTGTAGTGATAGGACAAGGGGTAATGGATTTAAATTAGGGAAGAGTAGGTTTAGATTACATATTAGGAAAAAGTTCCTTACCATGAGGGTAGTGGAACATTGGAACAGGTTGCCCAGGGAGGTGGTTGAGGCCCCATCCCTGGAGATGTTCAAGGTGAGGCTGGACAGGGTGCTTGGCAACCTGATTTAGTTAGAGATGTGCCTACTCACTGTAGGGGGGTTGGACTAGATGACCTCTGAGGTCCCTTCCAACCCTGATAATTCTATGATAATATCTGGAGAAAGAGTTAAACTCCATGTATGTGTAGTTTTGGAACAGCATTCCAATCTGCTTCTGTAAAAGACAAACTGAAGCATGTTGCTCAGGCAACTGCTACAAAGCCATCCTCAGATTCATGGTATTTCAGCTTGAATGTCCAGTATTGTTCTACAATATGCTTTAGATGTCTATCAAAAGGCTAATGATATTTCTGGCACTGTTTTTGTCAGATTTTGTCAGCTTGGCACAAAACTCACGTTTGATTATAATTTAGAACAGTAACTTTTTTCTTTTTAAATTAAAGCATTGACCTTGTCCTCACCTAGACTGACTTTTGCTTGAAGACATTACAGGAGAGGAGACTGGTCTTGCTGGAGAAGAAGTTATAGCTCCTAAGTTAGGAGATCCAGATGCTGTCAGAGAGTGAGCTCTTCTTGATGGCAAGTTGTTAGAAGGAGAAGCATTAATAATAATGTTTTGATCTATGGAGAAAATGAAAGTTTGTAGCACAATTACAATACCTGGCCCAATAAAAATGTTTTTGTCCAAAAGACCTACTTCTTAACATATAGTAAGACTCTAAAGAGATTCTAGGTTTCTCTCAAGACAGTGAAAAAGATACATTCTAAACAATTCTGAATGGAAAGGAATTGCTACTGAAACTAAATCAATGAACAATCATGAATAACTACAGAAATAAATCCAAAAGTTCATAGCATTTGTAGTTTCAGCTGCAAAAGCAGTTTGATATCATAAATGTATTTTTAACACCTAAAAAGTGTCTGTATAAAAATACTTTGAGCAAAACTCTGAAGGACTTTTAAGTACTGAAGTGATATATCTACCTGGTGGTTCTTGTTCATCAATATCTTGAGGATCTGAACCACTTCTATTACGATATTCCTTACAGCTTTTTGCCTTCCGAGTTGCCATTTCATCATCAGTGGCCTCTCCACTTTCTCCCTAGGAATAATGAACACCATAATAAACATCCCCAAAACACTACTATTCCTATTCTTTATCAGCCCAATCTGTAAAAAAATCCCCATGAGATAAATCAGCTATTCCTTATGAAACACTCCTGTAAAGCTGATACCTGTAGAAAAGAGACAATTTAAACAAGGTACATAGTGACATGTAGGACCATTAGGTGTTACCTTAGTTTGACATCACATAGACAATGAGTGTGCATATCTAAAGTGGTGCAGCTGGTCTTACAATATGCCACTGGAGCCCTACAGAGGATCGATCTTGCATTTGAGGATCTGTGTTACCTGCCCACTATAACATATGGATGTTATATCTTCATGTTTTTCTCCCTCCTAGATATTGCTGAAAGTGGTTGAGCCTAGGGAAAGATAGGAGACTGCCAGGTGAACTCTAATGTTCCTGTCACCTACAGAAGACAAAACTGTGTGCTAATCTGAGGCAGAGTATATTTGCTGATGTTTTTGGGAAAGAAACTGACACCAGCTTCCAAACAACACTTTGTAAGTTAATATTTTTATTATTCCCAGTATTTTACCTTTATACTATGGTAGCATATAAAGGTCTCAAAAAGACTGTCCCCTTTCACTAGCCCCAGTGCCCATATGTCCTGAGAATGCTTCAAGTATGAGAAAAGACAACCAACTACTGGAAAACAATAACACCAAAATCCTGAAAGTGTAATAAACAGTTTCAAAATTATCATCAAACTGCTTTTCTCTGGTTCAGAATACAGTTGGCTACACAGTAACTGTAGGAAGGAAACAAATCAGCCAGATAAGCAACAAAATATGTAACAAAATATTCTACCCTCATGAGTACTTTCTTCTTTTTCTTAGCTGTGCTTATTCCCAGAGTGTTGTTTCTCTGCACACTAGGTTTCTCAGTGCTTTTGGTGAGAGTTCCTGTGCTTGTGTTTCTTGCACTCCATCGTCTGCCTCCAAACAGTTCAACAGCCTGAGCCAAGGTTGGGCCTTCAAACCTTCCATCCTCCTAGAAAAATTCTCAGTGTTAACAAAACAAGGAGAATAAGAACAAACACATTTCCTTAAGCAATAATATAAACATTTCTAAGAAACCAATAAAAGTCAAAACATCAAGAGGAGGCAATTTTTAATTACTGCATGAAAACTAAAGGGCTATTTCATTTTCTAATTTGGGGAAGGGGGTTTAGCCCTAACTCACGTCACTCAGTATTTGAGCACACTTTTCAAGTACAGTCACGGTTTTTTCTTTAATAAAATACTTATTCCAAACACATGAAGAGCTTTATAACACAAAAAAATTTAATTTCAGTGTATTAAAAACATGCAAAGTTTGAGAGAACATTATGTGGAGAATCAGATCTTATTGACTCAAACTGCATTACAGAGTTGGAGATTTGGTGCTCATCTTAATCTTAGCTCACTTATAATGGAAACGAGTTGCATCACATTAAATTGTTGACACCACTGAACTTTTCTTATACAAAATCACAGCATCTGGTAATCACATTTACCTGGTAAAGGCTGACATACTGTTTCCGTAACCACTGCAGTCTTTGATCAGGGAATTTCCTCATTTTTCTCACAGCTTTAGTCAATTCCAGCAATCCATCATACAGCATTCTGGCTGTGTATTTTGGAGCAACAAAGTGTAGCAACTTATTATCAGTAGTCTGAAGTCCATAAAGTAGTGTTATACCATTTTCTTCAAGAGACATATTACAAAGTTTATTCTGAACACACACAGTGTGCATATCAATGCCAGAGTGTCCCATATATACAGCCTTGGCTGAAAACAAGTCCAAAAAACCTTCCATCAGTCCAGTATTACCAAGAAACTGGTATTTACCAAGTTCAGCAGTATTACCTGGAACACTCAGTTTTGCCTTAGCATTTGCAGGGCAAACCGTTGTGGGTTTTGTCCAAGTCAAAGTACTACTGTCAGGCTGAAGTTGAAGAAAGCAACGTGCTGAGAGATGTGTCTCCTGGTCATAATGAATGACTGTTGCCCCTTGTTGCAGGAATTGATGGACATCAGCCCTGATAGATAACACGTACCAGGGAATAAGTTCTATCCCATGGCAGAAAGCCCTTTGTTGCTCTTCTGTTGAATTTGTGTCCCACTCCTTCAACTGCTCAAATATGTCACTTTCAGAATCTGAAAGATCTCCAATTATAAATCTGTATGTGAACAAAGAGGAGAGATTTAAGCTATGAGTGATGATTTTTTTTTTCTACTGCAGTTTAAACATAGAGAATATCAAGTACCGTATGTGGAAACTGTTGCCAGGATCTAGTGGACTGAAGACAGGACTCCTTAATCTCTGTTCTGTTATTGATTTAATGTGCAGGCCTTTCACATTATATAATTCTCTGATTAACATTTGTAAGATAAGGAAGGCATGTATTTTAACCACTGTAAGAATGCAGCAAGGATTTTATCAGATACTTCCCACTAGAAAATTTGATTTTACTTTAGCAAAATATTAAGATGAAACCTGTATGTTGCAACCAAAATTTTTGAAATATTTACATAGAAATAGCAGATAAAGAGCAACAATACTGAACTAATAAATGAGGTAGTTTAAATAAACTTTCTTCCCTGCAGAAGCTTCTAACATGTATGAATGCATATATGCTCAACATTTTGATACTGCTTTAATGAACATAAAAAAGAACAAACTGTTCCATGTACAGCAGAACTAATTAAGCATATTTTCCTAAGGCTATCCGGCCAATGAAATCCAAACCAGCTTCCTTAATTCTCCAAGGCATCTTGTCCCAATACCCTCAGTGCTTCCCCTTCACATCACCACAGTATTCTCAAGCTCCTGCCCATGTCCTACCACCTGAGCAAAGGATGATTCCTGTTGTGAGTTGTTCTAAGTCACATATACTATATCACTAAGCTAAATAACATGGGTAACAATTAGCTCTACCTCAAAGTCTTCTCTACCCAGGGCAATCATTAATTTGATTTTTTCACATATTTCATACATCAATTTTAGTGATTCCTCTATGAATTTATTAATTCATATTAATTAACCTCTCCACAAAATTTTAGCAAAAAGTGGCCAACATACTGAGGTGCTTGCTTGTGGTGACAGGACTGACAAAGGCAGAGTAACCATATCAGCCTTAACTGTACCTCTATTTCCTTAAGAAATCTTCCTAAAAGTAAAGGCCATGCATTATAACTGAGCTTGTATAATATCTTACAAGACACATGTACATCAAAATATTTACCTGTATTATATAAGATTCAGATTTTGAAATAAACAGCCAAAGCAGCTTTTTCTCCCCCATGCCCTCAAAACAATCAAATAAGTCTCTGCAAAAATGCTAGAGAATGTATTCTGAGACTAGATGTGGATGCTGGAGGAGTATAGTACAGTGGAGACAGAAACGGCAGAGCTTTGTTTATGCCTTATTTCACATCTGATAGCACTGACATGTTGCAGATTAAACTGTACACAAAGCAGGTAAGCCGAGCACAAACACGTAATCATATACAGAAACAACCTCTGACATGAGCTGCCAAAGGTGACACAGCTATCGGTTACTGAGAACACACAGAACTTGGTTGGAATCTGAAGCTTTCTTTACATGTACTGCACTGAGATACAAGGAAATGAAAAGCCAGCATTAAGGAAACATTAAAGTAGATTGCAGTTTTAGAGAAAACTGCATGGGATAAGAAAAGGAAAAAACCTGATGTTTCCCCCATTCTTTTAAGAAGTATTTATTGTAATTGGGAAAGCTTAAAAGGGAAGATGAGACCAGGCTAATAAAGCAATGCATTAGAGTATTTTAATAGGTCATTTGATTAACAAGTCTTTAAAAAAATGTATTTCAAACTTGACATTTTTTGTCTTTTCCTATCTACTTTTGAGAACTCTCAAGACAGAGTGCTAATAATGATTAAAGTTTTGTATTTATCTGATATGTACAGAAATTCTGAGTAATGGATTTTATTTGCTAGCACAACTAGGAAAGTAATTATACCCACTACCCACTGATTTCATTAGATGCCTTTCAACCAACCTACAGATTTGGTGGGTTCATGTTCCACAATACTAATCCAAATCAGTAAAATGCAAACTAATTGAAAATCTTCTTTGTAATTTTAAAGTAATGAGAAAAATGTTACACAGTGAATTTTTCTGCCTTTATGACCAAAAATACTGTAATTATCAGAATTTACCAAGAACTGATTTCATAAACACATAACAAAGAGAACTTAATTTTCTCCATACCGCTCTTTCACATTTAAATTTTACTTTGTTCATACAAGTGAAATTTCCCTAGCTTATTCTCCATTTGAATTGTGAGTTGCAAACATATTAAAATTGGACTAAAAGCATATTCATGGACTTAAAGCATACTAATTAACAAAAATAATTCCTAGAATAAAGTATTTGAACAGAAATAAGTCAAGAGACAACATAAAGAGATAGTGAAGTGGGTCTGTCTTTCTTGGCTTAATCTACTGCTCCACTTCCCAGAAGCAACTAAAGCCAGATGTGAATAATTCTATTAGAAACCATTCTTTCAGGAAATAATGATTATTTATTTGAAATGAAATTTAGAATTGCATGTTAATGAAATAAATGCATTTAAAACAGGAAGATGGTAGTTCCTTCTCAGGCAGTCACTTATTAGATTTATGTGTAAGTAGCTGAAATATGTGGAGTTCTGAACATATGGATATTTCTGATAGACACTATCAATAAAATAACTCAAGCAGTGACTTAAGCATGCTCTTTTATGCAAACCCCAATGCAATTTTACAGTGCTTCACTACTAAACAGTACAGTTACTTAATTTGAAGTTCCTCTAACATTTAGTTTAAACTTAGTTTAAAACTGACCCATCTATGTCTATATGGGCTGCCACTTCACTGCAAAGCAACATGCTAGAAGATCAGGTGATGACTTAAACTTTGCATTTACTGTATTTCTTGCTAGTGAATAGTACAGAATAGAACAGATCTTCAAAGTAAAAACCTAAGATTACCAAATGTTGATACTTTTTACATGGAGCATAATTAAGTAAACTTCTATGCAAAATACCAGGACTACAACAACTTGAAAATTCAAAATGTGTACTGACCTACAAATGTTTTCTGGACATAATTTAAAAGCCTTAAATAAACATAGAATCATAAAATACATAGATGTCCTTAAATGTCCTTAAAACGAGAGGTCTTTTGAAGGATAACAACCGTTATTTGGAAGGGGGCGGAATGTTCCCCAAGCATGCAGAATATAATGTTCTGAGCTCTGATAACAGATATGTCCTCGTGCTATTCCTGTCACCACAGACCAAAATTGTAATAGTAACTGTATTTTTAAAGCTCTAAGTGTAAGACAAAAAGGATTTACCCTTATCACAAGAGGAGGTAATTACATCACTAGGGAAAATAGAACTATACAGAATTTCCAAGTATTTGACTATCAGATATTTAGCATAACTGCAGGGGAGAGAAGTTCTAAATTAGAAGAAGATAAATACAAGGGAAGATATCGTTATTAATGACCTAGACATAGGTATCGAGTGCACTCTCAGCAAGTTCACAGATGACACGAAGCTGAGTAGTGTGACTGACATGCCAGAAGGGCAGGATGCCTTCCAGAGGGACCTGGACAAATTTGAAAAGTAGGCCCATGAGAATCAGATGAAGTTTAGTAAGTCCAAGTGTAAGGTCCTGCATCTGGGTAGGGGCAATCCAAGATATAAGTACAGACTGGGAGAAGACCTTGTTGAAAGTAGCCCTTCAGAGAAGGACTTAGGGGTCATAACAGAGGAAAAGCTGGATATGAGCCAGCAATGTACGCTCACAGCCCAGAAAGTCAACTGTATCCTAGGCTGCATCAGGAAAGGAATGACCAGCAGGTCAAGGGAGGTGATTTTGCTCCTCTGCTCTGTCCTTGTGAGACCCCACCTGGAGTACTGCACCCAGTTCTGGGGTCTTCAGCATAAGAAAGATGTGGACCTGTTAGGGCAGGTGCAGAGGAGAGCCACAAAGATGATCAGAGGACTAGAGCACCTCCCCTATGATGACAGGCTGAGGGAGTTGGGGTTGTTCAGCCTGGAGAAGAGAAGGGTTTGGGGGGACCTTATAGCAACCCTTCAGTACCCAAAGGGGGATTACAAGATAGAAGGGGAGAGACTTTTCAGCTGGTCAGATTGCAACAGAATAAGGGGGAGTGGATATAAGATGAAGGACAGGAGATTTAGACTAGGAATTAGAAGGAGGTTCTTTGCCCAGAGGGTGGTTAGGCACTAGAATAGGTTGCCCAGAGAGGTTGTGGATGCCCCATCACTGGCAGTGTTCAAGATCAGGCTGGATATGGCCCTGGGCAACCTGGTCTACTGAGTGGCATCCCTGCCCATGGCAGGGGGGTTGGAACTAGATGATCTTTAAGGTCCCTTCCAACCTGGGCCATTCTATGATTCTATGTTAAAGTCATCCTTATTTCTCGAAGTGAACCTTGGTACAAGGAAATTGAAGATTAAAAGCACAAAATAAACAGATGACCACAGAAAATAAAACAAGACTTACTGGTAGCGGGTCTTGTCCTTCAAAGAGTTTTTTCTTGAATCACTTCCTTCACTAAAGTTATCTTCACCCTCTTCAGACTCCAAACTGCGATTACAGCTTCGAATAGTTTGAAAGATATTGTTTGCTGTTGCTTCTTTTTCTGGATTATTTAAACCATCTTGGCCTACTCGTTGCAAGAAATTATCTTGTCCGCTGTAATCTGAAACAAACTAGAGATATCTGAAAGATTAGTATAGGAATAAGTAGAATATTATGTCATCTGCTTCTCACTGGAGAAATTTTTACAAAAATTAACCTTCTAACCGCATTTTCTACCTACTTCCAGTCCTAAACAGACAAAATCACTGCATGAATCAAGTAACATAAATTACAATAGCTCCTGAAAAGTTTTTTAAAACTTCCTTCTTAATCTTTTTGTGTAACAGACGTGTTTTCCTTTTAAAACCAAAATGGTAAGACTCAAAGGAATTTTTTCTTTTCATAGAGAAGATTGAACCACTGAGCTTCTGAATTCATTTTTTAATGAACTGAAAATCTTCCATTTCCCAATGAATTAACTGGAATGTCAGAGCATTTAACCGAAAATAGTTAGATCTTCAGGGATTTACATACATACTTTACTAAAATACAAACATGATCCTTTGGTACTAACAAATTTCTCAGTATTCCAATACCAAACTAGGTATAAACAATGAAATCTAAATTACTACAGTAACTGTGGGAACTGAGTTCAATATAACTGAACAGTCTGCTTTAGAAAACTTTAATTAGATTACGTCTTTGCATAAAATAATAAATGACATAAAATAAAATTAAGAAAGTTGGTGAGGGACTTTTTAGGATGTCAGGTAGTGTTAGGACTAGGGGGAATGGATAAAAACTAGGGGAGGGTAGATTCAGATTGGATATTAGGAGGAAGTTCTTCACTGTTAAGGTGGAGAGACAGTGGAACAGGTTGCCCAGAGAGGTTGTGGAAGCCCTATCCCTGGAAGTTTTTAAGACAAGGCTGGATGGGGCTCTGGGCAACCTAATCTAGTGGAAGGTGTCCCTGCCAGGCCCTTCCAACTCCGACAATTCTATGATTCTATGAAAATACTATAAAATAAAGCACTGGATGGCTATGAACACAACCTCTTAGAACATCAGTCTCATTTACCTCTAATGTTTCATCCTGGGAGTTATATCGTGGACAAAGTCTGATGAGGCTTGATGCTCCATCCAAAACTTCACAAAGCTCTTTTAAAAATACACCACAGAAAGGAACAACTTTACAGCCCGGAATATTGAGTGCCCGATTGACCACTTTCCTGTACTCAGTTGAGGACTCATGTTGTGCCATAGCATCTTTCAGACTTCGCATGGTTTCAATATCAGACTGGTCCATAAACTGCCACATTTTTAAAACTTTCCTTGACCTATTACAAAAAGAGATCACAACATTTATTTAAAAAATTAAAACAAATTTACATTCCAGTTCAACACCCACAGCCTATATGCAATAAAGGAAATTATCAACATTACTCAGAAGGGAATGAATGAAATCAAGGTCATTATTTTTATGAAAATGACAGTTAGTGGACCATTTTCCTTTCTTTGAATTACCGAAGAGCAAAACTGAAAGGAGAAACAAGAGTCTGATCTACTGGAGTAACATTTGACATTTCAATATATGCCCAAGTGCATAAGACATACAAGCAGGCTTTTTAACACTTTCATTGTGTTATTGTCTTAAATTTATAAGGATCTGGGAAGAAATAAGAAAATATTAAGGAAATGGCATAAAGATAAACCAGACAGTTTATTGAAAATTCCCATAGCTGTACTATGAACAATCCATAAATTTAGCAAAACTTGTTTGGGTTTTTTTTAAAGTTTACATAAAATCATTTAGACTGATTTTTTCCCCATTTCACTCGCAAAATAAATTATTTATTTTCACAGATATAAGCAAGTCAGGACCATGTTCCAGCTCTCAGGCACCAGTGTAGTGCTGCAGATGAAAAGAGTATTTTATTTCAAACAGCAATAGCTCCTGATGCTCCCTGAGGACTGTGAGTACTGCTGGAATTTCTCTCACCTTCTGAGCTGTATGCCTGTGCAGCAACATGGTCTTTCCACCCCCCCGGCCCAAAATGAACCAGAAGGTCTGTAGAAATGTTAACAGTAGAATAGTATTAATTCCACTTTCTGTCTTTGTCCTGGAAACACAGCTAATCAGCACTAGCCTTCCTCTCCACTCTCTCCCTTGTGCTGTGCAGATTCATTAGAGATAAAATTAAGCCCTTAATTTGCTTTGCATTTTCCTTCACAATTTACATGGCTTGGAGACTACAGATGCATTCTGCTCAAAAAGACTCCCTGTGCCTACCAAAAATGTATATAAATAGCTCAATGAGAATCCTTACTAAACCATCAAGTGTGATAATACAAACACTTTAAAACTTTTTACACAAACACAATATACAAGGAGAGTCAAAGTTAAGAGATTGGAAATCTGATCATAACTCTTCCTCATTAATCTTAACTTTCTCCCTGAAGAAGGCCAGGCACTACTTTCTTGCTCACTGGCCCTGTATGAACCTTCAGCTCTGTAGAAAAGCTGCCAACAAATTACCTTTAACCCCACACTCTGTATTTCTCCTGGAGACACTGCAAGTCTGGCTATATGAGACCATGACAGCATAAGATCCCAAATTCAGTCAGTATAAGTAAATTAGAGGGGTTAAAAAAAAAAATAAGTTTTTTGTTGGTCTGGGTTGGGGTTATTTGGTTGGACTTTTTTACAATTCCAGACTGACCTTTTACAATGTTACCACCATTCTGTTTCACTTGCTTTCTGGAAACTCCAACCTCAAGTAACATTAGGTTTTGTTGATTAGATAAACCACAACTGCTTTCCCATCTTCTTTTCACATTTAAAAAAATTCTGTTTAAACTTATGCCTTCTAATGTAACATACTTAGAATGTACCAGGAAAACCTATGGTGTCTCCAGTGAATTTTGAAAAAAACCTGCTTTTAGCATGCCTCATTTATCCAAAACAGATTAGTAGAAAGTTACAGGGTGAGATTATTGGATTTAGGCACATTTCTGTTTAGACCATTGTTCTCCAGAGACATCTGCTTAACACAAGTTGCAGTGTGATCTATCACTGAAAAGCCATTTTAAAAAAAAAAAGAGCTGCCAAGTACCTTAATCCTGCTAGAAATTCCATTACAGCATTGTAGTTGCCCATATTCCAGCAGCATTTTGCCACATGTACTAAATATGAGAAGACTTCTCGTTTCTCTTCCATAGAACCTGCAGTCAGGATCAGCCAGGTAACCCATGAGCTCACCTTGTAAAATAAAACAGACAGTACAGTCAAAGGGATGTCACTTGGAGCATTCATGCACACTTGATGGACAGCATGGGGTTTTTGATTTCCTTCCATCAGGTAGGTATCACCTAAAATTCTACTTATACACTCACAGCCAAATCACATATATGCTTTGCAAACACATCTTACACACTGACATCCCTTACAACAGTTAAATTATTAACTACTCTAGAAATACTTAAGATTTAAGCTACTGTACCTTAGTATAAGACATTCTGAATATGCATACAGGCCCTGGGAGTAAATGAACAGCTTAAGGTAGTACGGATTTCTAAAGCTGCCAGTGAGATCTGCAGTGTAAGTTCTCATTAACATAGCTTACAAATCTCAGCCTCACACTGAACAACACTTGCTCTTACAACATGGACAGTTAAAGTTGATAAGTGGAATTTTTATTTTTGCTTAATTTCACAAAACTAGTTGCTGTAGTTAATGTACACATTTGCTAGAGCCTATACGTACTGAACATTTAAAATAATTCACACTATCTGCAAAATTACAACTGAAGTAAACAAAAGCCCTCCACCTTCCTAAGTGTAACCATACTATCAGCTTCTGTTCAGTGATTAATTAATGCCAGAATCCAAAATTAACTTAGAACATGACTGTTTGTATTTACAAAAATAAAAATCAAACCTTCATTTTATTGGTATGTAGATTTTCTTTCCAGTTTATGTTCCCACAACATCCATAAAAAGTAGCTATATTTCACATGGAAACTTAATTTAAACCAACTGTTCCTTTTTACAATATGATTCTCTGGGGGCTTGATTTTTGTCATTGTATAAACACTTAAGAAGCAATAAACATGATTTGTTTAGTGACAGTGAGTTGCATTCTTTGCTCCTGAAGGACTCAAGTGTTTACAGACAATACCAGTGTGAGGAGAGGCTTATGAAAATCAGAAAATGCTAATTGACTCCTCAGGGGGCATAGACTTATATTTAAAAAACAAGCATGTGAAATAAAATATAAATGTATTAGTATTAATAGGAAAACAAAATAATAAAAATAACACAGGGCTTCCATTTATGCAAGTCTATACAGATACAATGTTCTGAACCTCTCACTCCTGAGGAAGAACAGCCAAAGAACGTGAAATACATAAGTTACTATTTAATCTTTCTGATGCCCAAATCAATCAAGAACAAAAAATAATAAATGTGCAGATGAGAAGACAAGCCATCATTTTTAAGACTGAATTACTGAAGAAATGAAGTTATAAAATCATTTTATCTTTCATGGGGTGAGGACATATTCAGGAGTGCATACCGCAAGGACAGGGATGCTCTAATGGGATGCGAGGATCAGAGGACAACAGACCCATTAAGAAACAGTGTTGCATCTACCCATCTGCTAGCCTTCGATGTGGAAGGCAAGAGTTGGAAGAAACCCACTTCAAGTCTGGTGGTAATTGAAAGAAAACAGGTTAACTACTGTTTCAGTAATTACTGTAGGTTTTACTAATTAACATGTAATATTAGAAAAGATTAGGAACAGATAACAGGTACAGAGTTTTAAACAAAGATAGAGCAAGGACCAGGGTCCAAGGTTTTAGATGTAAGCATGCTCAAGAAGTTCTCCCAAAGACAGCCTCAACGCACTGGTGCTGCAGAGGCTAAAACACAAATATAAATAAAAACTATTAATATTGGCTGCCTTATATGAGATAAATCTAATTGCTGCATCAGCTCTGAATGAGAATTTGAATTTAGCTGAAATTTATTAGATGTGCTCAGTTGGTTAGTCCTAAAACGTAAAAAACAAATCATCAAAGAAGTGCATACCTGAAGAGCATGAAGATATGTAAAAATAATAATTAAAAGAGAGCACTGCATGACCCAGGGATCAAATGAGGGCAAAAACAGAATAAAAGGCCAAAAAATAAATGCACTTAAAAAAATAAAAAGTCAGAAACTGTGAAACGAAACAGTTAAATCTGTGATTCAAGACTGGCATAGATTTGTTTGTGTATGCTGGAATAAAATTACATATTGGTTTTGGATATTATTCCCATTTTTCAATGGCTCTGTTAGGGAATGCAAATGCTAAACAGGCAATCTCAAACACACACACACAAAAGTATGGCATGAAATACAAAGTGTGGTAATGACAGTTTGATTAATATGTTTTAAAGAATATCTTAAAGAATAACAATTTTAAATAGATACTTTTTAATCTAAAATAGTAAAGACGTAATGGTCAGGAGACAACTATCAGTATTGATAAAGAATGTCTAAAAAGGCAATTGAATTCAGACTCCCTGCTAAGAAGCAACCTTGAAACTAGGACAGTCACTTGTTGAAACTTTATTTATAGAGTTTAGGATTGCTATAAACAGTTATGAGGAACTTACAAACACTCTGTAAAAGCAAACAAAAAATGATAAAGGTCAGTATGAACAAGCCTTTGCAGCCTTGAGATACTCGTATGTATATGCAAGAGCAAAGTAAGGGGGCAAAAGGCACGAAGTGTGCCACGAAGTTCATGCTCACTCAACTTGCAGGACAAGAATAGACTTAGAGGAAAAGCAGAAAACATTTAAAAAGTCTTTCACTAAACAAGAAGGAAGAAGAAAGTATCTGAATCTCTGAATTTTAAAACAGAATGGGCAAACGAAGATATAATGGATTGGGCAGAATTTTGTGACAGAACTGAGTATCTAAGATACAAGCCATTCCTGAAAAATAATGAACGTTCCTGCTTTAGAAACACTGGTATTTTCATTTTTCCTGGAGACCAGGAAAAGTGTAAGCAGGCTAGGATACTTCAGTCAGATTCAGATAATGGAAAATTTAATTTGTACCATTTCACATGTTGATGAACTTAGGAACAAAACAGAATTGTTCCTCTACATATGCTACATACTGTTTTGACTTGCAGCTCTTCTATGTCACATCTAGCAGTAGCCAGGAGTATAAATTGACCTTTCTGGTGATTCTAAATAGCATCAGGCCTCCAAAAACTTTTTCTACAAGTTATTCAGAGACTGTTGGTTGATTAATCTGAAAACATCATACAGCCTCCAGAAAGGGTGATTATAGGCTTCCCAAAAAGTGTAATAGCCTGGTAGCCCAAAACTGATTTCTCTGAAGGTTTCATCAGACTGAGACTAGAATATAGATTACTGAAATGCAGCAGTACTATGAGAAAGGAGGGAGCAGAGGAAAGGAACTGTGAACAAAGGTCATCTCCTTTCATTCAGTGAGGTTTTTGCTGAGTGCTGTGCTTAACATCTGCAATGGCTTTTCTGCTCCTAGCTTTTTTAGTAAAGACAGCTGGAAATAGAAGGGAATTCAGTCAGATAACAAAGCTGAGGGGGCATTTCTACAAAAATAAACGTGGTCCTGGAGCTCATCAAGGAAACACCAAATTAATAAGTAGGACTATCAGTTATCTACTTAAAATGCCACGGGGGATTTTTCTTACAAAAGTTTTGAAGGTGGGAGAACTAGCTAACTCTGGGACCACAGAGAGCAGACCTCAACCAAAAGGCTGCACAGTAGTAGTCTTAACAAGAAGATCAAAATGAAGTGCAGGTATTCCTCAGAATGAGCAAAAATGCTTTTTGGACCAAGATTTGGGTTAGGTATTACTTTAACATCAGATCTACATACTGACAGACTAATCATTATTTCCTTAGTTTACTTTTTTCCACGCTCGCCTTGCATTGTTCTGCTCAGATAATTCATTTTAAACTCCCTTCAGAACAGAAATCATCACAGCAAACCTGTAATTAGATTTCTGCTGCACTGCTGATGAGTCTGAAAAGTATGAGAAAATGTATCCTGGCTTTATTACTATAATCCACATGATTGCAAGACACAAGAAAAGAAATAAAATAAACCACTATCCAGTTAAGCAAGTAACTAATAACATCCATCTTTTCATTCGGATGGAGAAAAATAAGTGTTCTTCGCAATTACTGCATACTGACTGTAAGTAATAAACAAGCAAAATAAAATCAAATACTTAAGATACTCAGTTAAGCTTTGAACATTTTCTGGTGCACTAATACAGAGAAGCACCAACAACACTGCCAAATTCATTTCAGATATATTGTAAGTTAGCCTCATTTGAAATTTTCAGAGATATCGGAGCCACTTTCAGATCTGAGTCTGAGCACCAACGATCTGCATCAGATGTTCAGGCAATGCAAGCTCTAGCTGCAGAATGATCTCAAGCACAGTAGTACAAATAGATCTGTACAGTTTTAGGTTTTTTGAAATTAACTTTCTATATCACCCCTTACTATTTTAACTGCACCAAAATCTATTATTTTTAGGAAACTTTATCTTTTTAAGTTTTTAGGCTTACCTTTCTTTGATCTTTTTTTCAAATAAATTCAAGATAGATATTGCTAATGCATTTGCAATGTTAATGTCTATTTAAGACAGACAAACCTTCTTTTTTTAGGATGTCATATTCCCAGAAGGCTTGAGAGATTTCTGTTCTGACTTTCGGATTTCCCATTGAATTTGTATTCTTTTAAAAGAAGCAATTAAGACAGAAAAGTTCCTGTAACTCAACCATCAGAACTAGTAGTAAGAATTTTTTTTTAGACTTATAATTTTATTGACAAAAATTAAACAAACCCACCCTAAGTTTTTAAACTTGAGAAATCTACATCAATCATTGAAAGAATAATATGAATCTATTCTTTTGATTACCTAATCACTAAACTACTACTGATTTAAAGTCATGTCTACATTCAGGCAAAAATCTCCCAGTTTGTGAGGGTAGGATATAGCTTATTACTGACGCTCAGTTGCTTTTATTAATAAAATATGAAGGACATAAAAGAGAGAACCATGAAGGAACTTGATCTTCAAGGTATGGCACATGACCTTAAAGTCCTTACAAGTGTAAAATACAGGTTTGTTTACTATTTATTCTATAGGAATCCTGCTCCACATAGTACAGAGGATGGAACAACACTTGATGCACGTTGAGTTATTAACTGTATCCCTAAATTTGCTGTGGATTTACTTTACTACACCTAGTTTTAGTGACAATCTTGCTTTAGTCTTCTAAAAGTCAACATTACAATAATTCATATATATAGAACTATTTATTATCCTTTATATAGAGCTGCTAGAGAATTTATTCTGTGGGTTATTTTCACTTTTTGTTTGCTTGTTTTTTGTTTTTGGTGTGGTTTGGTCTTTTAGTGGGAATTAATTTATTATCTTTTATCAAAAGGAAAATGCAGAGGTGGTATTGTGGGAGGAATATCAAGTCTCTACCTCCAGAGTCCAGTGTTTTGTCATTTGTACTGTTTTACGCCCACTTCCCCAGCTCTTAAGTTTATAAGGCTTTTATAGCAACTCCCAAGCTACATACTTCAGTGAATGATGCTGCATGGAAGAAATTATGTCTTCTATTTTTATATCACATTTTTTAGGAATTTCATAATACTTGAGACATGTAGTTTTCAGAGGTGAAGTTACCAAACACAGCTGTCTACCTGAAGTTTAACACTTATCAATGCCAGCAAGTAAAAGAAAATCTTCTGCCTTGTCACGAAGTGATATCACAGCACCTATCTTCTAACACCTAACATACAAAAATTAGCCATGGATCTCTTTCTATAATAAACTATAGCTGATTTAACTACTGCCTACACTGGAGCAAGAAAGCAAGCAAGTGTAATATTGACAAAGAAGTATGTGAATGAGAAGTTCATTTTGCAGGTATCCAAATGAGAAGTTCATTTTGCAGGTATCCAAATGATAAGTATGACAATCTGTAACACATTTAACCAAGTCATTCTGGTTTTAATTGTTTAGTTTGATAAAATCAAGAAATTTAAGTAAAAATCTAAGAATATGAAAACCCTATACAAAGAAATAACCTTCACCAGATATCATGTAGTATTCATGGCAAGAGGGAAAATCATACATTATCTTGCTTAAAAGCAGAATTTTTAGTTTATCCATGTACTCTGATTTCTCCTTTGAAAAAAAATAAAATTAAATCTACCCTTCACAACATTACAAAGCCCACAAAGTAAAAGTGTTGTTGAGGGATGTTATTCTTATAAAACTATAAGGTGCAGATTTGTATTTATGAGGCTCTTTAAACCACTAGCACTGTGAAGCATTAGCACCATTGGCTACAATGGCTTCCTTTGCCTCCACTGCTAACTCTGCACAAACCTATCCATGCATACTGATGGGCAGAAGGATCACAGAATATAGCACAGAACTGTGCTATCTTACATAGGTTTCACTGAAGTTGAATTATTAACATTTTTGGGCTTTGGTATAATATACAACATAATTTTCAGATGCAGTTTTGAAATGTGAGTATTGTAAGTTGCATATCTTATGAACAGATGGTTCACTTCATGTGCTTTAGTGAAATTATATAACCTTAGAAAAAACATTTTAAATCTGATTAAACACTATTCCAAACAAGGACTGGAAAGAGTTTGATATTAGTACAGACACAAGCTTTTTAAAAGTATTATGCAAACCCTTCTAGGCATTGCAAAAAAATGCTGAACTAAGACAGAGAGCACAGTATTTATTTACATTCCATCATTTCAGTAAAATGGTCTCTGTTTTGCTAGTGAGGGTTTAAATTTGTGTTTTGAATGAACAATGAAGAAAACTTACAAATTTAAACCATTGAAAGTAAAAGTATAATCAGTCACTGTCCTCAATAGCCATGCATTTAATTAACTTTACTGAGAAGAAGACTTACTGAACGATGAAATCACCCTAGCAGCAGTGCTATACCATGGCAGTTCGAACATTTTTACCTTCTTAGTTTATTTTTTGGCAACTCAATCCTTCCAAAAAAACACCTATGTATTCCTCTGTATTCCTATGTAAACCTTCTTGGTTTGCATTTTCAGTTCCATAGTGGGGCTATGTTCAGACAGCTGCTTGAATGATCTTTCAATCTGGTGCAACTTTCAGTCTAAAACATCACAATTGCTTTTATACATATCTCATCATGGAAAATTAAATGCTTCATTTTGATTTTATTTTTAATTTTTATTTGTATATATTTATTTTTATTTATATTTTAATTTTTTATTGCTTTTCTTTTACTTGAAGCTGTGGCCAAAAAGCTTGAGTTACAAGACACTTTTTAATGTTTACATAAAGTAATGCTTGAAATGATTTAAAATGTTTACATAAACAGAAATGTTTACAACATGTACATTGAACCTGTGTTTCTGGTGAGAGGCAGAAAAGTGGCTGGGAATGGAAACCATAAATGTGCAAGAGTTTTGGAGGGTAAAGATGCAAAAAAAGAAACAAGTGCCCAAGATGACAGTGGCTTACCATAAAGGTATGACACCGAGTAAGAACCACATGGTACTCAAGGAAAAGAAGCAGGGTAAACTCATAGTATCAAACAGAAATTATAGAAGTAAATGAAAAAGAGAAAGGCACAGTATACAACAAGGAGAGATGGAAAGAAGGATGTTGTTACAGTTCTCATGGTTCTAAAACAAACTTAGGTGCTATTTGCCTAATCTCTTCTCAGCTACCAGGGCTCTGCTAACACTGCAGAATCTCCTTAATAGTTTCCCCCCACAATTTTTATATATTTATGAAAACTAATTTTTTGGTAGTTAGTGCTGTATCAGAGCAGAAAAAAACATTACTACTATTATTATTATGTGCACAGTCTTAGAGAATCTAAAAGCCAACAGATTTGGAAAGCTAGATGTTTCTATATTTCACTTTCCTCCTCCCACACTAGCCACTAATCCAGAACCAACTTTTAATTACATTTAGTAACAGGAAAGAATATCTGCGTTTTGCTTGATCTGTTGCCTTGCTTTACATGACTCTATGATCAATTTGACATTATTAGAATCAAATGAAATATCAGCTGTGTCTTGCTGATGAGTACATGTTGTGCCAAAATCTCCACTATCATATAATTACAGTTTTACTCAAACTTTTAAAGACTATGAGCTTTATTATAGTTGGGGACACTTGATGGAATGTGTGCAGCCCAAAATCTTCATGATAAATAAAAATCAAATAGCAAAATACCTTAAATACCTTCTGATCATAGTGTACATGTGGCACAGGCTACAATAATGCTTTAAATTCTTCTAGTACAGTTAAAAAAAACCCCAACAATCCTAAAACATTTAAGAACATTAAAAATATATACAGGTGGATTTGCTTCTTCCACTCCTGTAAATCTGAACTAATTACTGAAATCAAAGTACATGCTATAAACTGTCACATGTAACAGGCATAGTTTTTTTTCTCAAATACATCTGGTTTAGCAATACATTTATCCATATTTATATAGGTATGCTATGCATCCTTAGAGCTTACAAAAAGATTCTTCACTACCTGAAAAAGATTTAAAGAGATGTTAATTCCTATACTGTAACACTTCCAAGTTTGGAGCTATACACTTTATGAAACTACAGGAAGAGTTCATCTTTTTAAAGACTGTTTTCCTTACTGTCTTTTAGAATTGAAAAAATCTTAAGACTACTCCACCAAACTTGTTTCATAAAGGTATTTTTTAGTCACCTGCTGTTGAAAATTTGAACTCAATGCACTCAGTATCTGAAACGTTTTCTTCAAAACATTTATGAAGAAGTAACAGAAATACTGATATTAACAGGTAAGGAAATAAACAATCCATAGGAACAAGATGTACAACACAAATAAAATTTCAGGTCAAGTAGATGAAAGGAACAGAAATATTACTCCCCTTCTCTGAGATTGTTTGAAACCTCAGGTTGTTGCAAAAAGAAAGTGAGAGAAGAAAACAACAGGATCCATTCATTCTAGTGTGCAATTTTCCTGCAATACATTAGCTAAAACCCAAAATTACTTCACACGTTTTCAATTTCTCCATCAAATGCCTTCTGAAATACTACAAGGAATTTTTGTTAAGTATTCTATATAGTAGAGAAACAAGAGGTCAAAACAGAGAAACTTTATGACAGCTGAGATTACAAACTGCCATCCTAGCAAATTTGGGTGACCACTGGATCAATGAAGGTTTAGGAACATATCTGGGGTCTAATAGCATAGCAGCTAAACTTTTCCCTTTGAGTAAACCAACTTCTCTTTGTACTTTGCCCATTTGTTAAATCTGATCTAAACAAATCTTCAGTGTCTGGGCTATATGTCATATGAACACTTACTTGTCTGAAAACTCCATCAGAGACAGTAAATCCTGCAGACAAACTGCAACATTAGCAGATTATAAGATTCTTGGTTTTCTGACAATACTTTATTTCCCTATGAATTTCTGTACACATTTGAGAGCAGGAATTAACTAAAACTTTAAAAATACAAATAAAATACAATCTGAGAATATATTCCATCCCATTTTGCAGGATTCAAGCAAGCCATTCATAACTACCTTTCTCACAACCTACTTTTGAAATAAGTCACTGAGTGCTCCTTGTCATGGCAACCACCTTGATTAGTACAGTACTGATACTTGGTATGATATGGCATGATACCATAACAGGAAAAGAGACAGGGATATACATAATGCCTGAATCCCCCCTGGTAACCGTATGTCAGGTCAAAGCCATAACCATGCTCATTAAACAAAGGCAGTTTCTGGTTCCCAGCCTCAGCAGCACAGGATTTGCAAGGTGCATGTTTGTGCTACATTATGGAGCACTTGAAAGTAGCTTTAATCAGAGTTATCCATCTTTCATGGCTCTACACTACTTACACTACTGCATTTTTCCCCTATTATTCTTGACAATGAAAAGAAAAAATGTATACATAAAGAGGATGTAGAATGCCATAATTTCCATCTTTTATGAATGTTAATAAAGGCAAACCATTTCTCCAATCTTTAGTGTTTATTTTTTAAGATCTTCATATATCAGAAACAGAAGTAACTCAGTCATTAGTTTCATCCAATATCTGCAACAAATAAAGGTATCTCCAGCTGCAGTAGAGTTCCTTACTGCACCCATGAATTGAAGGTCAAAGCACTCACTAAAGTCACGCAAAACAGGGCAAGATGAGCAGTTACCACAGCTCCCAGAGGTAAACAAATTGCCCCCTTCCATAATATATAGAGGACTCAGTCCATTGACACCCCAGCAGACACTGACATTAAGACAACTATGTTCAGATTGTAGCAGGAATACAGCTCCTATTTTTTTATTTTATTCAAAAGCATTTCCACTGTCTTGCAAGACTCTCAAGGTGTTAAAACAAACTACAGACACAATGAAACACTGAAGCTGGCAAAAGCTCCAGGTACTGTCATCCTGCTTTTCTACAGAAAAAAATTTTAGTAAGTGTTCCTAATGAATCATGAGGATTAAAGTGAACACTGAATCACTTCCAGAACTTTTGAGTCAAAATACCTTACTCAGGTAATACAGCAAAAGCAAATTAACATTACAAGTTTCATCCAGCAGTAAGACACTATGCCCACTATTTCGCTTTTTCACAAATGAGAACTGAGATGCAAAATAACAGCAGTTATTTATTGAACATTCAGCCCTGTAAATTGTCAAATACCAATTTTTCCTACTGCAGAAAGCAAGTGATTTCTGATTCAGTTCTGCAGTTCTTCATTGATAATTTTCATGCCAAATGCTAAAGGCTCAACATAGAAGCTCTCCGGTGTAAGACCTTCCTTTACCTTTTAGACCCCACTGAGGTCTAAATATTTTAATTCATATTAAACAACACTAACCAATAGCAAATAATAAGGTTTAAACAAATTATTAGAAGATATTCATACTGTTATGTAACTTGCCAGAAACAATATTTCAACTATTCACATCTAGGAAACAACAGTTTCTTAACAGCAAACATATTTAAAGTATAAGGGAACCAGGTGATGTTTTCCAGTATCTGCCAATTGATTTTGCACACTGGTCAACAAGAGTTTGCAACTTTAGCCATTAATGAGGGTTTCTGGGAGTTACTGGAATTCAAACAGTAAGTAATACTAGTAAAATTTACTGCAATAAGACCAAATTTTTTCCTTACTTTTCACTTGAACTCACTTTTAAAGGATATTTTGATAATTTGAAAATATGTAAGTCTTCATTCTTTCTATTAATTTATAATACTCCTGCAGCCCTCATTCAGTCCAAGTTTCCATGAAAATATCAGTATTTTATCTATTAAATAAAGTTCCTTTGTGTCTTAAACCAGCAATTATCGACTGTCATTTAAAACATGCTATAAAGTGTTCCTCATTAATATGTAGTGTCAGAAAAAGTACCAAAATCCATATTGCTTTACAAAAAATCCTCTATATACTGTAATTGCTCATCTAAAAGAACAATGGCATGAAATGATTTTTTTTCCCCCACTGCATATCAGAAGCCTGTCATCCTAAAAGTCATTCTGGCTCTGACATTATAAACACACTTCAGTATTTCTATAGGCAATGCCAAAAAAAATCAGCAAGTGTTCACTGACTTTTGCCAACAAAAGCATGACTCTTTGCACAAGAATTTTCTTGCCATTTATAAACAAAGACATTTTGAAAGTTCATGGTTATGATTGGCTATGGCAACTGATATACTCCACCACAAGATAAAGCAGATAGCAAAACAGTGATTTATTACATGCAGTAAATATTGTACAATAACTCAATTTAAACATACATCTATGTTTTAAAAAAGTTAGTCCAGACTGCACTTAAAAGAATCCAGACAGTCAGGAATTAATTCAAATTATATGAAAATTTATCCTGTTGCATTACCAAACAAGTAATGCTTCACCACAAAAATTGCAAAGTCACAAACCTTTAACATTAAAAGATAATGTTGACTATTTTACTAAAAGGCAATTTTAATGTTAAAATTTTCATTGATATGCAACAGTCTCAGTCATCTCTTCACCACCTACTTGCTCTTTAATCCTGTGACTGTTAAGTGTCAGAACACATGACGGTCAATCTAACTGGTACAGCTAACTGCAAAATGTTCTAACAAACTGCTCTGTAACTGTACTACATCAGGTCATACTTTTTTCTCACTGCCCTCACTGTGGTGATTACCATAGGAGAAACACCACACAAAGGTGGACCCTATCAGAGTCAGCAGCCAGATTCCTCTCCAGCAATGCACCAGTCACAGTGTTTTCCTAAACACAGTAACTAGAGCTAATGTAAACAACTTATAGGCTCTAAACATTGAATAGTGCAGTTGCAACCTTTATGTATGTTTCTATAATAGAACTAGGTGAAAGAAAGTCTATGGGACCCGATGACATACACCCCAGAGTCCTGAGGGAACTGGCAGATGTAGCTGCAAGAACACTCTCCATCATATTTGAAAGTCATACCTTGATTTCTGTAAGAATTTTGACACGGCTCCACACTACATCCTTATCTCTAAATTGGAGACATATGGATTTGAAGAATGGATGACCAGATGCATAAGTAATTAGCTGTATGGATGTGGCCAGAGAGCTGCAGTCAATGGCTCTTTGGCTAGGTGGAGACCAGTGGTGAGTGGTGTCCCTCAGGGCTCTGTCTTAGGACCAGTGCTCTTCAACATCTTTATTAATGACGTTGGCAGTGGGACCGAGTGCACCCTCAGCAAGTTTGCTGATGACACAAAGCTGAGTGATGAAGTTGATACACCGGAAGGACAGAATGCCATTCAGAGGAACCTGAATAAACTTGAAAGGTGTGCCCATGAGAACCGTATGAGGTTCATCAAGTCCAAATGTAAGGTCCTGCACTTGGGACAGGGCAATCTTAGGCATGAGTACAGTCTAGGAGACAAAACCATTAAGAGCAGCCCTGAGGAGAAGGATTTGGGGGTCATGGTGGGCGAAAAGCACTTGCAGCCCAGATGGCCAACCGTATCCTAGGCTGCATCAGGACATGAATGACCAGCAGGTCAAGGGAGGTCATTCTGTCCCTCCACTCTGTCCTTGTGAGACCCCACCTGGAGTACTGCATCCAGTTCTGGCAGCCTCAGCATAAGAAAGATGTGGACCTTTTAGAGTGGGTCCAGTGGAGGGCCACGAAGATGATCAGAGGGCTAGAGCACCTCCCCTATGAGGACAGGCTGAGAGAGTTGGGTTTATTCAGCTTGGAGAACAGAAGGCTTCGGGGGGACCTTATAGCAGCCTTCCAATACCTAAAGGGGGCCTATAGAAGGGAGGGCAGAGAGAATCTTTACCCGGGTAGAAAGCAATAAAGGGGAATGGTTTCAAACGGAAGGAGGGTAGATTTAGATTGGATGTTAGGAACAAATTCTTTACCCAGAGGGTAGTGAGACACTGGAACAAGTTGCCCAGAGAGGTTGTGGATGTCCCATCCCTGGCTGCATTCAAGGCCAGGTTGAATGTGGCCCTGGGCAAGCTGTTCTAGTGGGTGACATCCCTGCCCATGACAGAGGGGCTTGGAGCTAGATGATCTTTAAAGTCCCTTCCAACTCAAGCCATTCTATGAATCTATGAAGCCAACATATTTACAGTATTTTAATTCCTAAATCTCAATAATATGCAAGGAGCAGGAACACTTTGACATATACTAAACACTGAGTCACTGATTCTTATTTGCCCAAAAAGCAGAAAATTCACTTAATAATATATTTTAATACATATTCTTCTCTATGTGGAATATGTAACTTTGGACTGTTTTTTTGAGACCCGTACAATTTTCATCCATTATTAAAGGGTAAGAATGCAGTGGACAACAAACTAGAAGAGCATAAGTCAAGATCATCTAAATTTTATCCCATTTCTATGAACGTAGAAACTGCTAATATTGTGCATGGTTTACATAAAGAAAAAAAAAAGGAAGAAAGAATTTTTTTTCCTTTTTCTGCAGCTAAAAAGTGAGGGGTTTTGTTTGTTTGTTTTGGGGTTGATGTTTTTTCATTTTTAAAGTTTCCTCAATCTTGAACAATTTTCTCTTAAACTCATCAGAAGATCACCTTACGAAAATTAATATCTTAGCACAGAACTCACAATTTAGTTTATGATAATGTATCATGCCAAATGATTTTTTTTTTGTATAACAACACTGAAGACACACACAGTGATTAATTAAATAAATAGTGCAGATGACTGTAGTTATATTATACAGAACACAGAAACTTCTAGTTTATAATACTTGTGTGCTGACTCCTAAGATCATGCTTAGTCTACCAAAATCCAAAATAAATAAATAAAACTCCAGCTCCTGAACAAAATAATAAACTGACTGAAAGTATATCCCATACTGTCACTATAAATACAAAGAAATACAAACTTGCAACTATGCATGCAAAAAAATCTTAGGTTGCAGTTTTCCAAATTTGTTAAGCAAATCAGTCAGGTACCTCCTGTCAAATCCAATGGAAGTTATTTAGCTAAATCCTCTGTTCATCTTAACTCAGGTTCTAAAAATTTCTCATTACAGCTAAATTCAGCTATGAAAGATAAAAGAAATAACTAACCCAGAAATCAGATAATAATCCCCACAAATTTAAAAAACTGCCTTACCTCATTAAATCTTGTCACAAGGTTTTCTACAGCATTACATTCACCATTGGGGGAAGAAAGAATAGTAGCAGATATGGAAGCTTTAATAGATGGCAGCTTGCTTTGACATTCAGCATTACCCAAATCCTTAGTTAAAAAGCAGAGGTAGTCAATGGGTAAGACTTTACGGTAGAGCTCCTGCTCCTGCTCAGTCAGAATGCTGGCAACCTCCTCAGGGAACTGGATGAGGTGCTGAAGTTCAATCAGCTCCTTGCTGATACCAGCCACGTTGGAGGGAAGGCCGCTGGAGCCAGCCATAGATGTACACGCTTGACGTTCTACAACAAAACAATCAAAATTTTATTAGGTTTTGCCTTGGACTGGGCTGTGCAAAAGCAAGATAGCTTCTTTCTTATTGTTCTGTTAAACTGTTTATTCATTCATTCAGCAGCACACTATATTCTAGCTACTTCGTATTTAAACAACCTAATATGTTCAGTTAGCTGTAGTCTTTCTGCATATCTCTCTGTCTGGTATTAGCTGGTAACTGGGGCTTCCAAGATTGTTAAACTACCTGCCAAAACATACTTACCCAAATCCCTGCTTCAGTCACCTGCAGTCTTTCCAAATTAAAGGATCATCTGGGCAAGGTGTGGCTCTGTTTTACCTCCATATTAGAGTCCATGGTACAAAGAGGTGTGAGGCCTTTACTGGGGCATCATATCTCTACTGCCACAAGAAATAATGTATAATGATCACCTAAACCCCATGTCGGTCAGCATGGTTTCTTCATATTCCTCTTGATACAAGATACAATTTATCTGAGCTCACTGCATTGTGAAACTAAATGTCTCAAGTTACAAAACATTCTTCATTGCTCTGATAAAACACATATACTTAGGGGTATGTACGTTTCATCTCTTATTACAAAACATTCATGGTAGTTTTATAATAACCTAGCAGTGATGCCCCTTGAAAAATAAAACTTTTCCTAAGAAGGAAAAAGCTAAGCTTTTTAAGACCATGTGGGAAGCCTGAAACATCAACACAATGATTCCAGAACAGTGAGTATGAGCCTTCTGACTACATAAGTTTAAGAACAGGTTCTCTGAACAATATTTTTTCAAGAACTACAAAAATGTATAAACAGTCATAGTACTATATTCTGTACTCTTCTTCCTTCCCAGGAAAAGGGGGGGGGGGTTGCATTGCTTATTATTTAAAGATTTTTTGGTATTCATAATGGTGTTATACTTCAGAGCTATCTTATATTTCCATTTTTCTTTAATATCAATAAAATCTCATTTCACAGAGGGAACAAATATCCTTTTTCTTCTCTAAAAACAATCCAAGTTCATAACATTACAATTCAATCTCTTACAATAAACATAAAATACGCTACATGAGGTTTCCCTTGTTACATTTTATGCAAACTCTATATAATCAGTGGGAAGTTAAAAGACAGAAAAATGCCTTTTCTTAATATGTTCTACTAAAATCAAAACATAAATTATAGCAGCCCTAAATAAAACCTTTGGGCTAACAGAACCTGTTCAGAAACATTCAAGTACATAAAAGGCTTCTGAAAGAGCCAAAGAGTAAGTGTTTCTGCATCTAGACTAGCAAGCAAAAAAATAATGGACTTATACTGCCATAAGCAATACTCTGGTTACATAGTGGGGAATAGGTATTACTTCAAGGATAGTGAAATAGTGCTGTACAATACCTGCAGACATCAAAAAAATTCTCCATCACTGAAACTCCAGCAACAAAGATTGGGGGAGAAAAAAAGGACTGTTAAGAACACCATGCTGACATGCCAATCTTTCTTTTGGTCAGCAGGTGAGGTGCAGATTGTTTCTGGGCTTCCTTTCAGTCTTGTTTGCTTTGATTTTACATGAGACTCCAATTCAGTCTTCCATTTCAATCTGTGTGGAACAATTCTGAAAGGTTTCTCAATAAAAAGCTCTTAAAATTTGTTTTTGCACTGTTGTTGACTTTGTAACAGAACATAAGCTTATGCCAGATCGGAACATTTCATTTCTATTTTATTTCACTAGACTAACTGCCCATTGATCAAATCCAGCAGAGAGCTAATGCAGGGATTTTAAAAGCCTTTAATGAAACTACTTTTAATGAAACCACTTTTAATGAAACCATCATTTTCCATAACAAAGGCTTCACAAGCCAGTTTCATTCTAACAGAAAAATGAGTCTGTCAAAAAGAAGATCTCAAGAAACCAAGTCAAAATGACTCAAGTCACAGGCTAAACAAGAGCAGCCACTGGTATTGCTGGATTTGGAAGACGACAGAAAATAAATAAAACTCTTCCTGATTAAAAAACCTGAATTTCAAATTGTATTTCTCAATTCTCCATTAAACTGGAAGTTAAACAAGTGCTGCTTGTTTAATTAAGAATCCACGGAACAAGCTGCTGCAGCAAGAGTGGAGCTGGTATCCAAGGAGAGGTGCACAGCCCAAATAGAATTACAGCACATGGCTAAAGTACAGATGTAAATATTGAAGTAGTAGAAATATACCTTATTTGTCTTGATATTTCTACACCTATAAATATTTATTTCACGCATAATTCACATCTTTGCAAGTCCTGGTTGCTGACATATTTCACTTCTCCAGATTTTGACTTTTTCTCTTTCTTCAGTCTATTAATCTGTGTTTTATCACAGAAAATCCAGGATCCTCATCCTGAGCATCACCACCTTCAATGATTTACACTCTGCACAAAGGCCTTCTTTGTTGTCTTTCTCTCTTTTTAATTGTCTGTAAAAAAACAGGGTTTTTTTCTGGATTATTTTTTGTCTCCCTTTTATGTCTACGACTTTTATAATTTTTCATGCCAGGAACTGAGCTACACTTCTCTCTTGCTGCTATAAAACTCCCTAACCAGTCTTATCCACAAGCCCTCCAGCTTTGTGTTGTCAATTTATATTTTACAGGAAACAGATTTTATCTTTTTGTGCTTCAAAGACAGACCGGGTCCTTAGGTTAACTTGCAGAAATTAACTGCTTTCAGACCAAAATCAGAACAGATTTTGTTAGAATTAAGGTAGGATACAATCCTCACTAAAATTAGCTACTGCAACAGTAAATGGCATTATTCTTTGTAACCTACCACATCAAGTTAATGCTAAAACTAGTGGAAGAAAACGAGGACCCTGACTATCCATTTGCCACGTTCTCTACAGCTGGAATTGGTAGCTTTGCTTATCCTTCTGACAAACAGCTGAAGCAGATAATCTTTTAACAAGGAAGCATTGTTTTTATTGAGCAAAACAAGATAACTTCTGCTAGATTTAAAAAAAAAAAAGACCCATGCATTGACTTAATCATTGCTAATACTCATGGGAACAAAAATTTTCCACCTTCTGTAACAGAAGAATAATCTATTTAAGAGGAGGAGAAATACAAAATGCCTGCTTCAGGACATCACTCAGCCTAGGCTCGACAAAAACTCTAAAACACTGTCTCAAGAATTATTCATTTTTATTTTGTAAATAAAACTTTCTACAAGGTTTAGTAAAGAGCTCTTCTATCAACAGATTCACTTCAAATTAACTCAGCCTTTATTTCTACAGAACTTAAGAATTTTCATACATCTAATATTTATATACATATAGGCTCTATAAAACATGCATTGAAAAAATAAATTTCAAGTATGTAAGTATGTAACTGTAACAAGTTTCAAGACAGTCTTGAAAAATTGTTTTTCTGGTTTTTTTTTTCTATTGAACCATATTACAATTGTGTTTGCTATACTAGCAACAGGTTGGTTAATATTTTTTAAATATAAAAAACCAAGTTCACTGTGAAGAAGAATGAGAATAAATGTTTTAAATAAGACCATGAAAAATACTATTAGAAGACTAGTGTTAATTATCTATAATCATTCACAGAATTTTTCCACACTTGTATGTTCTACTAAACATGGTAATTATGTGACAAGTGACATGTTCTAACAATAAAGGAAAAAATATCTGTATGTTTACCACATTTCTTGTAAAGCTAAAATTAAAATGTGCTTATTTATTGAGTTTTATTTCATCATGCACAGAGATAATTTATGAATGCACAATATGATATAAATGTTGGGCTGCTGCCATCAATTTTCTCTAAGCAGAATTTCAGGATTGTGTTTGACCAAAGTAAGTGGAATTCATACAGAGACGGAAGGAAAACAAATACAGCCCCAATTGTAATCACACGAATGTCAACAGTGCTAATCCTGAGTAAAATTACAGTTGCCAACCATGCAATTTGTACCTTGATAAAATCACATTGCTTTCCATGTGAATTGTGACCAAGTAAGGACAGGGGTACAGAAATACTTTCATCCCAACTCAAACACAACAACTTATACTTGATACTTGTAGGAATGTGCTATGCATATGGGAGTACACCCAGGGAAAAGGAACTGTATTTTTTAAATAAGCACAATTTCAAAAGACTACCAAAAAAAGATGAAAATTTAATTGAAAATCAACAAACACTGATGAATTGACAAATGAGATAACCAGATTTGCATCTCATTTTTTTTCATAGGTTGCTTTTCTATCTACACTTAATTTAAGAAAAAAAATGTATTGTCTATACATTGAAAAAAAAAGCAGTTTGAAAGCAGTGAAGTGAAAACTACAATCACCAAAAAAATGCTGTCTAGAAGGCTACTGGGTGAAGATGCTGTGTTTAAGATAAACTGTGTGCTCTAAATCAGAAAACAGATTTCAATAGCAGTAAGAATAATAGTAATTATTCAAGCTATTACAGAATCTTATAGTAACTTGCTTTTTTGATAACAGACTTTGCTTCTATGAAATTATACTACTGTGACTGCAATTACACAAATATATACAGGAGTAATTTTCTCAGCTGGTACTAAAAGGTAATGCAATAAATGAATGCTAACAGAAGCCTTTTTAACAAGCCATGCTACAGACATCCTCCAAGCTGTTTGTAGGCTTTAAGAGAATATATAGATTATATTTACAGTGAGAAAATAAAAGTAAACCATGGAAAAAATAAAGATAGCCACCTGTGAACAACTGTCAATATATATAATACAAAAGTGTTCTGTTCAAAGAAGAGGGAAAATATAATAAAAGCTCCCCCAAACAGAAGACACATAAGTAACATATGACAGCTTAATTGAACACCAGCTCCAATACAGGTCAGCGTTAACTGGGATAGCATTGTTTTGCTGTCCCTTGGATACACGTATCTCACAACCATAATAACCAAACCAATAAGCTTGTGTTAATTTCCTGTTCTTCCTCTCTATAATTAAAAAACATCTGTCTCTCTTTTAATGAACATGAACTCACCATTATCAATTTTGATTCCAAAGAACTCACTCCAGTATCTAAGTGGGAAGCTCACCACAGGATTAAGTTCAAGTTTAATTGCACTGTAGAAATCACTGAAATTAATAGAACCCACTTCTTCAAATTTACTTATGAGTCAAATAATCAAAGAATCGGAAGACGTACATGTTCCCTCTTCATATCCCTAAACCTAGCAATATGAGCTACGTCTTAGAAATGCATGCTTCATAAATTATTAGCAGGGAATCTTTGGAGCTACAGGGTACTTGCACTAAGTAACACACTGGAGTTCAGTATGACCTGAGCATCAGTAAGCAGAAGATAACACTCAGCAAAGGGAAATTCCCAGATGATGACTTGAAGACGTTTAATTTAGCCAGGACCTGTATGGAAAACAATCTTTTACTAGACCAAGTAATAGTGCAGACATGCTCTGGGGGCACAAGATCTTTTTCAGTTTTGGAACAGAAACATCAAACTTCACAGCTAGTTTCAGAATACCCGCTTTGAGTTTAATTTGACCATGGTAACAGCAAGATATTGGAGAAAGCGGTCTTCTCTGGTGGAGCAAGCAGCAAGTCATCACAAGGGGCCAGCTGAAAAGAACAGTAGTTTCTGCAGTACAAACGAAAAAAGGTAGAACTCACCTGTAGAAAAGAATTTTGCTGAAAATAGATCACTATGAAACTATAACACAGGTATTTCTACCAAGGCCAAGATTTTTATTGTTGAATAGTTATGAAACATATGGAGAGGATATAAACAAAAAAAAAGCAGCAACCATGTTGAGGTATAATTCAATTAAATTCCAATTATATACCACAAAATGCTGACTCATGAACCACCTGGTAAAGTGGAATTCAGCAAACGGCAAGAAACGGGGTACTTTGAACAGCAACCACTTACTCCTAAACCCAGTTCTTGGTTTAGGAAATCGCAGAGGGTTCAGTTTTGAAAACTAGACTCTGAACTGTGTGCTCCTTTTTATCCTTTGCAATTCTACCATCAGTCACATGAAATCCCAGGGGAAAAAAAGGAAAGTACTGTATAGTTAGACATACAACCTGCCTATGTAATTTCTGACTTGAAACAAGCTTGAGTTGACTAAACAAATGACATACTTATCAGGACAACTAAGATGTATAGGCATGAGAAATAAATATTCAATTTTTTTTACCACAAAAGTTGTGGGTACACACTCTCACAGGGTAAAACCTATGCACAGAAAAACATTAAATCAGATTCTAAAGCTGAGATAAAGAAGATCAACATGAGGTCTTTAAATTACCAATTACATAGCAAGCCTTACATTTTTCAGAAGTTCCTACCAAGAAGCATGAACCTGAAAACCCACATAAACTCTATTTGTGGTTGGGTTCAGAAGATCCTGACACAATGTATGGAACGAATTTAAAGTAACACCATGATTCACCACACCTGAGACCGTCATGCCTGCCTTTCATCATCCCTAATGTATACTGCTCTGCGTAATTACATCTACACTGCTGCTCAGATTTCTGGCAGTGTATCCCAGGACTTTTACCACTCCACTGGCCTGAGTCATTCACGGAAATATTTTGCAGTACAAAAGAAGAACTTGGCTGCTTGTCTCTGAATTACCATATACTGTCAACACATTTAACCAACCATTTCCTGCTCTGTATGCAGTTTGGCTGGTACTGGCTACAGCTGACAGAAACAATCACAGACCTGTCCATAATAAATTAATCCATTGGTTTTGCTTCTGGCTGTATACTCACAGGGGAGAAAAAAATGCAGGTAGTAGCATTGCAACAGTAATTTTGACTCTGCACAAACAGTAGCAGATCTCAGAACAAAATTTATCCCATTCGATGTTGATTTCTGAGTTGCTTTTCATTTCAGGGCAACTAGCAAAGAGTTGGGACTGCATCCTCATACAGACACAGGATAACTTGCAATACCTTCAGAATATCTGTGTAAGAATCAGTGTGATACTGTGGGTTAACCTCAGCCAGAAAACATTTCTTCTGCCCCTGAAATAATAGGCTGTTTCTACCACTGTAGCAAATGGATACCTCAGCTACAAAGGGCATGTGGAGTTATGCAAAGTTTGGCTGAACATAGACCTATGCTCATAGACATTAAGGAGAGATGAATCAGCAGTGTGTATTGCCAAAAGTCTGAAGACATTCACCACCTACAAGTTTAGCCAGAAAAGCAGCCTTATTGCTTCCAGTCTACATGTTTGGCAATTGGCCACCTGGGCCCTGCTACTTTCGGGAACCTTCACCTATTGCTATAGCTCATGAAACTATATCCTGATTTCAGAACACCTGCCAGAAGGTTTAATTATAAATTTGGTAGATTGACAGTGAGTGTCTGATCTGCTGGTTGAAAATTTGATCCCAAAAGCTGTTAGACACCAACATGCCATCTGTCTTGCTGTGGCATGCTGCAGCCTGCACTGCGCAAGAGCAGACACAAGATTTTATCGCTTCAGAGGCAACTATCATCGTGAAGGCTGGGTAAAGGAACTAAAGGAAAGAATGGCTGACTTGTAAATCTACACCTTTATGTAACAGTGTAACCAGATATGTGGAAAGGCTGTAAAGAGGCTTATATGACCTTGTCACGCTTGCTGCTGAACTGTTTCCAGGTTTTTCATTATTTTCCTGCCATGAAATCCCATCTAATGAATCCCATCCTTTGTCAATCTCCTGGAGATGTTTTCAGAAATATTCCACTTTCACATACATTTCACAAATCTTTCTCCTGAAGGCTGTCACAGTGGCAGTCTACCAGAATCTTGACTTGAGCAACACATCAACAGGAGGACTCTGCAGCATCTGTATTCAAGAACTTTTAAAATATGGGATAAAAATACAGCATGGAACATGAAATATTAAGTTCAAATGCTAAATAAATGCATGTATAAATTACCTGATAAATTTCAGTACATAAGAAAGAAATAGTCAAAAGGGAAGATTTATGAGTTTACTTTGGAAAAAAAGAGTGTTCTACAAAAAGAACTGGACAATTCTTACTGCAAAATGAACAACTTACTGTCTGAGTTAAAGCAGAGCCCAATTTTTAACTTCACTCACAAAAACTGATACAAAGCACATTCAAAATCAAACCAGGAGTTTTTGTGCACTGACAGAACTAAATCAAAGTAAAATGCATACAACTTTTAGTTAACTCCACAGTGGAGAAATATTCAGTAGTTAAACAGAGTGCAAGAATCTCAGATCAGGTTAAAATATTTGAGTATTTTGATCAAGATGGATCAAAATTAAATTGATATTTATTTTTCCCATTTACGTAAATTTCAGTAAGTTTTAAGTCTTAATAATAAAAATTCTGTTATGAACCAGTGAGAATAGGAGAAACATTAAACAAAAATTTAATTTGAGAATATATATATACCCATGGAACACAAGGATGTTAATAACACAAATTTAGGTACCACTGAAAAAGAGGCTTATGATCTCGATCTTTCATATTTTCTTCATTTGTTTAGGCACTTTTTAAATTTGAATGACTACGTAAACTGTAGTTCCAGTAAAATATAGCATTTATAATGCCAATAACTGCGAAAGTACACCAACAGATGTCTTTAATGTTTCAGAGCCTCAGCCTTGAAGCATTCCTTTCTAGCCTGACAGCACTGGTCTTCCACATCAGCAATTCCTGCATTTAGTTTCTGATCTGCTGTAGTTTGCTACCTGGCTTCATGACCTTTTGACAATTACCACAAACACAAAACCTAATTGCATTTTTAGCTTTAAGATTCACAGAAATGCATTTTGAAGGAAACATCATCTTCCTTACTTCAGTGTGACCTGAAGGCCTGACTACCTGTGACAAGAGACCACTTCAAGGATAGAGGGGAAAGAGGAATGTCTGTTTTCATCTTGTCCAGTTACCCAAAAAACTGCAGAGAATAGGAATGCCTAAATTCAAAGAACTATATAAATGAAAATTGTTTCAATTTGTAAAACAAAACCAGTCATTAAATATAATTCCTTAAGGTAAAAATGGTAAGAATGTTCACTATAGATTCAGTGTCATACCAAGTGAAGCAAATATGAAAATTGACATTGATATTAGCAGTACAAAATTAAGACTAGATGCCAATCTAAGACATTAATTTAGGTACAATTATGTTAAGGAATAACATTGTCCTGTTTGTTGAATCTACTTTCCTTCTATGACAAAGTAACCCAACTAGTTGATCAAGGGAAGACAGTGTAGATGTAATCTTCTGGGATTTTAGCAAAGCTTTTGATACTGTCTCTCACAGTATTTTTTGGACAAAATGGCCAGTGTACATTTTGATAATCACATCATGTGATGGATGAGCAAATGGTGTCGGGCACAAAGAGTCATAACGAATGAGGTTACATCAGGCTGGCACTCAGTCACTAGTGAAGTTCTGCAGGGCTCCATCCTTGGCCCAGTACACTGCAACATCTTTGCAAATGACCTGGACACAGAACTTGAGGGGATGGTTAGCAAATTCACTGATGATACAAAACTGGGAGGAGCTGTTCACTCCCTCAAGGGCAGAGAGGCCCTACAGAGGGACCTTGATAAATTACAGTGCTGCGCAATCACCAACCGCATATTTAACAAGGGCACGTGTTGGATTCTGCACTTGGGATGGGGCAACCCCAGAAATGTGTATAAACTGGGGAGTGAGAGGCTGGAGAGCAGCAGAGCAGAGAGAGACCTGGGGGTCCTTGTTGACAGCAGATTGAATATGAGTCAGCAGTGTGCCCTGGCAGCTAGGAGGGCTAGCTGCGTCCTGGGGTGCATCAAGAACAGCATTGCCAGCCAGTCGAGGGAGGTGATTGTCCTGCTCTACTCTACACTGATATAGCTGCACCTTGAGTACTGTGTGCAGTTTTGGGCTCCACAATATAGGAAAGACATTAAGCTGTTGGAGAGTGTTCAGAGAAGGGCCACAAAGACTGTAAAATGTCTGGAGGGGAAACCTTACGAGGAGAGGCTGAGGTCACTTGGTTTGTTTAGCCTTGAGAAGAGGAGATTGAGGGGAGACTTCATTGCCATCTTCAACATCCTCACAAGGGATAGTAGAGGGGCAGGTACTGATCTTCTCACTGTACTGGACAGCAAAAGGATTAGGGGAAACACGATGAAGTTGAGTCAAGGGAGGTTCAGGCTAGAGATTAGAGAAAAGTTTTTCATCCTGAGAGTGGCTGGGCTCTGTAACAGCCTCCCCAGTGAAGTGGTCTCAGCACCAAGCCCGAGGGAATTCAAGAAGCATTTAGACAAAGCTGTCAGGCACATGGTGTGATTCTTGAGGTGTCCTGCATAGGCTAAGGAGCTGGACTCAATGATCCTGGTGGGTCCCTTCCACCTTGGTAGATAGCATGATACTCTGAGAATGAAGTAAGCTCTGATAAGTGTTGCGTCTTTATGATTAATGATATTTGCCTTTTCAATCTTCACATAAAAGACAACCTGGAGCATGAAAGATGCTACCAGATTTTCCACATAAACCAAGAGCAGGAAGATCTGCTGCATAAGGTATTTTGGTTATTATTCTTACTGACTATTGGAACAAAATTAATCCAGGTCATATCCAGTAAAAACAATGCTTGATTAAACGTTCCCAATTTAAGCCCTGAAGCTTAGCAGAGAAAGATTTTTAAAGGAACACAATACACTTGAAAAATGCTTGATCAATTCAGAGGTGTCAACATTGTGGATGGCTTTCAGAAGTTACCTAAAGAGAATCTGATCACAACACTAGTTTGTTTGATGTCTGTTCTCCACATAAGTATTTCACAGAAAAAGGACAGAGAACAGAACCACGAACAGCTGGTAAACGTCTTCAACATTTACAAGTTGTGATGGAGAGACATAATGAAAACAATAAAGTGAAGACAATGAACTAGAAATGAGTTTTACTCTTTCTCTGAAAAATACCGTATCACAGGGTAAGTTCTACGAGTGCTCTCAACACTTCAAAAGAAAAATTTAGAAGTATCACAGTAACATAACATGTTTCTTCCACATACATTCGCAGAATCATTAGGGTTGAAAAAGATCTCTAAGACCATCAAGTCCAACCATCAACCTATCATCAGCATGCCCACTAAACCATGTCCCTAAGTACCATATCTATACATTTTTTTAAACACCTCCAGGGACAGTGACTGCACCACTGCCCTGGGCAGCCTGTTCCAATGCCTAACAACTCTTTCAGAGAAGAAATTTTTCCTAATAGCCAATCTAAACCTCTCTTGGTGCAACATGAAGCCATTTCCTCTTGTCCTATCACTAGTCACATGGAGGAAAAAGCAACCCCTACCTCACTACAACCTCGTTTCAGGCAGTTCTAGAAAGAGATAAGGTCTCCCCTGAGCCTCTTCAAGACTAAACAATCTCATTTCCCTCATAATATCAAAGAAACAAGTATTTGGAGACGAACACTAGTTGAAAGCTATGGGAACCTCTAGAGTGTCTGCCAATGCAGTTTGTCAAGGACACCTGGAGAGTATCTCATGTATAAAACAACATGCAAATGGTTGCGTGCAGGAAAAGAACAGATGGCTTTCCTAATGCATGTCTATTGTGTATTTTGAGGTAGATTCGTATGTCCTTTTTTTTCTTTCCCCAGATGTACACTTTTCTCCAAGCTCATTGGTGAATATGTAGTATCTATTAAAACTACAATACTGTAAATGTACAAAAAATGTCATAGTATTTTTCATGTAGGATTAACCTATAACCCAGGAATGCAGCCTGAGAAAAGGTGAGCCTATGAGTACAGAGCAATAAACCCAAATTTTTGCCACAGTGTTGTTTCAGAAGGGAAAGAATTCAGCTCTTCTCTTGTGTAGACAACCTCCCTCCCCAACTTGGGAAAATAAATCCAATATCTCTGCCTAGAATAGCAGCAGTCATCTTAGTTACCCCTGGTCTCACATTTTTTCCTAAGTTGAAATCTGAATGCAACCTTCCAGTGCAGTAAAATCTCTATTTGTTAAACAACAATTAGCTAAATTTACTGAGTAAAATATTGTGTAATGAGTTAAAAAAATTAAAGACACGATTCCTCATTTTAGAATGCAATTTCCAATTTTTCAAGGGTAATTTTAAAAGCTGTCTTTCAATGCAAACATCTGATTACACCAATTATCAGAAAACTTTCAAAAGGGTTGTAACAGTAGGCATCCTTAACAAGCTCATTTTTTCAATGAGGAGGATGATAGGCAGCTAAATATATATATACATATATTCTTCTTATAAAGGATTAACATGATTTTACAACTTCTAATCACAGTAAGTCACATTTCTGGTGTTATGTAAGTGTTATATCATGCCAGTATTTCTTTCAAGAAAGTACTGCTACTAGCTAGCTATTCAAAGCAAAGCTCCTGGAATCACAAAGACTGTGCCAGGAACACAGTTTAAAGGATGATTGGAGGCATTTTGAAAGGAGAAAGAAATAAAATTTAGCAAAACCCAAGCCAACATGATCACAGGCCTTCCACCAACATACAGAACATATCAAATGCAAGGTCACCTAATTTCAGTGGCTATAACAATGACTGAAGAAACTAGACATCTTGGGCTACTTCACCACTCCAGTGAGAGTTACAATTGCCATGCAGTACAGATGTGGCCAGGTTAGATACCAGGTATCCATGGAATTTACACTAAATTCTGGGTTACCCTCAGTAAAGAGCAAAATTACATGTAAGAAGAAGTTAGCTGGAAGAACATGTAACTCACTGAGCTAGTTACTTGTGAGGTCAAAGGCACAATTTGCATATTATGTTTTAGCAACACATTCTCATGTTCTGCATGTCCAACTGTGACATAAAGCAAAATACTTTTCTTGATAGTACAGCCAAGAAGTCTAGAAATGGAAACGTGGCAAATATTAAGAAAATGTATTTTCTTTGTGATCATATAATTGGTCAAAAGGATTTCTCTGTGAAATTGTTACCTGCATTCTGTAGAAAATTAAAGCTCTTAGCATGCATTTTTAGCATGCATACTTTTCCAGGAGAAATAATTAGTATTCCAAACAAGTAACTAAAAAAAAAAATAAATGCTTTGCCTAGTAAAAAAATAGTTTCTATAAAGTTCTAGTATATTATTTCATAATATTATTTGGTTTGAACATCTGTAAGGTACTTAGGAGCAAATGTCTCGAGAACACTGCAAAGCAGGAAGGGTCCAGCAGGACAAACACCCCCCACCCCCTCACAACTCCTGCTGTGGCCCCAGTGCTCACCCACTACTCAGGAACCCTGGAAGATGGAGGACCAGCTGAGGAGCCCCCAAGCCTTTTCTCTCTCTTCTGTCTTTACTCCTCTAGATGGAAACTTCAAGAATTCCCTATTGCTATGCTGCTAATGAGTTACCAAGTTGATTGTACTGTTAACGGTTGCTGAGTTGTCAAACTTAATGTGGTGGTGTTAGTTGATTCCTTGGTGGTAAGTAAAATGTTGGTCTTTGACAGGTTCTGAAATTGGTTTTGTGGTCTCTCTCTGGGTTTGGAGTCTGAGACACCTAACTCCTTTGTGTCTCACAAGGGTATACTAAAAGATCACCTCCCCTTCAACCCACTGTGTAGGTTAAGACAACATCCACATGTCTCATACAATGCAATGTCTTTCACTCTAAATCTTTCCATGTATCTTTCTTGATGAGATAGTAAAACAGCATTCTCTGCTATATTCACAGGAAAAAAGTCTGCAAATGTGCACTATTCATGTGCAAGTAAATCTTCATAAATTCACATAAAAAATTACTACAGTCAAAAGGACAATTCACCTATATATATAAATAAGGACTTCTTAACTACTATAAAATATGGTGATGTGAAGTAAAATTAAACTTATTAGAAATTCTTCAATCTCTTGCTGCTCCTTTACAAAAAGGTAAACCTCACTAAGTGACAAACGTAGCTGCATGAACAAACTAGAACTTTTTAAAACGTACCAGAACACAAAGAAATTACTGACAGAACAAATATACAACTGTATATGAATGTATAAAAGTTCCACTTAAGGAAATCTTGGAATTGTTGCAGATTACAGCAATCAACAAAATCTACTAGTTCTTTCAATTCAGCTTCTTCCAATAGTGATTTAGCCAGGCTAGCAGACACACGACAAATAAACTAATAAATTACCTGCTGAAATTCATTGATACCCTCAAAAGCTGTTCCAAAGCATGCATCTATCTCAATGGAAATGCTGGTATGCTTAATAAAACTGTGAAGTCCAAGAAAGCATCTATAGTCCTGAGACAGCAAAAATATCATGCTGCTTAATGAAAAGCAGTCATCACAATAACAAAAACTGCTGAGAAGTCAAAGCTGAAAAGATTTTGTTTCTTTCCTTCAGATGTATTTAAATTACAGAGTGGAGGAGCCTGTGTGACTTAGCCTTAGAACTGAAATCTGTCCAATGACTCAGGCGTTTAAACCATACTGGGATTAGTGGAATAAAAGCAGACTGAAGAGAACAGGGCAGGCACACGTCTGAAAGCCAAAAGAAGTAAACCAATAGACTACACAAACTATTAAACCAACCTTAACTTTATAATAGAGATTTGAACATCTGTGACTTGCCTCAATATCACTTATGTCTTTCTACTTCAAATATAAATGCTTTAAATCCTTATTTATCCATTCAAACTTTTTTACAATCTCACCGGTTAACTGCTCTAGTTTTGCTAGACTAAACCCTGCTACGAGCCATTATTTTCTGTAATTGTTTTTGCTTAGTTCGTATCATTTGGGAATTAGTCTAAACTAAATTAAAAAAGATATGGCTATAGAAGATTGTGCTCAAGCAAACAGGATAGACATATGTACTATACTGTTGTAATTACTTATCTTGTAAAATGAAAGTATTTCTTTCATTTGGTTTTCACAGGATTAATACACTTACTACGTATAAGCTCTTCTACACAGTCACAAGACTTTAATGAACTGTGCCTTTGTCATTAACTTTAGCAGATTACATTAGAAAAGGTGTTTTCAGTCCTTTTCTAACATGAAAACTTTCAAATTTAATGATTTTGCTATCCAAAAGCAAATTCAAAATTAGTAAAATCTGAGGTGACTTCCTCAGATTTTACGGTATCTTCCTTAACCTGAAGACTTCAAATACAACTAATTCCTTCACTAAAAATACACAGTAAAACTTGGAAGTTCTCTTTCTTTCCCTTCCCTGTGGTGCCACTGCTACCTGCACTGCAGTTAAGATTTCAAATGGTATTAGGGCCAACTTTCTCAACAATATTGTTCACATAGTAAGAAAACAAAACAACAAGGAAAATAAAACACTAAAACATGTCAGCCTTGCTTTGAGCAGAGTGGAACTAAATGACCAGCACAGTCTTTTCCAACCCAAATGATTCCAGGATTGTTACATGGCAGTTTAGCATTTTACTTACAAACTATAAAGTTTCACTTCAATAGTGAAGTAAAACATAGTCGTATCAGTCTACAAATTTAAGATCTACTGAAAACAGGAAGCATTCTAGACAAAAGAAACACAGATCCTGAGTATGGACTGGAGTTGTTCTGTTTTCCAAATGCAACAGCTCTGAAAAATAAGAAGGGACATCAAAACTAAATGTTTTGTAAGCGCTTTTAGAAGGGGGAGGTAGCTAAAAAGGTGATGATGAAAACAGGTCCACCCCACCAATAATGCACTATCTTTCAAAGCCTTTAAAGACACAGACAAACCACAAAGCATGCAGAAGACAGCTATAAAACTATTCCAGGTTTGAAAATGAGAGTTGTAGGAAGAGATTTAGATCAGAAATACATAACTTTAGTTCAGTAAAATGAGAATTGAGAGGTGATTTGACTGTGATAGGTAGGTAGGCATCTCCAACAGGGCAAATACATCAGCTCTTAAAGACTTTAACCCAGCATAAAAAAGGCAAAACAAGAAGAAACAGCGGGTTCTTCATGACAGACAAACTCAAACTAGAAATGTCACACCCTTTTACTGTGAGCATCACCAACCACTGTGTATATGGGCCACAGTTCTACAGCCTCCTCCAAAGGCTGTACGTCAGCACTGCTGCATTTCAACCTCTGTCCTTAAATTCTTAAGTCCTCAAATTTGACTGAACCTCTCCTCTGTCAAATCCCCCTTCTAACACAATACCTGTGTAAGAAAACTGTCACTTTCATGACTCATTCAATTTTGTTATTGTAGGTACTACTAAGAAATAGAGTATTATAATACTAACCTTATTCCATCATCAAACAAGTGCCTGTAACTTCCATTCATGTGGCAGCCAAAAGTAATGGAACAAGAGCAATTTTGTTTTCCTTTTTAAAAAATGTAGTGAATTTCCCAACTATGCAAATATTGGGGTTTTGTTTTGTTTGTGACACCCAACGTGCCTTGAACTTTCAATTTATTTTTTTTTCTTGAACTTTCAATCATATGAGAGAGCAAACATGCAGGAAGGTAGTCTGCAAGACTCTGCTGCAAATCAAATAAAACGTAAATTTAAAACTACCATTTTCACGCTTTTTACATGGCTTGCAGAAAGCATGAAAAAAGCAACTACATTTCTTGAAAGATGTCACATTTTATGCATAAAAAGATGTGGGTTTTAAAATAACATCTTTGCAAAAGTGAGCATGTTAACACCAAATCTCTGCCAAAAAAATTGCATAAAATTATTTTATATTTGTGTGACTAGAATGTTTATTAATTTATATTGAGTTCATCCAAATGTTTTGGCCAATCAGTTGATAGCTTTTGCAAGAATTATGTTCTCAAAAAATATCAACTTTTCACTCTGAAGCTGACCTATATTTGTTCCTTTTAAATAATATAATTCCACATAGACAAAACAAGATTATTTTTTCATCTGTTTCTTGTGCNAGAAAACCTAGTAATAGACACAGTTCTAGCTGCATTTTTGCACATAGGAAATTTACATGTATTTTAGGTTTTCCCTGTTGTCTTTTTTAAAGCAAGTCACTATTTATGGCTACAGAAAATTCCTAAAGTTTTTTTTCCTCCACAACACTGTTTGTATACAAAATCCTGCTACAGTCTTCAAGACAACCAGTACCTGAATCCAGCACCTCTCTTTTGTGTTCCATGCACATATTTGAAAGGTTTGTTGACAGCTTCTAAGAAGGATTTACCTTCACAAATCTTTACCTATGAGACAAGACAAGAACTCTGTGACTTATTCGATCATTTCTACTTTATGGCAGCTACGGAACAGCATATTATGAAGATCTGAAACCTAGAAGAAAATTCCATTTTTAAGGTTCATTTTCTCTCTCAAGTTGAAGAAACTTTAATAATAATAAAACAATTCCATGGTGCTTTAATGTATGACACCACAAATAAGTTCATAAAATACTAATTACATTTTGTCAGGCAAGAAATTGCCTACACTAACACAAAACCAGAACTAATTACTTTGATGTGACTCTTCGCAGCAAATATGGCAAAACTATTATTTTCTGACCATGTTAACCATTTATTTTACCTTTTAAAATTCAAATTAGGTACTGTACTGGTTTCTTAGTCTGAATTATGAATGTCATAATGGTTTACTGTGTATTTTCACAGCAGCATCAGAGCATGTTAGGAGTTGGAAGGGACCTCGAAAGATCATCTAGTCCAACCCCCCCTGCCAGGGCAGGATTCTCTTTGTTAATGCTATTGTTATTTAATTTATTAATTTGTTAAAATGACATGTTAAAGATCTCTAATAAGATCTATTAAGCCTTTAACTTACAAATTCTAGCATGACGTGGTACAGTTCATGATGGTTGGGCACAAAAATAAACTTGGACATTTGGCAAATTATGGACTTCTGAGATTTGCAGAAGTCTCATTACAGTTCTAGAAGTTGCAGTTCCATAGTTGAAGGTAGCAGAAAATGCTAGTATTACCTACAAATACAATACAAAACAAGTGTAGTAGAAGAAAACTCCATGCAGTTAAAGGCTTTAGGTATAACTATTTGCAGGATGAGGAACCAGAGACTAACAAATATTTCCAATCTGAATTATTCTGAATTCCAATCTGAAACTTCTAGAAATTCAGAAGAAGAATAATTTATTTGAAAATAATCTTATAAGAATTTTTAGGAAAAGGTCATACATTGTTAAGATACTACAATAACTAGTCCACTTCTAAACAGAAATACCCATGTTAAGGAAACTTTTGCTCCATTTCTCTGCAGAGTTTTGTAATTTAGTTCTGAACAAGCAAATACATGTGAACAACTTCAGATCAAATCTTCTCCAAATCTAACAGTAACTTATTAAAAGTCACTCAAAACTACAGTTTTTCCAGACTGCAGTTGCTCTTCCAATAAATTATCTCAGAAGACACTACTTCTGGCTGTGGCAATATGGTTAAGTCAAAAGGTATATATCTGTGCTTTACTACAAAATATTAGAGAAAAAAGAAATTGAAATGGTGATGGGGGTGCAGGGAAAGAGGGGAGATCGAATGCAACAGCATCAGATCTAACCCCTTCCTATAAAATCCGTACGCTTTCTACAGAAAGCTGAAAATGTTCATGAAATCTTCTGTACCAAGTCCACTGGAGATGAAGGATAAAAATATTTAACTGCTGTACAATTGTGCAAAGCCCTTAAAACTATTCACAAGCAATGAAATGTATCTTCAGCATCAAATGGTAATTCTAGTTCTTTTATTGTTGTTTTGATATTTTGTAGGCAAAATATTTTCAATTTGTGTTTCATAAATCTCACTGGTAATTTACTTCTTTCAGAATTATTAAAATTTGTAGCAATGCATTTTTACACGTAACAATTTTTTCCAAAGGGAATACCTAAACATTGGAAAAAGATGTCAGTATGAAGCCCCTTAAATAAAAACTAAACAAACTATGCACTAACAAAAGTTTTTGTGTTGGTTTATTTAACAGAAAATGCTCCCATCATTCAACCTCAAATCAAAGCTAAAAACATCACAAAACAGCCAATCAAAGGCAGAGTCAGAGCTGAACTTATACTTTTAATATTTCTGAAATTAACTAAAATATTTTTCCCTCTACTTCTTGTAATTCTACTTGGTATCTAAGATTGGTTATCACTGACCAAATCAAGGGATTAAAATGACCATTATTTTGCAATTAATACAGAATACTTAATATCAGGGCTTTGTTTGTTTGTTTGTTTTTCCTGTACAGTCTAAATCCCTGAGGTGAAAATAAAGGTGTTGATGATGAGCACAATTTGTCTCTTGGGATACAACCTCTTTGAATGGTGAATGTTTGTCATACCCTTTAGCTAACATCGGATTACAGAAATCTGAGGGTTAACACATAAAAGACGTTCCTTTCACAGAGTAAAATATTATGAATATTCATTCAAGTTACATATGCTGGGTTTTCTTCAAAAAAAAGTAAATATAGGTGCTTCTTTATGACCAAATTGTAGCAAACAATTGCTTTTACATGCTGCTGTGCACTCATGTCATCCAGAAAGCNGGTTACAATCAATAAACTTGTATACTGAAGATCCAAGAATAAAAGCTTGCTAAAAACAAGCAGCAGTGGATTTACATTCAAAAATGTTATTAAATAAATTAGAAACTTCAGGGAAAAAAATAATTACCTTGTGCTATTACTTTTAAAATCTTTTATTATCTGTGACATTCATATTATGTCCAGCATTTTTCTTAACACTTATTTTTGTAGAATAAGAAACAAAGGAATGTCCCACAACATAATTTGATATTGAAATATTTGCAATATGAACCAAACATACGCAAAGCATACCTGAATTACTTATATTAAATTCCATTTCAAATCTGTTGAAATACAAAATACACACTTAAGACTGAGAGAAGACTTTATATTTCATACTGTTTATATTAAATCCTTACTTCATTTTCTACTTAGCAACAGTTTTAAGTATCCTTAAAGCACTGTTATTAAATGCAGATATTATAGATCCAACATTAGATTAGAAACCTCTCACCCAATCTGTTTCTAACTCTGGAAATAAAACAATCACTTTCTTTTAACTACCTACATATAATCAGTACTGTGTACTAAGAGCCATGCAAATCTTACCAGCAAATGTGTCTTCCATTGAACCTTAGGTTCCTCCTAAAATGCCAGAAGAGCAGGTACTTCCAGTATCACAAAAAGTTTGCACTGTGCACTTGCCGAACTAACAGTCAGGCAACAGCTGCTCAAGTTTAAAGCTACAAACTGTGGCAAAATGCATAACTGACATGCTCTGTTTAAGCCATGAAGAAGATATGCGTTTGGCTGGCTCACTTAAAGGTCAGGTTACCCACCTCCCCAGATAAAAACTGAAACACTGGGATTTGGATGGAAGGAAGTTTAGAAATTAAGGACAAGCACACATCCTGCTAAGACTAAAAACATTTGATTTTGACAGCAGAGTTATAAACATGAGCAATTTAAATTCTGCTGGACTTCTGTATTTAAATATGTTAAGAAATAAGCTAGCTTAGACCCAAGCTTTTGTACTAGTTATATTTATATCAGTGTTGTTTAAACAGGCCAAAAGTAATAAACTGAGTTACTTTTGTTTTAGGAAACTTCAGCTGAAGCATCACAAAACCCACAACATAGGAGCTTTTATTAGCAAATGCCCTACCTTTACAGCTATGATGACCTCTGAACAAGAGTCTCTAATAAAAGGCAATAGCATTAGCTTTAGCAGGACAACGGGCTTTGCCTTAGGCAACAATCCAAAAAAGTTTCTTTGAGAAGCAAAGAAGAAGAAAACCTCTCTTTAGGCTTCCAAAAGTGTGATTAACCATAAAGAAACTACAAATAGAGAGACTTAAGAAGACAGCATAGCCTTTTAGACTGCATCTATGTTCATAAACTAGGAAGACACTGAAACTCTGCCTTGATCCCAGCAGCTGTTAATATCAGGCTGGCATTTTTATCACTTCTTTTCTTTGTTCTAACCTCAGCCTTGTCTACACACAGTTTACAGCACTGTAACAAGCAGAAGGACTACATCAGGGAAAAGTCAGTTACGAAATTTGCTGGAGTACACAAGACTGAAAAACAATACACTGCTACAAGAAACATTTCTCCATTTCCCCAGGAAGTCTATGAGCACGATCCGTGCAGGACTGGAATGTGAGGAGTACACTCAGAGTCACTTTGTTTATACGGTGAATACATGTCTGAAAAACCTCTACAGCAGGAACAGTCATGGAACCCAGCCAACACACCACTGGGTTTTCATTGACAATACAAGCATATTCTTTCTCAACTGGAAGAAAGAATTTAGTATTGTTTTCAACTTCTAGCTGAAAACTAGTATGCTTAGGTTTCTGAAATATTTGTGTTAAATAAGATAATAGAAAGACCTCCATTGGAATACAGGATAGAATTTAAAAATTCATTTTATTTATAAATATCCCTTTATTAACACTATCTTCCTAGAAAAATACAAAATAAACCATCAGATTAAAAATTTCATGTCATGAAAGGGTCAATACTAAAGAATTTCCCACTAATTATAAAAGCAAATATCTAAAAAGCTAAAGAAAAAAATTAGAATGTTCTTGATTCCACAAAGACAACTGTACAGTATATCTCAGAATTTATCAAAAAACAATTTGTGTCTGGATATAAATAAAACAGTATTATCCTACAAAAGTTGATTTTTCTTATAATTTGTTTCCTAGAAACCAAACTTCAAGGGAATCTCTAGATTGAGTTATCTTGAGGTCCTTAGGTTTTTTGCTTATGATTGACATGCTTACATAAACATACTCAAAAAGTTCCATTCTACACTTTAAAAGTTCCCATGGACATTACTTTTACAAGACCCATTCAAACAAATCTTCAGACCTTTAAAATAATAAACAATAATAAGCAGCTTAGAGATTAACTATCTGCACTTAGAAACCCATCTCATTTTTTCTAGGGACTAATTACTCTTCATTAAAAAATTAAAAGCTTGATTTTAAAACTAATATGACTTTGCACAAACATCTGCTTTCTCAGTTTTCATCCACAGACATACTAATCTATGTGCTTCATTCCCTTCCTCACAACAAAGCTCCAATAGCACAACCAGGCTCATTCTATGAACCTGAACTTTTTTTTTCTACTGGTAGAAACAACAGATATAGACTACCAAGAAAAATATTGCTGTAAGCAGATACAATGCTACACAAGTTAAAGGATTATCCGTGGACCAAACTGCCATATTTATTATTGGAACTAAAATCTATATAAAACCACCATTTTTCAGTTCTCTTTCTTAACTACTTAGCTCTACACACTGGTTAGGATATCTAGATCCACAGAAATGTGTACCTTCCTGTACAATGAGTATGATACCCTTTACAATTTTACAAATGAAAATTCTTTTACTTAGATTACTTACAGTAGTTAAATTCAATCTACTGCCTGTATCAATTATGAAGCCAGAAAGAGGATTATTAGGATGATATAAGCTATGCTGGCAGAGCTTAATTCTTTATGCCTACAAGGTATTAAACATATTGTATTAAAGCAAGATTTTATTAAATTAATGTTGACAAAGCTACTCCTTATGTCCCTCTCCTACTGCCCTTGCTGTGATCAACCTGGCTACAACCAGGCCTGACCAGATACTGACAGATCTGGGAGACTGACTGCAGTGATCTTTCCTTTCTGTAAGTTTACAGAGACAACCATCATAGCCAGCTCCAGAGGGTCCCATGTGTCCCTTGGCTACAGTTGTCCTCCCAAATCTTTCTCCTCCCTTCTGCCCTCTGAGTCTTGAGCTGTGTGTGATTCCTGCCATGTGACGCTTAATTCTGCTCCTAGTCAGGTGACCTTCACTTGTTCCTGGTTTTTCTGACCTACTTCCTGAAGCCAAGGGAGTATCATAAAATCCTTGACTTCCTAACTCACACCTTTGCCTGAGGTCATGTTGTCTACTTACTGTCTGACGTATCTCCTGGATTTGATTTCTTCTACAGTGCATTATCTGACCCATCTTCTCACCTTCTCAGCCTGAGACAGGTTTCATATTTTCAGCTTTTAATGTCAGCTCATTTTGCTTTATGCCTCACTGTAGATGGTCTTAACCTTTCAGCTCAAACACACACAGACCAGCTAAATCATGTTGGCCTTCCTAAATCTGTGTACATAAAACTCATTATCACCCATGACTCTGATATGGTTGTCAGAGTGACCCAGCTTCATGGATCCTGGAATTTCCCCTGTATTGTAACAATAAGCCTTACGAGAAACAGCAGTGGGAAAAGCCACAGAGATTTGGCCTCTTTGCTGCTCAATCTTTGCTGATGGCTGAGTCTGATTACAGAAAATGGGTAATCTCTGTATAGTGAGGGATGAATGAAGTAGGTTTTCTTAAGATCAATACAGTCTGCCTCCATGTCCACAACAAATCAGTCTCCTTCTGTTGCTGGTCAAAAATTACTGTTGCCTATGTTAAATGTTGCCTATGTTCTTAGTGAGCTTCCTCTGAAAGATGGACAAGAGTGATCAATGATGTCTGATTTTTATCACTTAAGAAAGTGGTACCAGACTTGAACAGGTTTGAAAGACACTAAAGTGAAAAGAATACTGACAAAAAAATGTTTGCAGTCTGCTCCATCACCAGACACCTCTTTTTACTTCCATTTTGTTTTTCTTAGATTACAAACCTACAGAAGTTAACCTTTTAGGGGACTGAGGAGTGTGAGGGGTGGCAGGCAGTCATGGAAGATAGGGTACAAGTTTCTTTCCAACAGTCTGGATACAGGCATCAAATAGAAATCACAAACATTTTCACATACTCTAGTTCCTTCTTAAGATAAAAAAGACCCTTTTTTTTTTCATTTTCGGTATAACAATATCAACACTACATGTACTGTGACAATGACTGAGTCTTCAAATATGCTTCCAGGGAGAGTTCTGGCCCATTCACAACTATGAACAAACTTCTGTAATAATCAATTTTTAAGAAACAAAACAGGCTGTGAAGCAGAATTTCCTTTCTACGGGAAGAAATCTGGTTCCAATCCAAATCCCACTGAAAGACATTCTCAAAACTCATTACTAACCAGAAATTCTGAGTTACATATAGAGGTGTTAAAAGAGTACAGTTGAAATGTCTTCAGTGTTCGTACGAGAAAATTATGTTCTCTATAGTAACAAAGATGCTGACAAGGATGTGAATGTCACTGACCAGCTGTGGGAACTCCAGGCATATGTGGTTCCCGGGAATCCACTCTCAGACTGCCCTGTGCTACCGAGACTGGAGTTGCAGCTCCTCAGCTGGGAGCCTGACAACTCTGTGAACAATTTGAGAGCAGGGTTTGCATGCTCACTGCTCCAGACTCAAGAGGTGAGTCTCCTACAGAGCAGGCCCTACATGAGTTATAAAGACTCCCAGTCCCACATCCACGTGACTGGGAATTCTGGCTTCGGAGGTCTGGTATGTTTGGAAGCCTTCCCTGGAACTAACAACACTGGCAGCTGATCTGTCTACAAGACAATCCTAGCTGTGGGGACTCAGAACATTTAGGGTCCTAAGCTATAGAACAAAACCTTAGAACGGTATTTCCTGCAGTTGGACCACCTGTGACTATAAGATTCATTGCTCAGGTTGCTAAATAACTCCTGAAGGACAAAACACAAAGAATTTGCAATGTACTTAGTGCTAGGGAAACATAAAACCAAGAGTCATCCCCAGCGTTAGGGACTCTTTGTTTGCAGCATCCTTATTTTCAGGGCAAACATTATGTAAAACCCCTAACTACAGAGAAAAATAAAGATTTTGAGAAGTCCTCCTTTTCAGAAATGAAGGAAAATACCCATTAAAGTAATAGGTTCCTCTTTAAACAGATTATGCATGAGAGTGCTAAACTTTATTTGCAGGAATTGCAAACATTTTGAAAGAAAAGTAGTGGAATGTTGTCTGGTCCAGAAGAGTGTCTAGCCATGACACCTTCAAACATAAATCCAACAGCCCTTGACATCTTTTCAAGACTGATTGATACAGACCAGCTTTAATAAACAAATTCACTTCCACTTTTGAAGCTTTTTAAGAGCTGCCTTGAAAATGATTCTGAGTGCAGTAATAATTGCTCTAGACTTTTCAACCATCTGAATTGTGTCCACAGTTTCATGTCTGTACTGAAGCTTAACTTGCAGCAAGCTGATGAATGATTTTGCCTGGTGGAAGACATACATCTATTTAACATACACCTTGCTATCATGTTACATGTCTTTGGCACACGACTGGGTAGATGGTAGTGCCCCCAGATCCTCCTAGGGGCACTGCTGAGGCAGAAGAATAATGAAGAGGTGATTGGACATAATCAACACGGCTTCACCAAGGGTAAATCGTGCCTGATGAATCTGGTGGCCTTCTATGAAAAGGTCATGACATCAATAGACAGTGGAAGAGCAACTGACGTCATTTACCTGGACCTGAGCAAAGCCTTTGACACTGTCCTGCATAACATCCTGGTCTCCAAGCTAGTGGAATACGGGTTCAATGGATGGATCACTCGCTGGATAAAGAAATGGCTCGACAGTCGCACCCCTAGAGTGGCTGTCAATGGATCCATGTCCAAGTGGAGGCCAGTGACAAGTGGAGTCCCTCAAGGATCAGTACTGGGACCAGTCTTGTTCAACATCTCTGCCAGAGACATGGACAGTGGCATCGAGAGCTCCTTCAGCAAGTCTGCTGACGACACCAAGCTGTGTGGACTGGTTGATATGCTGGAGGGGAGGGATGCCATCCAGAGGGACATGGACAGGCTGGAGAGGTGGGCCCGTGCCAACCTCATGAAGTTCAAAAAGACCAAGTGCAAGGTCCTACATCTGGGTCAGGGCAATCCCAAGCACCAGTACAGGCTGGGTGAAGATCGGCTTGAGAGCAGCCCTGCGGAAAGAGACTTGGGGGTGCTGGTGGATGAAAAGCTCAACATGAGCCACCAGTGTGCACTTGCAGCCCAGAAGGCCAACCATATCCTAGGCTGCATCAAAAGAAGCGTGGCCAGCAGGTCGAGGGAAATGATCCTTCCCCTCTACTCTGCACTCGTGAGACCCCACCTGGAATATTGCATCCAGTTTTGGAGCCCCTATTACAAAAAAGATATGGAAGTGCTGGAGCAAGTCCAGAGAAGGGCCACGAGAATGATCAGAGGACTGGAGAACCTCTCCTATGAGGACAGACTGAGAGAGTTGGGGTTGTTCAGTTTGCAGAGGAGAAAGCCCTGAGGAGACCTTATTGCGGCCTTCCAGTATCTGAAGGGGGCGTACAAGAAAGCTGGCGAGGGACTTTTTAGGAGGTCAGGTAGTGATAGAACCAGGGGAAGTGGATGTAAGCTAGAGGAGGGTAGATTTAGGTTGGATATAGAATCATAGAATCATAGAATTATCAGGGTTGGAAGGGACCTCAGAGGTCATCTAGTCCAACCCCCCTACAGTGAGTAGGCACATCTCTAACTAAATCAGGTTGCCAAGCACCCTGTCCAGCCTCACCTTGAACATCTCCAGGGATGGGGCCTCAACCACCTCCCTGGGCATGGTAAGGAACTTTTTCCTAATATGTAATCTAAACCTACTCTTCCCTAATTTAAATCCATTACCCCTTGTCCTATCACTACAGGCCTTTGTAAACAGGCCCTCCCCAGCCTTTCTGTATGACCCCTTCAGGTACTGGAAGGTGACTATTAGGTCCCCCCGAAGCCTTCTCTTCTCGAGGCTGAACAATCCCAGCTCTCTCAGCCTATCCTCACTGGGGAGGTGTTCCAGCCCCCTGATCATTTTTGTAGCCCTCCTTTGGACCCACTCCAGCAGGTCCATGTCCTTCCTGTGTTGAGGGCTCCAGAGCTGAACACAGTACTCCATATTAGGAGGAAGTTCTTCACTGTTAGGGTGGTTAGACAGTGGAACAGGTTGCCCAGAGAGGTTGTGGAAGCCTCATCCCTGGAAGCTTTTAAGACAAGGCTTGATGGGGCCCTGGGCAACCTGATCTAGTGGCTGGTGTCCCTGCCAGGCAGGCTGTTTGGAACTAGATGATCTTTAAGGTCCCTTCCAACTCTGACAATTCTATGATTCTATGATTCTGAGTGGCAGAAAAGTAACTAGATAGCTCAACAATTATTTATACTTATAGAACACTGCAAATTACTCATGAAGATATTTTAAAATATTTATATAACCTTCTGTTTTCATAATGCATTCTAGTTCTACCTATGTCAGTGCTATTGGTACTCATATTTGAACTTATTTCAAGTAATCAATACAATTGCTGCCTTTGGACATGCCTACCTCTGTATAGTGAAGTATGGTGTAATGATACTCAAACTACCATTGTCTCAGCTAGTGTCATCACCAGAAAGGGTAACATTTTGAAGGCTTATTAACCAACACTGAGTATGTTGTTCTCAAACCAACCACTAAAGGGGATTTCCCTGCATCAAGAGAATATTCCAGGGTCTGAATGAGTCAGCAACAGGTCAAGTGTCTCTACACTGCACTACCCTGGACAAACCAGATGTCTATGAAACAAATGAATATGACATCAGTGCTCTCCCACACTTCCATCGCGACTTTCATGCTTGGACCTTCAATTGTACTATGACATCTTCCTACCTTGCAAATCCATTTTCAAATACAATTTTAAAGGAAGAACTGTAAGATGTATTCTAATACAAAAATTAAAAAATAAGTTAAATACAAAGACCTGAAAATCTGTACTTGGAAATTTTTATGGAAGCAAGCCAACACTTGAAAATCTATCCTGTCACAGCTTGCAAAACACAGTAACAAGAAAAATTCGCTATTCTTCATCAAAACAGTAAAAACAAAATCAGAGAAAGGGTCTTCCCTCCATTCTTCAAGGGGCTGAGCAACATGACAAAACCCAACCTAGGAGGACATTATGCTAATTCCTGTTGCTGATGTTAATTCCTGGCAGTGCACAGCACTGAAATTACTACATGGGCACTTAAAATCTCTGTCTGTCAAAGCAAAGATTTATTTTCATCTCCCTCGTCTCTCTGCAATATATGACACTCCTAACTCAGATATACTGCTATCTTGTCTAAGGTTGGTACGGCCCTGATGAAACTCACAACCGTTTGAACTGTTTCTGAAGGGCTACAACCACAAGTGCTGACGGAAATAACATGTTTACTGTTGTACCAGCTTTGGATGAGTCAGAATTAATCTTCCTCACAGTAGCTCACATGGTGCTTACACAGCATGAGGCCTTTTCTGTTTCTCATGCTGTCCTGCCACCTAGTAGGCTCAGAGAACTTCCCACAGAAGTTGGGAGGGGACACACATAAGACAGCTGATCTCAACTGACCAAAGGAATATCCCATAGCAGATGACACCATGCTCAGCAATAAAAGTTGGGGGAAAGAGAAGGAAGGGTACACTTTCAGAGTTACGGCGTTTGTCCTCTCAAGCAACAGTTATGAGTGATAGAGCCCTGCTTTCCTGAAGATGGCTGAACACCTTCCTGCCGATGGGAACTGGTGAATGAATTCCGTAATTTTGTTTTGCTTGTGCACACAGCTTTTACTTTACCTATTAAACTGTCAATCTATGACATGTCTCAATCTATGACATGTCTCAATCTATGACATGTCTCAATCTATGACATGTCTCAATCTATGAATTTTCACACTTTTACCTTTTCGACTCTCTCCCCTAACCCATGGCGAGGATGCAAGTGAGCAGCAGCACGGTGCTTAGCTGCCCACCAAGGTTAAACTACAACTACTAAACCACAGCAGGATCAATATATTCTTTTTTCAAAAAACAGTTACTGAGTCAAGTGTTCCAATGACATGTGGTATCCTGGGATAAATCCTCTGCTGCATTTGACAACAGAGTTGTTACCAAAGTCAATTAGAAGTTCCTAGTTTTAGATGAGATTAGCTTATGGTTGACGCTAAGTCCACAGTAAGAGAGGATTTTGGACAGATTGAAATAATCTTTTTATCAATCTACACAGACAGGACAATTGTCTTTCTTAAAAGGTATACACCCATGAATGATAACTGCACCTCTGAATTCAGAATACTGTTGGGTTCCTTGCTAGTGCTAATGTCTCAGTTAATAACATCACCAAGTAACACTGTAAATGTTTTTAGAGGGGACTCTGTTACTGATACCTTTGTCATTTCTCAGATATATTAAATCACTGTGATATACTTGAACATGAACCTTCCATATCGAGAAAACTTCAATATCCTAAAAGCTGCAGCACTTCTGTTCCTCAACAGAGGCCACTGGAGTAAATCAAATCTCTATTAGCTACACAAGCTGCCTCTGGATTTGTAAATCAAGTTCAAGATCTTGGCCTTTTCTTTATGGTCTCGCATCCTTGGGCTCATAATCCAAATCCAGAAGTGCAAATCATATAATATGGGCATAACAAGGATCCCAAAACTAGTGCAGAGTGTGCTGGTACACAGAACACACATGGAGTCACTAGCTCAGGCTCTATAAAAAGCTACAGCCATATCAGCATGTATGTGAGCCTGAGCTAATTACTGCTGCTGCTTCCAGTTTCAGAACTCAGTCAGAGCCTGCAGCTCTTCAGTGACAGTTGCCAGCTGGGCTTTTCGGACACTGCAGCAACGTGCCCCATGGGAGGCTAACATTTGTGTTCAGGGGACAGATGACAAGAACCCTATGCTGTCTTCTCCCGTTCTGTAGGAAGAAGACCCACTGCACAGCACCACCAAGTACATGACTCAGTTCTTTTAGCCTTGCTTGCCAGAGCTGTTGCAGGAATGTACATGTTTATTTTACTAAAGCAATCATCTCCCCAGAACAAGTAAAACCCAAACAAAATAAAAAGGAAAAATCCTACCAAAATAGGATGCTGTACTGTACTGTACTGTACTCTGTCTCTCTCAGACAATGAGGGTATGTGAAGCTCAGTGATATTGCTCAACTTTCTACTGAAAGTCCCTCAGAAGCTACAGTTTGCCATCTGTACCTGTTGTTCTTACACTATTTTAGTGCCTCTCACTGCCATTTGATGCATCTAAAGTGAGACTAATTAAAACTTGAAAAGACCACTCTTTGGGATAAAAATAAGGCCACCTGCTCTGAGCACAAACTGTATCATTATGTGTCTGTAAAAACAAGCTCAGTATGTGAACTGCTTAAGGAACTGCACTGAGAACTCTGTACTGATTTTGTAATATTCATACAAAATTTCTGAGAAGCTGTAATATCCACATGCTTCAATTCTACAACTGTAAAACTGAGATAGTACATCCTTTTGTTACAGTATATCAGATGATAAATCCTCAAGTGTTTTGAGTACCTTAGGAAATATTCTAGGCATTAATTCAAAATAAATTTAAAATGTAGTTACTAATCTGTACAAAACCTTGTTTTACTGCAATAAGTTTGTACCACGAATGCCTTTGTCCTGTTTAACTTCCAAAACTGACCAAACTAAATCATATCACAGAATCACAGAATGTTAGGAGTTGGAAGGGACCTCGAAAGATCATCTAGTCCAACTCCTCTGCCACAGCAGGATTTCCTAGACCAGGTCATACAGAAGCACGTCCAGATAGGTTTTGAATATCTCCAGAGAAGGAGACTCCACAACCTCTCTGGGCAGCCTGTTCCAGTGCTCCAGCACCCTCACTGTGAAACATTTTTTTCTTGTATTCACACAGAACCTCAATGCTGCTATTCTTATTGCATACAAAGATGAGCAGCACAGAAAGTTAGACACAGACAATACTGATGTTATTTGAAATGATCCAGTACTAGAAAGATGATAGATCTGGGAGAAGACCAACAATAAATAAGTAATGAACTGTACATACCACAGTGCTATGCTGAGAGCTAGTTGTATAATGACAACAATAATAATCAAGTAGAGCATATGTGTGTGCATATATATAAAAGTCCTTAACCAAGTCAGTCCATGAGCAGGACTGCTTGCTAAATGAGAAATACTACACAAAGGAACACCCTAACAACAATAGTTTATGCATTAAGTTTGGATGCTGACAAGAATATGTCTAAAAACAAGGGAAGAAAAAAAAAAGGTCTCCATTCTATAATAAAAGCCTTTCCAGCTTTGCATGCATTTTTACATTATTAAATTAACATAGCTAGTCATTAGGACACGACTGCAAAGGAAGATCTTAGAAAACATGAAAATTCTTATCTGTTAATTTCATAAGGATATAAAGTACAGAATATTATGTAGCATTATGTATATTTTGCAATTCACGCTACACTTAGTAGACACAGTTAAAAAGATTAAATCATTACCTTTAAGCATTGTTCTTCCAGTTGATCCTCCAAAGATATTTAAAAGACCACTTCTTGCTCCTAATGATGTAGTTGCTTCTAGTAAAGCACCAGTTATATAGTTAGAGAGTGCAGTCCTCTGTAAAGTGGCACGATATTGACAGTAAGCACCTGTTACACATGGTTTTACACGAAAACCATCACCTCTGCATATACAGTCTGTATCAAACGTTGGAAGGTTTCTCAGATGAGGAAAATACTCAAAAATATCTTCTGTTCCTGCTTCTTCTTCTTTCACCGTAATGAATATCTGTGAAGAATGCAAAAGCATAAACTATTAGTTCATTTGCTCAAGGTAATAAATAAGCAACATCAAAAAATTCCAAATTAGCATGACATCTTGTAAAGTTCAGCAGCCTCTGCAAAAAGGCACTGTGTTAAAACACTGTATTTATGCATTAAACCTGAAACATCTGTCAATCAAAAATTGACTCGTGAAGATTTTGAGTTGGGTTTCCAAACAGGCTAAAGAAGATAAATAAGATAACATTTTTGGATTTTAATCTATGGTTAAAAGCATTCTAATGAAAACATTCTAAAGAATCACCATTAGACAAAAAAATGCTACATCACTACCTCTGGTCAACTTTACAATAAAGAAGATATACAAAATTGTAAGATTGTTAAATCTATTGTACTCTCAGTAAAGTCTTACAGATTATCAGTAGCAGAAAAACAGATCTACTCAGGGTTTGTGCTTTTCCTTGCTGCGTGGGGCGGGTTTTTGCAAACAGAAGTGGTTTTAATCACTGTGAGCAATCTTTCAAAATGTTCTGGTGTCACGTTCATTGCATTACTTCCAGCCTACGCACAGGTCCTCTATCTAATATTGGTTTAGTACTCTTCTTCCAATATTTGTGCTAACACACTAATGAACTTCAGTCTGTGGCTTAGCAACTAAGTAATGTTTGCTTATTTAAAAGAGTCTTAACGATCAAAGCAAGAATCTGGAAGAAATCTTTTCTTTTAACATACAAGGAGAGACTTAATTCTTAGCATTCCTGTAAGCTGACTTACTGATTAACACTAATAATTTGTTGCAATGATTTGTGCTTTGTAATTACAAAGTGTAAACTACCAAACTGAAAATTTACATAGGGAAAGGTCATTTTAACTGTTACCAGGACAGGTGTTGAGATATTTTTCATTGGGTTGTTCCCCATCAGCCGTTAGATGTGCACAAGAAATAAGCTGATGGCTTAATGATCACAAAATGATTTTTTGTGATTAATGGCTTGTTGTTTCCATCCTTCCTTACAAGTAAACAAAATATAGTTATTCATCAACATGGCAGAAATGGCATTCAGTGCTACAATGCAAGCACACACGTACTTAGTCAAATGATAAGATACTGTTTGCACAGTCTGTGCATGCCACATGTTGGAGGCGCCAGCACCTTCAGACCACAGGACATATACATGCCTCGCCACGCAACTAAGGAAGTGGCTCCTGGCATGGGGATCTGCACATATGTCCACTTATGCCCTAAGACTGCCATCTACCCTGCCATGTAAGTGAGGAGGACTCACATGCCCTGCTCCCACCAGTGCGATATTTATTAAAGAACATATTTTTTAGCTTTAATTTTTGGGTTAATTTTTTTTAGAAAATAAGTAAAATTTTATTTAAAATATACTGATTCATTAACTAGTAATGTAACTCAATGATTTGAAAAAGAGCACTGAGATTTACTAAAGATTTTTTTTAAAGTCACTCATGACTGAAATAGTAGATTTCTTTTTAAGGAAAATAACTGATTCTGTTAAGACTATCTGGCAGGAGGGTTCAACTAGATGATCTATCGAGGTCCCTTCCAGCTCCTAACATTCTGTGTGTTTCTGTGTGTGTATGTTGACTATGACTTTTATATAGAAATATGGCTTCTGGGATTCAGTGACATGTTTTGGTATCTATCTCTCCCCTCCCCCCCCCCTCAAGTTTTCAAAAAATATTTTGGTCTGAGGCTTCTAGAAATATTAAGCCTTTACTTGAGCCTGGTTTTCATCTTTTCTTTGGTATACAAAAGTTTTATGGACTCTTAAGATTCTCAGTAAGAACACTGCTTGTCTCCACCTTTATTCAGAAAGAAAATGCACTCTTACAGTATGCACTATTTGGACAGTATATGTGCAGACCTTTTAATCATGTAAGTGTCTGCAAGGAGCAGTGGGATGTGCATATGACACACCTTTCCAAAGGGTGTACTGGAAACTAGTGAGCTGATTTTACACATGGATTATGAATGTGTAACATATAGCAGATATAATTAGTCTTTTAAGCTAACAAAAAATATTTAGTTAATGAAAATAATTTAACTTCTCAAAACTGCAGTTACCTTCCAAAATATTTTTGAAATTGGGTCCTGCAACTTATACAGGCATGTTCTGTTGACTGCACAACTAAAACTTATTTCAGCTGCCAAAGCAAAGAACCTATTTGTTGACACAAATAGGCGACAGTGTTTTGCTGGAGAGATTACACATAGAATAATGGTATTAATCTCTTTTGTATAAAGTACACTTCTGGGCACAAGCTGTCTCCAAAAACTCTGCAGTTCATATAATATTTTCAAATACTGTTTGTTTAGATGTATAAAAGCTCTGAATGTGTCACTTCTGCTGCACACAGATGAGGTTACGAAAAAATACAGACTTAAAATGTGTATACTTATCAGCCACTGAAAAGAACTGAAACAATCAGAATAGGAAAACAACCCTCAGGTAACTGATATGTAAAATAATTTTTAGTGAGATTGCACCAGACTTAATCTTGCCTGGGATACAAAAAAGTTGGTTTGAAGCCAGGGCTTATAGTTCATCCTTGCAGATGATCTCTATCACTACCAAAGAAATATTATCATAATTAAAAGTGAATGTGAAATAAAGAAAGTAAAATGCTGTATGAAACTGAGCACTACCTGTGAAAAAAAACAGTGATTCACAAGGGCATATCACTCCTGATTCACTTTTGCCTCCTTATCAAAATAAAGATTTCAAAGCCACGTGCAGTCTGCTGCTGTGGTACCTCACATACTACATATTGAACAATAACTCAAGAAACTGGACCTAAAAGCATTGCAATATTAAAAAGACATTTGAAGTACATTTAAGCAGTGCAAAGTACCAATGCTCACAAGGAAGAAGTTTAGAGTGGACTTTCTTATCTATACCACTGTAATAAGCACACACATAATGGTAAAATTCATATGTAATTATAGTAGCTTAAGATTTACTAGACAATAAAAATATACATTGTAATATGTTTTCTTTTCTCTCTCTCTTTTTTTCCCCCCACAATACTTTTAAAATAAGAAATAAGCTGAAACAGGCAACTTAATGTACTAATCCAGCAGTGCTCCAGTGCAAGTACACTATGGCTTTGATACATTTTCACTTTTGTCTGCTTTTTAAACACATTTTAATGATAAATAAAAAGAAAATAAAAGTTACCTGAACCATATTTTTTTCTATAATATTGTAGAAGAAAAACATGTCCTCTAACTCAAAAATGAAAATTATCATTAAAGATTAAATTCAGCACCAGTTTTACAACCAAGTCCATATTTGGAAAATAAATGCAAACAAAATAAATTTTTCATCTCTTAATAATGTATGCAATAAATAATCAAAATGTCACTTTGAAAAAACCTCAGTTTTGCTTCTAGTAACATAAAATGGTATCTGCAAGTTAACTTTGATAACCTTTAGACAATAAAACTCTCTTACAGTGACAACGGACATATTTTGTTAAGATTCTCTTTAAAAATAAATGTAAGAACAAGTAACTCATGCTGGTCTTGAAGCTATTCCACATTTTTCACTTCTAATCTTTTCTTGTGTTTAATCATCTCTAGAACTGCAAATTCCATTATGTCCTTTTCTCCACACACTGTTCTGTAGGTTTACTATATAAAAGTGGCAGAAACTTAAACCCTATAATAACTTAATAGATAATATATAACATAAAATATATAATATTATATAAATAATATAAATATTATAAATATAGTCTATAAATAATATAAAATATATAATATATAATATAAATAAATCTTAGCACTTAAATAAATATCTTAGCACTACACTAAAATAATTGTTCTGATTTCTTCTTAAACTTACATGTATCTCTTCCTGTTTACTGTAATCTTTTATTTATTTATCTTTTGATATTTTTTCTACATCAGGTATTTAGCTTAGAACCTGGGGGAGATGTTACCACTTAACATCTAGCAGCTGCTTGGCACATACAAAACCCAGAAACTGGAATTAAGATCAGACCAGAGAGTCTCAATATCAGGAAGTAGGCTTAATTTCTCTTACTTTGTTATAATAATAAAGAACTGTTATATGGTTTTTTACCATAAAAGTAAATACCCAAAAAGTTCATTGTAAAGAATAGCCACAAAAAATTATGCTTATTGCTACTACATTGTAAAAATAACAGAAAATAGGCCCTAATGGGGCTTCCATAATTGACTGCATTGTTTCTGATCAGCATCTGTGCAAATGTTTTCTGAAAACCTCCATGAAAATATCCTGAATGATCAAAATGAAACACACAAATGTAGGAGGCATAAGCATCTGTATATGTACAAACACACACACACACATATGCTTGGTTAGTACCATGCATTCCATTCAGAGTTCCTGGCTGCTTACCCGCAGAGCATTTCTGCTATGGATAGCCATCAACAGCCTGCATGCAGCATTCCTGTAACAATGCTTTCATTTGTTGAATGTTTTTAAAGTGATTTTTAATGACTGTAAACCAGAGCAGTATATTAACAAGCAGTAACTCTTAGAACAGTATGTCTTGGAGATCACTTAAGAATCTACTTTGAAAACACAAAGGTTTTACAGAACATACAAGCCTAAACACAATTAATAACAGGAAACACTGCTCTTTCCAAATTTGTTCTGTTTCAAGAAAACTTGCATTAAAATGAGTAAATTCTGATGGAGATTTTTTATTTTGGCACTGCAGGTTTTTCGGAAGAAAACCCCCATTAAAATCGACCAAATGAAGTTAGCAATGATCTTTTGGAAGTCATGGCCAAGGACTGTTAACAATTGCATGCTTATTCATAAATATACAGCATGATATATGACTGAAAGCAGTCTGCTCTGAATAAAGCACTTTGGGCAGAAAGAAAAAAATATGTAAAGTAAACTTGGGTGGAGGGAAGGGAGGCTGAAAGAGGAATCACACTTACCAGAATGAGAATTTGCTCAGAACAAAAGAATAGAGCATTAATTCAGTTTTTCTATTCATTTTTATGTCCTTCAAAATGGCACTCCAGCATCACACTTCAGAGTATTTATTTACTAAAATTAAAAAGACAGGTGGTGCTGATAGTCACATCAGTTTCTGAAGGATCTTGGGTTTTTTCAGATTTATTTTGTTCAGGTTATGACCATACTAACCACACTGATTATTAACCCATAACGTTTCAAGATCACTGTCAAAGTACAAATGCAACACAGATTAAGAAATGCTTTTTTGGTAAAGATTTTGCCTACCTAGAGACAGCACTTGTCACTGGCCAATCTCTTCTGAGAATGTTGTGGGGTTGGCAATTTTTTAAAAACAAAAATGAAAGAATATTATATTATCCCTATTAGTCCTTACTATTATCAGCTTATGAAAAAACAGTATTATTTTAAAAGTGGAAATAAATTTCATAGTGAAATTTCTGTTAATAAATTACTTTTCCCAACATTCTTATCTGAAAAATTGTTCAACTAATTCATCACAAAATACCCAGCATTATTCTTTTTAAACAAGAGTGAGGCAATAGCCTGGGGAACATTTCTTTTAGGTACAGTCACAAAAGCCATTTTGGATGTGATTATTTTTAACACTTATCCCTTGATCTAGTTCACTGTGACAGAACCAGCCACTTAATTACTCTCCAAGCAATGCTAAATTGCTAACCACTTCTTGATTTTCAAAGATTTGGAACAAAACTGTCAATTGGGATCTACTGAAATGCTGAAAATCAGACCAATAGATGAGAGAAGGTCTGCCACTGATCTGGGATTTAAAGTCAGGCCATGTGAACTCATACAGATTTCTAAGCCAATACAGAATAATTACTAACCTTGGTTATAATCTAGCTCATATTCTCATTTTTTCTGCTGTGCAAAAGTAGAAATGAATCACACTATTTTGTACAGTCAATTCTCCACTCTTCATTTACAATTATCTAGTCTGAATAAACATTACAGGTAAATAGACATTTGAACAGTGCTCTAAAGACCAGCTCTAGAAAATCACTGCAGCTTTCTGACCAAAGCTAGCTCCAAACAAATTACCTGTTTCTCAGCATTGTTTTTGCCAGAAATCCCATTTCTGAAACAGCTTACTTGCTTATGCATGCCTGTTGTCTACAGCACTACAAAATCTAGTTACAGTGTTTCCTTCACCAACCTCCTCTTTGTGCTGTCATAAAGGTCAGGCATCTCTGTAGAGAAACTCACTACAAAATTTAGTTAAGAAGATAGCAAGAAATCAGACTCTGTATAGACAGATGATTACAATGGCAAGGGAAAAAAACTTCCTAATAAAAGAAAACTTTAAAAGCTACACATTTAGACTCTTTGATCACTATCTTCTTGGTTGCACTTGGTGGCCTGTGACCAAATAAGCATGTACCAGAGTAGTTGATCAAATTTTTGGTTATATGTCTTACTAAGTTCTAGTACTTTACAAGACAAGTAGGACAAGCAATAAAATCTATGGTCAATCAAATTCCATTCCTAACTTACTATATGAAATTAATGGGATGATGATCCACAAGCTTTAGTAAATTACACTACCACTCAAATTTGGGTGATATTAATTACTTATCCTAAGCTTCTCTGACTTCTTGTTTGTCATGACACTATACTGCAGAGTTTCTCCTTAGGTGCACTGTGGCAGAACTGGAAACAGCTATCTGTAAGCAACTGCATTTTTGGAATGTGGGGTCAAACTCAAAAATTCTCATGAATCCTCTCCCAGTATTTCATGATCCATGTTTTTTTGCTAACTGGCAACATTCTTAAAGTATTAACAATACTTTAATCATGATGCCCTTCTTCATATTCAAGTTCTTGGAGACGTATTTGAATGTTACCCTTCAACTAGCTCTGCAAGCCAACAACTGGCCTGCAAAGCAGAACTAATAGCACTTTCTGCTGTGGCACTTGTCATCTAGCCTGCCTGCAGCTTTACAGCTTTACCAACAGGAGAAAAGTCATCACTTGAAGAAACTTTGCTGAAATACAGCCATTTCTTGCCATTCTACATTTGCATTCAAAAAAATGGCAGTAAAGGACTGTTTTGGCACAGTTTGACATGGTCATCAACTGCTACAGTATGTCAGGATGACAAATAGCAACCCTGGGAAAACTGTATGTAGGTAATATTAAAAGCCACAGTAGCAACTCCTCAGCAAGAAAGCTGGAGCTATAAACACACATTTGCACTCAAAAATATGCAATTGTGCAAAGATTGTTCAGGGACATGGAGAAGACCTTGCTCAAAAGACATACACACAGTCATCAATAATGCTACAATTTTGCCCAGTACCTGATAAATGCACCATTTACTATAGGGCATGTTCAGAGTGGTGTTCTTCACAGGTGGTGTTCATCTTTTGTCTGCAACACTATAAAGAAGAAAATCAGGAACTACTTTGATAACCCAAGAAATGGGAATGTTTGTTTACTGCAGCAGGAATCACCAGGAAAGATAGCTGAGGTAGAAAGAACTTAAATGCCACTGCATTGAATCACTTAATTATAGGATCATAGGATGTTTGGGGTTGGATGGAACTCTTAACAATCATCTAGTTCAACCTCCCTGCAGTGAGCAGGGACATCTCTGAAGGACTAGGTAAAGCAGGAAAGAACGGAAAAACAGTAAAATGAAGATAAGGGAGTTTTGCATTGTGTGCTTTTCTTAAAAATGCATTTTAACAAGATTGTGATTAAAAAAACCCTTCTGCTTGCATTATTTGCAATTGTAGGCAGCAAGTAAAAGCAAACACCACATTATGCCCTCACTGCGCAGAAACTGGGGGGCAGGAATAGGGGCAGCAATGCTAAGATACAGTCAGGCACATACCATCACTTTCTCTCTACAACAGGAATAAATCTCAGTCAAAAGGAAGTTGCCCTCCCCAGGGCAGGGTGTGTCTAACTAGCAGATGAGGTGCATGCTGCAGAGTCTGTCCAGTTCCCTTACACGTCTGAAGGAAAGAACACATCACAGGAAAGGAATAATGGTCTTCAGGCACCTCTTCATTATAGGAGTCAATGCTTGTTCCAGCAGACTCGCAATAAGCTCTTAATTCACTCATGGCTCTTCTAATAATGTCCAGTGTTACAGTCACTGCTGGCCCAGATGTTTTCCTTTGTTTCTGTAAATGAGCTTCAGGTTCTAACAATTTAGATAAAACACTGCAGTGGTAAGTCCCCTTTCGTCAGCCTTCCAGCAACTGCATTCTCTGTACCCTTGTTGCAATGTCTGTTCTCAAAGGCTTTTCAAACTTTTGTTCTCTCTTCAGTGATTAGGAAGATGTAGATCTTTACACCACCAAGACAAAGCACAAGACAGAATACCATGCTACAAAGCGATAATTCTCACTTACCCAAGAACAATTTTTGCTGTGACCAAATTATACACAGTAAGTTGTAACTGAGCAACGTGGCACAGAGCAGCAGAGGACACACAGGAAAATAGATGAGTTCACCCTAGTAGCATGGGGAGCAGTACTGATGGCAGCTGGAAGGTTGTCAAAAGAGTGAACAAGAACAGATGTGCCCAAATACTAATATTCATTAACTTATGTTCTGTGAACTTTCCACAGCTTCAACTGCAACTACAGAATGTGCATTACCTCACCAGACAGTATTCGATATGAATTGCATCCTGTTAATGACGAGATCATTTCAAGAAGCAGAAACTGAATTTTGATGAAGATCAAACTGTCTTCCAGAGGCAAACCTTAAAAGTAGCTGAACACTTAATCAGAAATAAAATCAGCCATGCCCATTCAGTTCTAGTATATGACCAACAGTTTTAGTAGGGAAATCTCTTCATTCATGATCATAAAAAGAAAAGATGATACAATTTAAAAAAAAACAAAACAAACACGTTTGAGAGCTGGATTTAGAGATGATTAGAAATTTTAACAGCAGGCCCAAACTTCCAACAAGTTGCCATTTTCAATTTTGATAAGACTTGGCTGCTACCACTCACTGATTTTCCAATTCTGTAAGGTAACAGTACTAATTATTTTAAAAGCCATTACCGAAGGAGAGGTGGACTTCATGGATTTGGGAGAAGAAAAAGTGTCATAAAAATGGGGCACAAATTTATCATAGAAAGTCCTGTTCTTAAAGTATCATCAGTCAAGTGGAGAAGGAATAGTAAAATAGTGCTTGTTACTTCTCAGGGCAGTTAATACACTTCAGATCCAAATAATTACTAAGAAAAATCATCTTACAATATAAAACAGAGGCTGACAAAAGACACCAGCCAAGTATCATTTGAAAGATTGTTCAAAAGTACTTGAAATTTCAATTTGATTACGGAGAAAATGAAAAGGAAAACAAAAGGATGACACCCAACACAACACAGGAGCTCTTCACATCGCTTTAGAGCAATGTGAAGCAATGTCCTTGCCAGTGAGAGAGAATTCTGTAATCTTACTCAGAAAAGGCCAAAAATATCACTTTCTGGTCACCCATGTCAGCTATTTATATTTCTACTGGCACAAAAGTGTATGTGAAAAAATATTTTTCTTAGTAGTTAATTATTTGATCACTAAGTTCTCTTGCTAACTTCTTAAGTTTAAATCACAATTTTTGTATTTTTCTAGTAGTTCTCAAATTAGTATTCTGAGCTAAATTTCTGTTAACTGTTCTACTCTTGTCAGTTCTTTGTGCAGTCAGTATTCTCTTTTTGTTTTCTAAATGAGCACTTATTTACTTTATCCAATCTTTTATCAACAAATTCATTTACAAACAATATGTTCTCTTCATTAAAAAAATAAGTATACTGTATTCAATTGTCTGTGTTATTTCAACTTTATTCTACAAGTAACCATCTATTCTAAACATACCTACTAAGGTAATGGATTCCTTTATCTGCTGAGATGGTAGCTTCACTAGTTTGATGTGGGCCATGTCTTCGAACACCTATCATGTGGATTGGATTTTCTCGACTTACCAGCTTTCAAAATTGTCCACTGAGTTTTTAACATAAAAGTATATGCACCACACATACTTCTGTTATAAATGTAATTATTTATGTTAAATATATTGGAATGATGACTTTTCATACCTCTTACTGATGAAAACCGAATTTATTTGACTCATACAAAACTCACATGTGCTATAAAAAGTAATTAAAACAAGAAAAGACTAAAAGGTTGACTTCTCAATAAAGAATATAGGCTTTACAATTGCTAACTATATTAACTAAAATAGACAGTAACTAGCATTAAAACTCTGTCAGAAAGCAGAATGAAATAATTCACAGTCAAACCACTTAGATGTTAAAATAAAAAATGTGCCATGATTAAATAATTTCAACTCAGTATTTTCATTGTAAATTCCACCTTTTGTTGTATGCCTTTGGAATATCAAACTGTAATAGGAAGTAACTATTAAAATGAATCTCTGAGCTTCCAAATGCAAGTTAAAAAAAAAAGAAAAATTCTAATAGAAGCCACCAAATCCTTTATTTAATACATTATAAAGGTTTACTTTCTTCAAATGTAGACATAAACTAATTATTTTAATTGGGTCACTGAAGGTTCCCAACAGGCATCATGCTCATCTTTCCCATTTCAAAACACTGATGCTATGATGAGCATATTGAAGACAGATGAATGTCAAGCATTCAGTGCAGAAGAACCCAACAGCTCCCTTCTCATATGTCTATTTTTTCAACTATTATTCTACACATGGAGCAACAGTGATTCTAGATTTTCTCTCAGGAAAAAATAAACAAACAAAACCCCCACACATATCAGATACAGGCAGAAATCGGTATGATTTTGTACCTTACTAACTTCTAATCTTCCCATTTGAGGAAAGGCTTCCACAGAAGTCACGTTAATTAAAAAATAACTGCATCCTCACACGAGTGAACAGATTATTTTAACAACTTTGAAAGATGAGCTTAGTTGTATATTTCTGAACTACAAATTGACAGTAGGTTTGAGAAGTAACCCAAAGTACAGGAAAAAAAAAGAGAACTCCTGTCAACTTCAAAGCAAAGAACCAAACAGAAAGCCTAAAAATTACAGCTGTTGAAGACCATGTCTCACCAGCCCTTAAATGTTCAGTTGACCTCTTTCTACAATCTAATGTATTTGCCAAAGTTAGCTATTGCTGTTCTGCAGCACTTTGGCATTACCTGTTCTTTTAAAGTATTATTTTAGTAAGTATACTAATATAACTGACTCAGAAAGCATACACAATATTCCATTCCTGTGTTTCTGATATTAAAAGTCAAGAGATAATCAACGGTAGGGGTTAAAGTAGTTCACATTATTGGCTAATTCCATTTTTACATAGCATGATGTTGCATCCCTGCAACTACAGGAACTGCTTAGAATTGCTTATGAAGATCTCAAGCTTAGAGTAGAAGTGTCAAAGTTCAAAGACAAAATACAGGCAATAAAACTGATTCCATATTTACACAATCACTATTATTATTTCTATCAAAGAATGACTCATATTGGGATTTTATTGTATTATACATTCTGGATTTATATTGAAATCTTTCCAAGTCTATCAGAAACAGTCTACAATTTAGATCTATAGTCAGAAATATAACTATTACATAAATGTAAAGTGCAATAGAACTTTGCTGTATCTCTAAATATTTTCATTTATAACCAATTGTAATTTATAGTTCTAAAAGATTAGCAGGCATATTAGTACCACTGTAAAATTTATGAATCCTACCCATTGCATATAGCTAATAAAAGAGCAACTTGGAGCATTTTCCTTAGCACAGGAAATCTAGTTCTCATTTTCTAATTTTGTAGACACTGAATCCTTGCCTATTTGCTTGTACTTCAGCTGTTGGGTTCATAGGGTCACATGAATAATTATAAGATTATTTTGGATAGTACTTAGGGGCCAGGAAATTCTCAGAGTTTTCCTGACTGAATTGTTTAATAGACTTTCAGGTCAGGCTACAGAACATGATTTCATGAAACAAAATAACTCTTTTCTATAAAGAGGCATTTTCCACTTTAGGGTTTTGGTTTTTTTTCATTACCTATAAATAGAAAAGGCACCATTCCTTGCCCAAAGTAGTAACAAAATACTAATACTCTGAACTTGATTTTTAAATGACACATTTAATCTTAATTTACTGATAAAAAGTGAGTCTTCATTCATCACTGCTCACAATGAACATTTAATAACAAGAAAAAAAAGAAAAATATAAAACTATTATCTTGTACATTTTTTGGTTTATGTCTTTGGAATATCAAATTGTAATAGGATGTAACTATTAAAATGAAGAAGAAAAAAATTGGCTAAAACCAAGCAATCACAATAATCCAGAATGGTGTTGGTATCTTGAATCTGCAATGTAATACCTTCAACTGTATTCATCTTCCCCAGTCATTAGCTGCTAAGGAAGACTGCACTGTATCTATAGAAAGTATCTGAAGTTAAAGGAAGTTTAAAATAAGAAGACAGGGTGAACTGGTAATATACAATGCAGTGACCTAAAGAAATCATTTCCTCTTTTCCTTATTTCCAGCTGGTATGTTCAATTACTGCCTTAAACTAACTGTCCAGCAGAACACAGTACTTTCAGTTTTCACATAATATTTTTATTTTATGACACAAGTTTGATGATGGATACCTAATATATGCTAATAGCCATACATATTAAGACAACTGCGTACCAGAATAAAAGTGTATTTTCCAAAGTAATTGTTACTGGAAGAGTTTTTAAGTTTCATCCACATCTCCTAAAAAGATGAAATTATGGTAACGCTATGAGTACATGAAAATCAATGAGTTTACTTTGCTGTCTCCCAATGGAGTTTTGGAAGCCAATTTCACGATTGAAACACACAATGATTCATTAGTTAAACAGTACAATGCTTCATTAATTTTCTTTCCAGTTTCAGTTCTGCTTGCCTATAAAGCACAAAATAATCTAGTATCTGCATATTTCAAGTTTTCCCTTATCACAGTTAAAAGATTGTTTTAAGTAAATACACTTACTTTAAGAGAGCAAGAATGAGAGCAAGAGTGCCCAAACAAGGGAGTGGGAATGAGAAAGCATTAGTTCAGTATTTAAATTAGACTTTTTAATTGCTAATGAAGTGAATATGATTCTGCAGAACCACAGTATATGTTCTCCTTTCTTCTCCCACTGGCGTGGAATGTCACTTGAGCCTTGATTTGCAGAATTTAAGGCATCTGGCTTAAGACCAGAAAAACAAAAATATTTTAAATTAACTTTCCTTATTCTCTGGGGACTGCTACAGACCAGGGACTTCAGTTTAGTCATCCATAAGATTTATTCTGCTTTAGCTTCAACTATACTTTGTATACACAACAGCTTCCTTACCAGATTTCACAGCCACTCTCCTCAGTGCAATCATTTAGAAATTGCAATTATATTACACTGAATTACATGCGCAGGTGACCTATATATATGCTTAACCTCTTAAAATGAAGGATAAAACTTAGATTCCTGTTATAAGCTTCTCTTTCATACCATCACACCAGTTTTGAAAAAATCTTTGACTCATTTACCTATAGTTACACATGCTCTATTTAGGATTTTTAAAACCTTTTCAAAAAGTTCATCCTCATGAGAAATTGTGTCCTTCAATAGCTTTGAGAGAACTGAGTACAGGTTTGGTTTGAATTAACTGCCCCAAGTTTTCATGTACATAATGAAGTATTCATGTACTTCACGGAGGAAATTTTACAGTGAATGCTCCAATTAATTCCCAAGCAAAAATGGTTGTTTGATATCTTGTTTTAAATAGTTACCACAGAAGGACAGAAAAACCTTGAAAGCATTGCATGTTTCCATGGAACTCTAGTAGCATAACATTTTACTGAAGTCTCAAATATTGTAAACTTGACAAGTATACTGTTAAGCTCTTTACAGGGCATTTTTGTTACAGTAGCATTATTCTGAGAATAAGCAGGGAGCCTGTTCTGTTCAAGTAGTGCTATGATAAGAGCTTGAGACAGATTCAGGGACGGAAAAAAGTACTTTATGAAGGTTATATAGATCTAATGGATCTTTACTATAGTACAGAATAAACAAGCAGAGAGAATTTCCAGGCCCTTATTTTCTCAAGTACCATATCAAGTACAATCTATTCCCATGGAAGGTAAAGTTTTCATATGCCTTTAATAACAGAGATTTCATCAAACCTCAAATCTACAAAAAAATACATAAACCTAATACCAGCACAGAAAAGGGCAATGCTGTGGAGAAAATGTAATTTCCATCTGAGACATACTTATAAAATCTATTTTAAAAGTGAGTCTTTCTATTCAAAAAGTTACTCTGCAAACTGTACTAATACATTTTTTCACAATGAAATCACCTATGAAGATTTATCTATAAAAGACCATATGAAAACAGAAAATATATCAATGATGAAAGTTTTGTTGCTCATCAGAATTTAAGATGAGACATTTGACCATTATTAAAATAGATACAAAACTGACACTTCTTAAGAGTCACAGCCTCTCTCAAAATTCATAGAACAGTAAGGAGAAGTAAAGATGCCAGCAAACACTACTCCATAAACTAAGTTAGGACAGTTTTGATAACTCTACACCCTTAACGCGTACTTGACAAGCATCTGGCTGCAATTTAACATTTTATACCAGTCATTCTTCTTTTATCTCCTGACCTGTGTTTTTACATCCTTCACAGAGCATTACTCCTCTGGACATACTTCACATAAGTGAAAGCCCATATTCACATACACATTTAATTATGTGTTATATCTGTATATCCTACAGCTTACCTTTTTTTAATCACTGTGTAAACACTTTAAAACAGGACTTTTATCTTCCTGTGTGTCTGTTTGGGTCCTTGGAAAATAAGTCCCACGGTCTAATGCTGCCAGACATTATCACAGTATTTTTAACACTATTCATAATGTAGCAACTTTCAGTTACCTTTTGTTTTATCACTTCCCAGCAGCACAAAGTAGCTATTTGGGCCCTTCACAGAAGGTCTCAAAGCTTTGTCACAATGTTCTCAGCCTATTTGCTTTTAAGACAGTAAAGCAACAAAACTAAACTACAAAAGCATCAGAAGTAAAACTCCTTCTGCTATGTAAGTGAAAATAAGACCAATTGTCAGAGATACAAAGTTTGTGTTCATTAAGTATAATCATCACAACTTCAATTCTTTCTAAACATGACAGCTTACATACAAAAAAAGAACATTAATACGTAATTTTTGCAAGTAGGTACTTGGATTAACAAACCTACAAAATAAATTCCTTGGGCTAAGTGAAAGCACTGTTCCTAGTTTAAATTCCTGAAACATTGTACTTCACTGGAAGACTGGTCCAGTACACTTTAACATTAGCCAAAAAAAATTGAAAATTGTCTATTTAAAAGTTCCAAAACATGTTTGAGAAAAGGAAATAAAATTCTCTCACTGTCATCACTACTGTGTAGCGAGCTGCCTGTAATTTTAGTTTCCTGTGCATATGATGGGACAGTAAGACAAAAATATTAGTATTTATAAAAACATATATAATACTCAAATGTCATCCTGATCATATTTCTACTGAATATTTTTCTATTGATTACACTAGGTGAAGTGATAGGTACAGAATTTGCTTTCCTTTATACTCTTACTGAATATTCAAGAAAACAGACTTTATATACTCACTTTATGAGTTCAATACACTCTACTAAAAACTAACAAGCATTTTCTATAAATTCTTGCTGTACATGGAATATTTCTTCATCAATTTACAGTAAAAGTGAGGTATTCACTGGGGGTTTTAATTACCACATCACTAACCGTGTCTAAGTATTTAATCAAAACAACAAAGAAAGAAAAAGAATAGCCTGTAATTATATTATTTTGTTTACAGAGTTAGAACCCAATACTAAGCAAACAAGTAGACAGAAGTTCATTGAAGTTTTATAACTTTTAAGTACTAAAATTATGCAAGTGGCTTTACAATCTACCAAAGCTAGTACAGATTCACATGCAGTATGTCTAATTTAAATAAACAACATAGACTTTTAAAAATTACTAATTGTTTACTTCTGCAGGGTAAGTACTGCCTGAAAAAGAAGCATGTTCTGGTAAGAAATACCCTGCTTAATATACAAAGAATATATTTTTTGCAGCACTACATTTTTCTGAAGAAGGAAAGCCTTCCTGTTATTCCTGCAGTAAGAAAAACTTTTGTATTTATATTAAATGAACTGTACCTTTTCCTCTTGTGTTTCACCATATCCATATCACATCAACTGGCAGGAAAAATGACAAAGTTGTATAGAAATTGAAATAAGCAGAAACAAGCAGAAACGCAAGTTAGCTTTCAGCATAACAAGATGACAGTCTGTTCTCATCTAGAGAGACTGCCTAAGAGCCCGGAGAGAAAAGTAGTACATTGCCAAATCTTAATCCTGCTGCTGCATTTCTCATGGTACTACCTCACCTCTGCAGCTCCTACAAGTCTACTTTTCTGACAGTCACTGGAAATCTGTTCATTGTAAAAACTCCATAAGCATTTCAGTTTCACCACAGGCACACAGATAATAAAATCTGAACTATTTAATATTTAATTTTACTGACATACTAAAGTTTTTTTTACATTACTGCAAATTAAATGATGCAATGCTAAATTTATCCGAAAGCATTGCCTTTGACTCCTGGTATTGTCTGAATTTATAGAAAGAAGTGTATTACAATGTTAGCAATTAAGTATTTACTAAAATGTATTAATAAATAGAGAAAATAACGTCACTGGCACAATGTAAATTCACTTCAAGTAAATGTAAAATAATTCTTCCCACATTAGATTTCTCATCTCTAAGCTAGTAATACAATTGTATTATTACAGAAAATACACAGATTAACAGGAAAAAAAAAAACCTTTGAGAAATCATATAAACACAAGAAGATTATTTCTAATTACTGTCCTCTTGAAACAATTCATAAGCATATTGCTGAGGTTGCTGCACACTGTCCTGCTGTAATGCTGCAATGTCCTTTCCCACTGACTCACAAACTTCTTCACAAGGGGGCACAATTTAGAAAAGAAAGGCCTGTTTCACAAGTCATTTTTGCAAACCTAAAAATTCTAAGGGTGACAGTATGCTACTTTAAGAGGGTCTCAGAGGAATACAAATTAAACAAATGAGAATTTTTCCTCGAGCAGGAACTGAAATAAGCAGTCTTACAAATCCATTTTCTTTCACATTGAAGTGCAGATGAAGGAGGCAGCAGGAAAGTACTACGGCACACTGCATATTTTGTGGCTTCGTGGCTTTACCCTCCTCAAGAAGACTCCTTTAAAGTGGGTCACACCTGAAATAAACTTGAATAAATCTGTATCTGGTAACCTACATAACTGTATCCCAGAAGTAGGCATTGTTACTATTTTGTTTATCCTCAAATACTGCTCTTGAATAACTCCATCTGTGGACAAACACTGATTGAAAAGCAATGATGGGTGAGAATAATGAGTGAGACGTGATAAAGACAATGACGATAAAGGTAAAAGTAGAAAAGCCACTGAGTAGCAGAAACTGTGCTGTAAACTGCTGTGTGTCTTCTGAAAACTTTAAATTTTAAATAACTTGATTCACCCCTTACTTTAAAATATCTTCCCTTACAGTTATGGAAAGCCTAATACAGAAGAAGAACTCTGAAAATGCAAAACATCCAACTATCACTAAAGCCTGATAGCTTCCTTCAATGTCGTCTTACAATAATTAACAGACGGCCACAAATACATACAAAGGGTCCATGGCAGAGACCATTGTTCATGGTCTCCACAAAAACCAGATACAATGATTTCTGAAAAAACATGTTTTAACATTATTAAATACTATTGTACTAATAGATATTGTACTAGGAGTACTTATCAAGACTATCATTATTAAATGCCATCTTTTAAGTAAGGAAAAAAAACAAAAAACAACACAGGAAATAGCAGAGTTCTATTAAAAAAAAAAAAAAATCACAAAACTTTCTCATTAAACACTCCAAAGATCAGTACATTACAGCCATTTTAAGTCCTGTAGGCTCTGGCATTACAATATACTTTTGTCACTGTTCCAGAACTGAAGCAAAGACAATTTCACAAGCATGCTTTTGTTAAATAAGACCTTCTGGAATATCCCATATATATTTTTCTACAGAATCTTTTCTACTAAAAGTAATGAAACATCATACAACAACTACCTGTCTGTGGAGAGCTGTTCTTAGCAAAAATATTCTGTTTATGTCTAATCACTGGTTTTCTGGTATTGCCTTGACAAAATAACACCTGCTTTGTTACCCAAAATTCCCTAGTCCCAAGAGGTGTTTATTTCCTCAACTGCTGGAAACTAGAAGAAATTTCATACCTACTATTGTCAGTGAAAACGTACTTTTGCTTGACAAGGCATGGCTACTATCCAAGGCAAGGACATTCTAAAATATGACTCTTTTTTTCAAGTCAATTTCCCATCTATGCACAGTACAACCCTGAAAGTCACACCACATGTCTAACAGCACTGTCCAAATGCTTCTTCAATTCTGTCAGGATTGAGGCCACGTCTACTCCCCTGGGGAGCCTTTTCCAATGCTCCACCTTCTAGGTGAAGAACCTTTTCCCAATATCAAACTGAAACCTCCCCTGCACAGCTTCATGCCATTCCCTCAATTCCTGTTGCTGGTTAGCAGACAGAAAAAGATCAACTCCTGCCCCTCTGCTTGCCCTCATGAGGAAGTTATAGACAACAACGAGGTCTCCCCACAGTTTCATCTCCAGGCTGAGCAAACCAAGTCACTATAGCTGTTCCTCACGTCTACCCCTCTAGACCCTTCACCACCTTTGTGGGTCTCCTCTGGACGCTCTGCAAAACCTTAATGTTCTTCTTATATTGTGGTGCCCAAAACTGCACACAATACTCAAGGTGAGGCTGCATCAGCACAGAGTGGAGTGGGGCTATCACTTCCCTTGACCAGCTAACAATGCAGTGCTTGATGCACCCCAGGACACAGTTGGCCCATTTGGCCACCAGGACACCCTGCTGACTTCAACTTGCCGTCAACCAGAACCCGCAGATCCCTCTCTGTGCAGCTACTGTCCAGCCTCTCATTCCCCAATCTGTATGTACATCAGGGTCACCCCATCCCAGATACAAAATCTGGCACTTACCCTTGTTAAACTTCATATGGCTGGTGATTGCCCAGTTCTCTCTCTGCAGGGCCTCTCTGCCTTCAAGGGATTCAATAGTTCCTCCTAATTTGGTATCATTGACAAACTTAGTTTATTATACCTTCCAGTTCTGTGTCCAAATCATTTATGAAGATACTGAAGAGCACTGGCCCTAAAATGGAGCCCTGTGGAACTCCACTACTGACGGCTCACCACCCGAATGGAACCCCATTTACTACAACCCTTTGAGTCCAACCTGTCAGCCAGGTGTTCACCCATCTCATGATGTAGTTATCCAGCTGTATGCTGGACATCTTGTCCAGAAGGATACTGTGGGAGAAAGTATCAAAAGTTTTACTGAAATACAAAAAGATTACATCAACTGGTCGACTAGATAGGTACCCTTGTCAAAAAAGGAAATTTTCCTCAAGCAGGACTTTCCCCCTCATAAGCCCATGTTGGCTGTGACCAATGACTGCATTGACTTTCAGATGATTTCAGTAAGTCCCAGAATAATCTTCTGCATAATTTTATCAGGTATAGAAGCAAGACTAACAGTCCTGCAGTCACCAGGGTCATCCCTGTTGCCCTTGAAAACAGGGACAACTTCTGCCAGCTTCAAGTCAGTCGGGACCTCCAGATTCCTAAGAACACTGGATGAACCCTTGGATGAATCCCATAGGCCTCATAGACTCATATGGATCTAGCTGGAGCAGCAAGTCACCACACAAGTTCAGGGTTGGCTGGGAGTTTAACATTCTCGCAGCCATCGGTCTTTAGCTCAGGGTCATCATCAATGTTGAATACTAAGGCAAAGGGAGTATTAAACATCTCTTCTTTGTCTGTGTCCCTGTTTGTGAGGTGACTGTTGTCATCAAGTAATGGGACAATGTTATTTCTGGTCTGCCTCTTCCTATTAACATATTTTAAAAAGCCCTTTTTATTTTCTCCCACAATACTGGCCAGTTTCAATGGGTTTTTGTCACAAAAACTTTCTCCTTACAGTGGCAAACATCGCCTCTGTAATCCTACCATGTTGCCTGACCTTGCTTCCACTGGCCATACACTTTCTTTTTTTGCCTTAGCTCCAGAAGCTCCCTGCTCAGTTAAGCTGGCCTTCTGCTTCACCTGCTCAACTTCTGACATTTTGGAATTGCCTGCTCCTGTGCTCTCAGGAGGTGGTAAGCGAAAAGTGACCAGCACTGATACACCTCAGCACCTTCAAAAGCTTCTTCCCAGGGTACATTACTGAGTAGTTCACTGAACCACCTTAAGTCTGCTCTCCTCATAGCCAGAGTTTTGCTGGCAGTCTTCCTCGTGTCTCCAGAGATTTTAAGCTCCACTGCTTCATGGTCACTGTGGCCAAGACAGACAGCTATTGCCACTTTATCCACACGACCATCCCTGTTATCAAGCAACAAGTCAAGAAGGGCAACTTTCCTAGTCAGTCCCCTTAGTACCTGTACAAAGAAGTTATACTTCAGGTGTTTTGTGAATCTTCTTGGACCTATTTGTGCCAGCAGTGTGGTATTCCCAGTTGACATCTGGCAAGTTGAAGTCTCCCATAAGGATAAACCTTTATCCTTATAAAGGCATCCCTTAGTTCCTCACAGAATACTCTGTCAGTGTTGCGATCCTGGCTTGATGACCTATAGTAGACTCCCATGACAACATCTGCTTTATTTGTTTGTCCCTTAATCCTTACCAAGAGGCTCTCAATCTTGGCACAGCCAACAGCAAGCTCCGTGCATTCCAGCTCCTCCATTACATACAATGCTACACACACACCCCCTTGTCTGCCCTATCTCTCCTGAAAAGCCTATAACCCTCCACCATGGCACATCAGTCACAGAACTCATCCCACTAGGTTTCTCTTATGCCAGTGACATTGTATCTCTGAGGCTGGGCCAAGGCTTCAAGCTCCTCTTGCTTGTTCCTTATGCTGTGCACATTGGTGTAAAAACATTTCAGGTGTGGTCCATTATACCCACCATGTCTTGGAGGAGGTTGAAGGATCTCTCTAGCACTTAGCCCCTCAGACTTTGGGGTCATTGCTTGTCACTGGTGGGACTGGTTCTGTCCCCTTTTCCCTTCAAACCTAGTTCAAAGCTCTATATAGTATAAAGTTCTGTCTTAAAAGTCTATGGACATTTTAAAGGAAACAATAATGATTTGTTAGCAAAATGGTTTTGAAAAAAAGGTAACATAAGACACATAACTAAAGTAAGAAAAAAAACCCTTAGAAGTATGCAATGGATTTAGCTAAGCAGCTATATAATCTGTAGCTTTACCTATACATTATATGCTGCAAAGGTTCACATTCTTCCGTTGCTACTATTTTACAATCACTGCAACAGCATTATTTGAAAATTTAGAACAAATCACTTGAACAGAAGATATAATTTGAACTGAAAATTCCTAACTCCTGGAGTCCATAATAAAATCTCCACTCTACGTGACTACGACCATGCCATTACTCAAATAGTGTGAACCCTGATACCATTTAGAACAGAAACTGCTTTACTCTTTTAAGCTTCTTTACTGTGCAGCATGATCCACTATGCAAAGAAATACTTCAAGACAGCCAATCTGTTCTTGGCAGCCCCTACAAAAGAAAAATCTAACAGATTTGTTCAAATACAATTTAAGTGCATTTCTGGCAGATAAAGAATGAAATTCTCATTCCTCTTTGGGGACTTAGGGCTCATGTAGAAGACCAAAACACTATATAAATTCTTAAGAGGAAAGGCTGAGGAAGATGGGAGCCTGGACGAGACTGAGATGGGAATTTATCAATGCATGTAAGTATCTGAAGGGATGGTGTCAAGAGGATGAAGCCAGGTTGTTCTTGATGGTGCCAAGCAACAGGACATAACGCAACAGGCACAAAATAGAACACAGGAAGTTCCACCTAAACATGCGAAAGAACTTCTTTACTGCGAGGGTGACTGAACGCTGGAATAGGTTGTCCAGAGAGGTTGTGGAGTCTCCTTCCCTGAAGATATTTAAAAACTGTCTGGACACAATCCTGAGTAATGTGATTTAGGGGACCCTGCTAGAGCAGAGAAGTTGGACTAGATGACCTCTGGCAGTCCCTTCTGACCTTAATCATTCTATGATTCTTAAATTCCATGTATAGTTGGGTAACACTTTCTCTTAATTATATTTAAGATCATCACATCCCCATAGTCCCAAACATTATTTTCTACACAAATAGGCTTGTCAAACTAACTAAATCCACAACACCCTAACGTTCCTCCCTACACGAAATAAAGGCTGGGAGAGGGAGGCTTACAAGTCTACGTTCATTGAACTATTCTGGCCTGAGCTGTTTCTAAGATGTCAGCAGGAACTCCAAATGTCACATTCAGACACAAGGTAAGTGTTAACATGTCTAAACCAATCATAAGTCAACCACCAGTAAGACACCCTTGCTCTCTTTGTCTTAGAGCAGGGTTAGCAAGAAAACCAAATGTTTTTCCTGTCAAATACATTTTTCATCTATTTTTCTAGTGCTACAACATATTGATCTAATAGCATAAGAAGATCGGTACAAGAGACTCCACTCATCTGTGCAATCCAACAAACGAACAAAGTTGTTCCCTCCAACCCACATCAATAACTCTTTTGTTATTTGTTTTCCGTACAGACCAAGAAAGAAAAACTATGTTTTCTTAATAATGTCAAGGAGTTTTAGGTAAACAAACCACTGCAAAATGCCTGAGGGATGACAGCTTAGAGCTTATTATGCCAGGATAAGGCATAAATAGTGCAACCTGCTTTAGCAGAATATGATGTTCTCCCCAGCTGCAGGATTTTCTTGACAAAAAGGTGAAGGTGCACTATTACTCAGCTATGTTCTCCTTCCAAAGAGAACAAACCATCTCTGCAGGAGACTGACTCCATGATGTCTTAATTAAGAGCCTGTCCATTCTAGAATAGCTTTAATTTCACAGTGATCTTCTTTGACACTGCAAAGAGATGAAAATTTGTGCTGTAACACAGAAGCAAATTCGGTACTTCCTACAAATCATTAGATACATACCTCATTAGGTTTCTACTTCTCCATATGAATGGAACAAGACAGAGCACATATCTGCAAAGAACTGTATAACAGTGTACAGCCTGAGGCGGGGGGAGGCGAAGAGAAATTAAGACAACATCCAACATATCCTCTTTGGTCTACTTGCCAAGTCTATCCCAAAGCAGAAAACCCCAGATGTAGAACTCAAGTTCTCCCACATACATTTCATGAAATTTATCTGTGTAGGTTTGTCCCAAAGGGCTTTAGTTTCTTAAAGAGATTTTGGAACCTCTGTCTGTACCAAGACATGCATTTGCAACACATTAAGTACTCCAGTCCTTTCACTGAGGAAGTGTGAGCTATGTTTTGACCTCCAGTATCTTACACTTTTCATCACAAATATTCCGTATGCTTTGATCCAAATCATCCCTGGAAAAACTCTCCTTGGTGAAAGAAGAAAAACATTCCCACAAAAAATTATTGCCTCAAGAATATAAATGGAAACACCTGAGCCCGTAACATTACTGGTTAAAAGGAAGACAAAAATTCACAAGACCATTTCAGAAGAATTCAGAAAAACAAACTGAAGACTAGCTTGCATTTTTTTATACCTGATGAAGATCAACTGGAAACTGTGTTAAAGCCTTGCCAGAAATGTCAATCACTAAAGAACTCAACGTTTTCTTTCCTGTATATTTCCTAATTCCTAAAGTTTATTGAAAAGTTTTACTAGTATTGGTACGTGAATTTTTCCCTTAACTTTCCAAAATGCCAAGGAGGGAAAACTATACCCTAAAATCAGTACATAACACTACTAATTTTACAAACATAGTAGAAGTAGAAAAAATAAGGAGGTAAATAACATCTCCAAAATAGGAACTATTCAGAGGAAGAGTGAAGGAAACTTCTAACTTTCAGTAACCCTCACCACTGAGCAATTCTGACCATGAGCCAGCAGTGTGCTCTTGTGACCAGGAGGGCCAATGGGATTCTGGGGTGGATTAGAAGGGGTGTGGTCAGTAGGTCAAGAGAGGTTCTTCTTCCTCTTTGCTCTACCCTGTTGAGGCTGCATCTGGAATATAATGTCCAGTTCTGGGCCCCTCAGTTGAAGAAGGATAGGGAACTGCTTGAAAGAGTCCAGCACAGAGCCACAAAGATGATGAAGGGGCTGGAACATCTTCCTTATGAGGAAAGGCTGAGGGAGCTGGGTCTCTTTAGCTTGGATAAGAGGAGGCTAAGGGGTGACCTCATCTATGCTTTTAAATATTCGAAGGGTGTGTGTCGGAAGGATGGGGTCAGGCTCTTCTCAGTGAAGCCCAGCGACAGGACAAGAGGCAATGGCTGTAAGCTGAAGCATAGGAGGTTCCGTGTGAATACACGTAGAAATCTTTTCACAGTTCAGATGCCAGAGCACTGGAACAGACTGCCCAGAGAGGTTGTGAAGTCTCCTTCTATGGAGATATTCAAAACCCGTCTGGACGCACTTCTGTGTGACCTGGTCTAGGAAATCCTGCTGTGGCAGGGGGGTTGGACTAGATGATCTTTCAAGGTCCCTTCCACCTCCTAATATTCTGTGATTCTGTGTAACAAACCTTTGTCTACTGCCTGGCCTTTCCAAGTTACTATACACCTCTTTCAATGAGTTGGGTAAAATGCTGCATGAATCAGTCACTCTTAGACTGAGTTATGTGTACAAAGTCAGATTTTTCAGAGATACAAATAAACAACAATCTTGGCAATCATATAATAATACAATATATAATAATATAAATAATAGTAATATAATTTTAAATCCATCCAGGAGTACTCTTCAGAAATGCATGTACAGAACCAGTATCAAAGTCATACTGTTCTTAAATATAAATGCTAACTTTCTATCAACCTAATTTGTATGCTTCTGAGCCAAATGGACTGTAGATAGCTGCTATTATCTGTAAAATTCAAAACTGGAGCTATGCATATGATTTCTCTTGGCCAGATCAGAAAATATAGCTACACACTGTGTTTAACAGTTAAGATTTTCATCTGATTCCATCTACTGGTAGGAAAAGTGTTTTCTACAGCTATGACAATGGTACAAACAAGTAAAAAAAGCTTTCCTCACTATCTTATTTGGTTAGTAAAAAGTAAAATGGGCAGTCACATTTTTCCAACAAGGAATCTAATATCCAGCATTTAAAAATCTGCTAGTGAAGACTTTAATGAGTGATTTTCCAATGTTTTTTGAAATTCACAGGCTGTACTGAGGCTTGACTAACTTTCTGTAAACATTTCAACTTTAAAACCTAAACTTGTTTGAAATTCATTTTAAAATTTTCTTTTTACAATCTATCTTTAGAGTTTACATAGTTCTTTACATGAAAAAAATGTTTCATCATTTTGCCAAGAGTAACATTTTCATAAATACAGATTTTTAAATGTTTTTCAAATATGTAAGTGAATACAGAGGACATTTTAAGCAACAAAACAAGCAAATTAAATAAATCTTTTATATTCAGATAATTTGCTCTGAACAAATCTTCTTTTTGTTTATATTCATATAAACATAACTGTCATGACATAAGACTATCCAAGAGAAAATACCATCTCTGTTCAAGCCATATAAGAACAAAAAGCCAGGGAGGTTGGCTCCATGATGGAGAAATTCACCTCAGGGTAGGATTATTTTGTCTGGTTTGTAAAAGTAAGTCAGCAAAACTCCAAACCTCAACTTAAAATAATTTTGTGAGGATTCCCAAGGTGGAAAAGGAGAGGGGAAAAAAAATCTCAGAAAAGTAAGGTTTGACTTATACATCATAGACCTTATTCTTCTCAATAAAAAGTGAGAACTAGACTAAATGCCATACATGACATCACAAAGCCTATGAAAAAGGCAAACACTTTTGCTTGGTCCCATTGGGTGGAAAAAGACCTGCCTTCCTAACCATGCTTTTAAGTTGGAAATGAAAACAAGAAAATTTATGCCCAGCTTTTTAGCAAAAGGGGAGGAGGGCTTCACCACAAATTGTCTGAAGGAATCTTTCAATACCTTTTAAGTACCGTAAAACCATAAAAACACTTTCCCCCTCCCACCAAACAGAAGGAAAACATATCTACTCCCCTCACCTTTCCCCCCCCTTCCCCCTTTTTTTTTAAAAAAAATCTCTTGGCCTGTTTTGGACCAGAATTCATTTCTTTTTTAACTTTGGCTGACCATTGCTCAATCAGATTGGGAAAACCACTTTTTAAAAATGTAACATGGAAGGAGTCATTCAGTATTTCATAGGAATACAACATCTGCATGTGGAAAATGCTTACCGTGTTAATGGGAAAGGATCTTTTCAAAGCAACTTTAGACATCACTGTTTGTTGAACCTTTTGAAAAGCTGTGGGCTTTCTGGAGGTAAATAATCATATAAAAATTTCAGACACAGTAAGATTCATAGTACAAACCAGATAATTTACTTCCAATACATCATACTTATGTTTCTGAATGAATATGGGACAGAAAATGGGAAAACTAGGCCATACTGCCACACATGTAAAGAAGTATAAACTTGTAACCATTTTAGCAATGCTCTACTGGACATGCGTTTCCAGATCAGTGAANAGCTCAGGAAGCTCTGTTATACTACAGTGCAAAAACTTTTCAAATGTAATTTTTACAAATAATGTACACTTGGTCTTCTTGGATTTTTAAATGTTATCTTTGAGCGTTGAGAAATAAATTGGTTACAAGAAGAATAACAGAGCCATGAAGTTTGGAGTCACATATAAGAAGTCTGTTGAGTCTACTCTAAGTCCAGAAGAATCTTTTAAAATACTTCTAGAGTAGCCAGTCACTTCCAGTAATAAAACAAACTATGAATGTTTCCATGTGGAATTAAATCTCCACCTTGTTTGCACACCATGACTGAAACAATAAATCTCAGAGCTGGGAATGTGGTACAGCACAGTGCAGACACCTGAACCAGCTCTGTGAAATCGGGAGCGTGTGGAAGCAATAGCACTACCTTTTTTTTCCACTGTATTGTATTTCAGCTCTCTCCTTGCCATTACATTAGCTAATAGAATGATGACACAACAAGGTGATGACAATTCCATTTCACACATGCATTGATTTCAATGTGTTTGAGTAATTCATTACTTTTCAGACTATAAGCATAAAGTTGCTTTTATTAGACCCATAGTAAATCACAGCATGAAAGACACTATTAAGTACTTCTTCAATTCTTTTCTCATTTGCTAAGAATAAGCTTAGAAAAAATAAATTTTAAACACTAAGTTTGATCAGTCTAAAAAAGTGAGGGAGCTGCAGTAAGTCTCCCAGTAGATAACAGGATGTTGAGAGCCCTCCATGTCCAGGCTCCAAAAGAGCAAAGAATAAAAACTATCCACCAACATAACAGAAATTCTCTATTCGAAGCAATGTACACTAAGTACTCCACTTCTTGTCCCATGCTATGTCTACAGCATAAACTATCCTGAAAAGTATATCCTGAAGTCATGCACTCATGCACCATGGTATGAAAAGAAAAATGTTTAACACTGGCCACACTCTTTACTGCATCTGCCTAATCCATGTTTTTAAAATACCCAAGTCAAGTCTACATTCCCATTTACTAGCAGTCTAGGATTTTTAAAAGCACCCCTTTCTGGACAGAATGGTGCTTGATGAAAATGTGTCCCTCATGGCCAGCAAAAACAGTTCTGACCTGGAGGCAAAGGAACTTAAAAGCTGCTGTGCAGCATAACCGTACTAGCTCTGTAAGGCTACTCCATTCTCACCTGCCACAGCAGTGCAGACATAGAGGAATAGTCAGTCTTTCTGCAAATACCACATCAAACAGATTATAATTTGCAGTGAGGCAGGGGCTTGAGAAAGGTGTATCAGAAAAGATCTTTGACTAACTGGCACACATTTTTAAACGTTTAGAACATTTAAAGTGGGGGAAAACTTACTTTCCCATTTGGGTTTTGGGGTTTTATTCCAAGCACCCCGTTCACTAATCATACACCAAAGCCAAGTTTGGAATTCCATTTTGTCTTGAATTCAATTTTCAGACTTTTTTCCCTTTACTTCTCAGTAAACAAATACCCACCAATCCCAATTAAGAGTGATAATGCATCACAGAACAAAAATAGATTCAAAATTTTAAAATTAAAACTTTAAACTGCTTGTTAAGTAGATCAAATCACCTATAAAACTGCATGACTAACTCTATCCACCAGATGGCATATGCCTCATATTTTGCTTCAAATACAGTCAAACTTCAGTCACATGGGTGAAGATCAAACTTACCCTGTTTCTTTTTCTTCTAACATAAAAATGTCAGTAATTGTTTAGAACTTATACAATTTCAACAAACTAAGAGATATGTGCTGTAATCAAGGTATAAAAAAAATGAATTCATTTCCACACTTAACAATACATAGTCATCTATAAGCTGCTTTGAAATTTTAACCTTTCCTCCTCTAGCAAGGAGATGCTAATACAGTGTACCAGGAAAGTTATACTTGTAAAACTATCCTTTCAGAGATCTGGGTCAGCATAAATATTGCACAAGGATTCTTCTACCACTATAGTTTGTCCAGCTTCTCTAATGAAGTTGTATTGTCATAAGGACTGCAGCAACACAAAGATTTTATCATTATGGGTATCATATCAAATATTCACAGTTACTTCCATTCTGAATATATATGAATACCTGTGCATGTATGCATGTAGATGCAAACCAAGTCTAACAGGAAATCAGTGATGACAGTTATGCAGATACTGTTGTTAAACAGAAAAGAACCTTGTCAACACTTTTAGAGAGTGTTTCAGTGGAATTAAGGCTCAAATTTTCTAACTGGACTCCTAAAAACCAAACCTGTAAATCCCTAAGACTTTTAAATGTTGCTGGTCTGTTTACAAGAAATGCAAGGCATTCAGGATCTCTAAAATCATGACCATTTTGTCCAGTAGACTAACCATAATTTTTGGTGTCTGGTTTAAATGCCTGTATTACAAAATTTTGTCTGTAACCTTGACAATTCACTAAGAAGTTGTTTCCCAGATGTAAAGGGTCTTGAAGTCTTTAATGTCTTACCATTTTGGCCTAACAACATGGCAATGTTTTCTTCAATAAATACCTGGAAAACTTGAACTTGTTTTACTATTTTGCAGGCATGCTGAGCCATCCAGGGCCTGTTCACCTAGAATCTGCAGCTGCTCAAAATCCTTGGGACAGTTGTGAGATTCCCTCCCAAGCAGCTGGAGTTGACACAGGCACAAACAGCACAGACAGAAGCTCTAGGATGTGATTTTACAAAAGCCATTCAAGAAAGCAATTCAGGTATGCTAATAGGAGGGACAGAGTTTCCTTTCTCCCTCGCCTTCCTTGGATGTAGCATATTATTTTAATTTTAAAATTACATTTAATGTCAACTTTTCTTCTATTCTCAGAAAAACAAAACCAACTTACAGTCTAGAGTGTCTTAAATACAGGCCAACATAGTATTTTCAACAGAAACAATCTCATCTCAATCAAAAACTACAAAATTTGCTCCAGCCAAATCATGGACTCAGTCATGGGTTTCCAAGTGCACATACTATCAGTAACATACAAATGTCACCCAAGTGATCAAATGATTCTTCTTGCATGTGCACATGTTAAGTACCATAATAATGGCAACATATTAGCAACATAAATTTGAGAGCTGTGCCACTCCCCTCCAAGTCTCTAGAAAGCACAGAGACTCAATTTCTGAATTTTCTGATATGCCACATCTTAGTTTTCTAAGAAACTTTTCAAAGAAACTAAGCTTCCAAAATTAAGTTTTATTCTGTTATTTAATTTTATTTGTTGCCCACATATGAATTTGAGATTGTTTTTTATCAAACCTAAGACTCAGTAACTCTACTTGCATATTGATTTTTTTTAAACTAACAAACATTTTAAAAAGCATGTTATTTTCATAAGTTACTTTCCATAGCAGAAAATATTCCAGGAAAAAAAATTATCTAATTAAAAACCTAAGAAGCTAGCAAAACAGCCCAACTCCGGAATCTTGCCACACATTTGGCCTTGTCACACCAAACCTTGCCAGAGTGCCACAGTTCATAGTGGTTTGGAAATAAAAGGATGATTAACAATGCATCTCCAAATTTTATTAATTTTCTTTACATTTCTACTTGAAAGTACAACCTTTGTACATAACCATCATGATAGCACTAGCACTGGTTTAGATATGTCTTAGTGGCACATAAATATAGCAGAACCTTTAGCTTTGGTTAGATTTGGAAACAAGATTTTTAAATTGTTTTTTGCTCTCTACATTTTTGAAGTCCCAAAACTCAAAGGACTCTTTGTCAATCATCTCTTTTATTTTCCTTCCAAGTTTTTCAATGAACACTGACTCCTTTTCATTAGTTCTTTCAGTTAACTACCTTTCATATCTCACTACCAAATTCTGCCCAGTACGGTTAAATCAATTACCATTTGTTTTACCTAATGAAAAGGGGGTCTTTTCAGTTTTTGTTCTCCTGGATCCACTGAGTCACATCCACATAGGTGTGTCCTGTGAATCTGCTTTCATCTTGGCTGTTGTTTTCCTTGTGTTTCTTTGCAGATTAAGCAAGGATCAGAGGAATCTGATCATGAATGCGTAATACAAATTAGCAACTAATTACTAATAGCAATAGTAAACTAATTACTAATTAGCAAATACTTTTTTCTTTATGAGTACAATAGATAAAAACTTACAAATGTACTATTCTCTAAGATCATTTGATGAAATGAATATTTAACTTCAGCCAAAAATACCAGCTCATTTGGAAAGCCAATTTCAGCCTAAAACAATGTGTTTACCGATAGTCCAATGTGAAGTTTAAATGCTTTTTACTACATTCACTAGAAAATAAAACAATGCCCAAAAAGAACATGGAAAGGAAGAGACCTAAAACCAAAAAATCTAACCCCAAAATATAATAGCTATAAATGGTACAGGTGCCACATGTAAATTTGTATGAGCCCAACAAAGCTGCACATAAGGCTCAAGGCTAACAGAAGCAGGAGTGCTCATTAAGACTACACAACTGCATGAAGAAGGAATTTCAAACTTAAACTGCTGGATTTGACTGAAGAGTTGATTGTAAACACTATGACAAAAATACTACGTAGTAGTAGAGAACTAAAGGCAAATATACTGGTAAATCCCTTCTCTACATAAAAATCTGAAGGATAAAGGAGGCTCCATGAAGACTAGTCTAGGGAATACTAAGCAAGACAGGTAATACACCAACTCTTCCTCATCTTCCCAGGCAAGCCTACTCTGCTTCATTCTACAAAAATACATATACAAACTCAGTTGTAAAACTCCAAAATAACTAGCGTGATTACAAAAATGAACATATCCTCTATCCAAATCAGTCCAAAAACTTGGGGGGGAGGGGGGAAAGAAGGGAGTGTGAAGTGGAGGTTGAACAGGACAAATATGATGTAATGGTCAGTTCATTATGTAGATCATAGATCAGATAAATCCAAATATTCTCACATGAACATAAAACTTGGAACTGCTTCAAAAATTCTGTCACACACACCCAAATTCCCCACACAAAGCTTCACCCTAGTGTTTCTGATGCTGGATTAATTTTCTTGTGTCAAAGCAGCTCCCTGTGTAATAAAAGCTTTGTAAATCATGAAAGATTGAAGTACAGCAAACAATAATTCATCTTCTGAATTCCATCACAAATTTATTTGTAATGGTGCCCTACGTACTTGTCCTGCTCTTTCATGATTTTGTAAAGGTAATTTTCATTCTGAAACAAAAACTGATCTCCTCAGCTGCTGAACCATTGGAAAAAAACAGGAAACAGCTGGTCAAAGTTATCATGTAATGAGAATTGTGTTCAAAACTAAAAAAAATTTTTAAAAATACTCAACACCGATCATCATTTACAAAGGCTGGATTTGCAGATTTCCAAACCAATGGCAAAGAAAAACCATGCAAGCTAAACTAAATATGCAATGATTCACAAATGCCTCCTAACAATGAAAACATAGAATTTTATTGCTCCACAGCAGCATTCACATTATTATAAATGTCCATCACCAACCTCCTGGTTAAAGGGAAAAAAAAAAAGCAAACCAACAAACAAATGACAAAAACCAAACCCAAAACAAAAAACCCAAACCAAACAACCAATAAACCTATTTCTGGATGACCAGAGAATAAGACAATTAATACAGTGCTGTTTTAAACATGATCCACATTATATTTCAATTTTGTTGATAACCCCTTCCTATCTTTTTCAGCCTTAACCTCTTGAGTGACTTGGTGTTGATAGACCAAACCTCCTTTATGCTGATGGTAAATCACTAGATGACAATGAAACTTTCACATAGCAAAAGATTTTGCACTAACTGTATTTTAAATAAAGTTTCAAAAGAACACACAGGTGAGCCAGAATACAAGTTAATTTCATAAAAGGAGAATATTCCGAATGTTCATGAAATCATATTTTTTCCCTTTAAAATATATATTTACATTTGCACACAGAAGCCACCTAGCACAATCCCAAGATTGTAAACAATAGACAGGAAGTCCAATGTTATGGTTCCCATGGCAACTGTAAAGTAATATTTACATATGCACAGGTTCAGAACTATAACAACCTCAAGTTCCTAGCAATATGCTTTTAAGTATGCAAAGTTACTCAAGATAAATTCCTAATTTAAACCAGAGAAGACCGATGACAGATTTCTCCCATGGGTTTCTTTCTTGATCCAACTCATAATCAGATTTAGAACAATCCTCCACAGCTCAGATACATTCTTATGTTTTTGCTGAAAGATAAACCATTCACAATTATCATCTGGACCATTACTCAGCCTTGAAGTATTTCAGTGTCAATGGGCTACATACATTTGGAAAGAAAAAAAAAACAAAAAACAACAACTTGTTTTGTCTTTGCTCTTCTGCGTATAACTCAAAAATTATCAAATATTAATAGCTGGAACTGGTGGAAAAGTGTTGGGTTTTTTTTTTCTTCCCCCACTGAGAACTTGGGATATATCACTTCTGCAGACTTCAGTGCAGCACACATCTACTAAGCCTACTGAGAGAAAATTTAGCTAAACCATAAGGAAAAGCATTTGGGAGAAGCTTACCTTCTCCAAAACCTGAGTGAGCTTACTAACAACTAACTGCCTATAAGCCTAGAGATGAAACCACTTGCTTGTAAAACAGCTACGACAACAGATTCAAGTCCAGAAGTAGGGCTCCCAAGCAGTGCGGTAACATGACCAGTAAATATGCATGTGCAACTGAAGGGTACACTGAAGGAAGCTTTATATAGCAAGTAAATCATCCCACTTGAATTATTTTACAATGCATTATACATATTTATAAAGACAATATTTTTTAAAATATAGTTTTAAAACTGCTTAATATACATTTGGCATGTGTCATTAAATGCTTGATGCAAAATTATGGTTCCCATGAAGCCAATAGCTCCATTCTGCATATGCTGCTTTTTCTCCAAGTAAAATTACCTCAATAGGAGATTATAAATAGATTACAATATGACCAGGATTTTACCCATTCTGTAATACTTGAAGGGAATTCCTAAACACTTTAAGAACTAAGACTGCTTTAACATGAAACCAGAGCAGCTAATAATACATCCTTTGTTTTTGCCCACACTTTACTAATGAAGGTCTGTATTTGTTGTAATTTTTTGTTAGGGGAATAAAACAAAAATAAAGAGTACATAAGAATCACTTTTAATCATCTTAAAAGAAGCTCATATTATTTTACTCTGGATTCTAAGTCCAAATGGTGGCAACAGTCAACAGGCATTACAGCTACTGGAAATGCTAAACAAAAGCAAAAAAGTCTTCTATTCTCACAAGAGCTAATTAGATTGTTCAGAGTACTGCAAGAAGTGCATGTTGATAAAAATAAACTTCTTCATTACAGTTTCATGTTTCCGTACTATGACAGTAAACCTATCTGGAGATATCTATCTTTGAGTATCTGCTATACTAAGAATATCTTAAGTTTTTACAGTAACTCCAGAAATGAAGACTCTTCTGAACTTCATACAAATGGGAAGACAATATCACCTGTGAAGTAAAAGTCATCACAAGCTGATCCAATATATTTTTCTCTCTTAGCTAGAGGTTTGATAAGTCCATCTCAAAAGTGAGTCTTCAATCTCAGTTCAAAAATTATTGTATCTTGTTACAGTTCACAATATTTTAAAAACAGATGCTTTCACAAACTCTGCAGGAAAATATGAGCTCTGATACATGTGTTTTGCAGGTAAGAAACTGCTTCTAACTATATAATTTTCTAGTGAAATTATTAGCAGAATGGGGAAAAAAAGTGATTGCAAATGTGAGGGCTGAATGTTTATGTTTCTACTGTATGCTGCCACATTGCCTTGAGTCACACTGTTTCCAACCAACTGTTGCACTGATGTAACTTGCTTTGGTTGGTGTGGGAGCATTCTCAAAGCTCTTCTGTTCCTTTATACTCCAGCTCATATGTACTTGGATGGTACCTAAGAGCTGTAATATGTTCAACAGTTATTCCTTTTTTAAGCTATCACCAGTTCGTATTTTCAGCAAAATTCTTCATGACCAGAGGCTCATATTCATACTACATCAAATGACTTTTCACAAATAGAAAACCCAAATATCTTCATATCTTAAGGAGGATTCCTTAGATATTGTTGCAAGTATAATTTTACAGTAGAAATTCTTCCTGTAAGTCCTCCTTGAAATTTCATACTGATAAGATATATGCCTAGCAATTACTGTCAACCTAAGCTTATTCCATTTTAGAAAACTTTCTTTCCAAAAGATCCTAAAAGACTGTAGAAAAGCAAGACAAATTAAAATGTATATGAAATCTCATAAATTCAGATTTTAATTATTCACTCACCAACAGAGTGATCTTTATACATCAGAGTTCTATTCATATACCAGAATAAACTACTCAAACTTTTCAACTGTTTATGTAGGTAATGGAGATAACTTCATTTCAACTGAGAAAGAATTTAGAAGTGTCCAACTCTAACACTCTAAAATGAACTATTTAATGTGCTGCAGGGAGATTTTCTAAAACAGATCTTCATGCTTCTTTACAGTTAATGAACAGTTACTAGAAGGAAAGTCAGAAAATGTGGAAAAACTGAAGGCATAATATATTGCTCTTGCCAAGACTCCCACACCATTGGCTCTAAATACCTGAGTGTGCTCACAGCTAAAACTTATTGTTCACAATTTGGCCCAAGACTGTTAAAGCTATAAGGCAACTAAAAAATAATACAAAGTATTAAGAGATTTGTCTTTATCTCTATCACACATTATGGTAATAAAACTGACTATAGACAGAGGATATAGTTTCTATTTTTAAGGCTAGCTTTTAAAAGTGGAGTAACTCAACCCAAAATAAATATAAGTATAGAGCTTCATTCAACAAAGTTCAATTTAGTTTTACAGCACTTACTGAAGGGAAAACATAATTTCATGCCTATTTGGCTTCTCTTTTGCTTCTCTGATTTTCTTCCAAGTAGTCAATTTTGCTCATTAATTTTTTTCTTTAAACAAAAGACTGCAACTTTTACACAAAAAGCCTAAAAACACAGTGTCCAGGTAGAACAAAAACCAGCTTATTCATACCTACTAACTACTTTAACACTTGAATATAAACCTTTACATCTAAAAACATTAGTAACAGGCAAAATACTCATGCACACTCAGATAAAAAAAATGGTTAGAGTGGGGGAGAATCTCAACCACTTGCATATTATTTGCTTTATGTCATTTTTTCCTGTAACTTCCTTTCACTATGTTGAATGAGAAATTTCATTTCAAAATGGAAAACCAAGAAAAAACCCTACTCAAATCCCAAACCTGCCTGTACTCCACAATATAGAATCCACACTGCCTTTAAACTTTAGCATAAAGAGTTATCTTACATTTCAGGTATGCATGCAAAACTCGAAGGGAAGAGAGTAAAAGTCTACTTAAAGAATTCATTCATTTTGAATACAGAGCAAGAAGGAAAAAAACTGTGGGAAAACCACATAATCCTAACAGAAAGATGATATCACAACAAATCTAGACCTGACATTCCTACAGAAAATTGAAAAGAACAGAGAAGCAAAGTCTAAGAATTTCATTTTTAGGCTGCCTCATGGGTTATGAATGTCACAGTGTGGCAGAATAACTTCATTAGTAAGACTTCTATTGCCAGGTGATTTCATGTGGCCATTCCAACAAGCTTTGTTGTCTGTTCTACTAAATCAGAGCAGTCATCTGAGCAAAACACAGCACAAACACAAGGACTGTTAACGCTTCTTATTATTATCATTAGCACAGACAACACGTCTGATGCTAAGAGGTTTTGTTTCACTTCTGAAGAATCAACATTGTCCCCTTCATTATATAAATTAAGTTTTGAATACACTGGAAAAGTGTATCTTCCAATAAACCACTAGATAAAACAGATGGTTACACTATTCATTCTGACAAAATACTGACAATAAAGTGTTTCAGTTAATTCGACACCTGAGAAAAGAAACAGAAAATTGCTCTTCTGAACATTATTAACCCTTCCTTTGTTCATCAACATATGCTAGCATTTGATGGAAAGTTCTCCTGTAGTTAGTTAGTGCAACTTGATGCCAAAACAGTCAAAGCAGATGTCATTTCCATGACTGATAGTTAAAGACTCAATCTATCTGTGTTTTCAGAAATGCCAGGAAAGCATCATACGCTGACTAGAGCTGCTGATACACCTCTGGCCCTGTTGGAGGGGTAAAAACATTATACAAGATGACTATATTAGATATCACATTAACAAAATCAGGATAGTACATTTTTTACATCCAAATCCTTTTTCTCTCCTTAACTTTTTGTTAATAGGTGCCACCAACTGACTATACCTCAACTTTAAAGTAAATCTCAATACAAGACTCTTCACACTAGCCATGCACAATCAAAAATCCTTGCATTAAATTGATTTTACACGTGAATCATAAAAACACTATGGATACTACATGGAAAAAAATCCTTAATGCTGAACTATTATACAAAATCATTGAATTAACTGTGAAACACTCCAAGATATATCTATAAAAACCCCATTATTCTATCTAGAAACAGATGTGGAGGCATTTTTTTAATTGTTACCTTATTACTATTTGGCATTTCAGTAGTGCCTTAGCAGCTATGAAAGCAGAAAATATATTAGTGTGCTAACTCCTATCTGAGCAGAGTTAAGCAAGCCCAGGGAATTCTTCCTTCTTAAAGCTCTAACTACTAGCATCAGGAATGTAATGACACAGCAAAGATGTTACTGACGCCTACAAAATAAGCTTAACGAAAGAATTCAGGTATTATACATTGCAACTATGTTGTTGCAGCTGTCATCTGGAGATTTTGAGGTCACTTACCTGGTTTGAGAGGACCTGAGGTACTACAGTGAGCTGCTCATCAATGGTGAACCTGGCTACTTTTGTTGTATTACACTACCACTACTGCAGAAACACCATCATAAAAGGAAACAAAAGAAGTGTACTTCAGCACTATGCACCTAATATCTCACAGACATAAACGGTTCCAGAAACTCTTGACTTTTGTAATTAGTCAGATTGCTAGTATGTTGCAGCTCAGCTGAACACAAGTAGTTGGTACACTGTGCCAGGCCAAGCAAAGCCAACACCAAAGCTTGCACTCATTTGTTTCTATGGCAAATTCTTTGCACTTGTGACATCTTTAATATGTACTAATATGAGAGGCTTGCACTGTTCCCACGAGGCCAGGCAAATTTCTCATGAACAGACACAACAGCAATGTTACGTACATCCAATCTGACAAGGGTTAGTACTGCACTGTATATAGCTGTAGAAACTACATGCAAAATTAGAGAAAGTACTCAATAATAAAGTCTCTTTTCATGCAACGCATACACTAAATCCAGAGCAGGGGAGTCTAAATCTGCATATAAAATATCTGTAAACAGTAATCATACTCTAGATTTTTAAAATATATTTTAAATGTATCTTCCGTGAAACGCAAAGCCTCAGTCCCACCTTCCTGTGTTGGGAAGACAACAGTTCAATGCCTTTCCTTTATTAGCAACAGCATTTTTATGCAAGGGATATGCACAAATAAGACCCACATTTTCCTACTTAAAACATAAAGGTCTCTATTGTTCCATGTTACACCAGTACTGCTATGAAAACTTAATTTCTCCAATTTTTTTCCCCTTGAAGAACAGAACTACTGTTCATTTAGCTGTTCCAAACAGAATGCATGCTCAAGGGGTGAGATAAGGCGAAAGAAAGAACAAATTACCATTCACTTACTACTTTCTCCTTCTTCCTTTGATTATTAGCATGAAAGTTTCCTACAAATGCTCGTAATTCATTACATTATTTTAACCCAGTGCATATATTCAACAAGTCCATATATTTGTCACATACACTGAGTTAATTTCTGGTTTTGTGTAAAAACTACCTTTAATGATATTAATATAACCGATAAACATAGAAACGCACATAGAAATATTATTGCAGAAATAATATTTGACAATAAATTAATAAAAATAATCCTCAAGATGTTTGGTGCATATGATACACAGCAAGATTAAATACAGAGCTTGATAAGAAGAAAAATATTTGTAGTCACTACTTGGAAGAAGAAAGACTTAATCATGTGGTTTTAAGCTTCTTCTGACCATGAAAAACATTCTGTGCATTGTAATTACACAGAGTGCTTTATTGTGCCTGTTAATCTTCTGTTCATGTGTAGGCAAAACATTTCCTATTTAACTGATTATTCAGTGAGTACTTACTACATTTATTTCTAGTTTCCATATGTACTACAATAAAAAAATATCTTCAAGTTAAAGCCCTCACATCGCAATATGCTATGTATTCCGTACTATGCAGCAGTGGTAGAAATGTTGAAACTGGCATGCATGTTAAAAGTTAAGGAACTCAAGTCAAATTGGAAATGCCCAAAGAAACCTAAATACACCCTTCCCTTTCCATATCTATATAAATGAAATTTTGCTAGCACTCAGATACAAAACATTCTCTCTTCAATCCCTCAAAAATGCTTATAATGGTAATGCAAATGTACTGAGCAGATACTATGTTATGTAAATACATGGCTCATATTCATCCCTTCATGGGAGTATGACCATGCACCATGCAGGGCATGTGCTGTACCAGCAAGTTCGTACTTCCACTGATTAGGATGGGAAGTATCACAATAATGAACAGTACCACAAAGCTTTACAACATACACGCATGTTCATAGAACTCTTCAATCAACTATTTAAACAGAAAAAATACTAGTTTCTAGAAGGACACGAGGATATTGCTGGGCAGTACAACTGTCATGGAGCCGCTGAGCCACCAAGTCCACTCTTCTGTTATCACTGATAAAATTTTATATTATCCATGTCATAAATTTTATGGTCGGATTCAATAATCTTAAAGGTCTTTTACTACCTAAACGTTTCTAGAACTCTATACAAGTATAAATTTTTCCTCCATTTCAGTAATACTGAAAGCTGTTGCAGGATTTGAGCACTAACTGCTAGAAATTTCTTCCAGTTTTCAACATACATGTATTCAAGACCAGTTTATAAGGGTAGCCTGACAACACTCTTCTTTACCCTGGTTCTTTTTCCCTCCCTAGAGCTTACTCGCACATTTTAATAGCTCCTGATTTTGCTAAGCTCAGTAAACCTCTTTTCTCTTGCTCTTCTTGAAAGAGCTTCTCTTGCTGTGATCATCCTGCTGACCTTTCCTTCTCATTAGTCACATTTGAGACAAATCATTGAGAATGTATGGCCAAAATCTTTAGAAGATTCCATCAGCAACTATTTAATCTCTACCATCACACAAAAGTTTACTGCTTAGAATAAGTTATTAAGGATGTGCTATAACATTTCTATAATAATTTATGTATTTATTATTTCATTCTAAACTTCGATTTTTAAATGTTATCTAATTTAAGAGAATATAAATCAGGGCAATATCAGCACATTAAAATAAGTTATTCAACTACTACATATTTTTTAAAGTTATTTGCAAGTGTAGAAGCATTAAAAATACCTGAAACTTGGGCAAAATACTATGCTTTTTTTAGAGAAACAAAATTTTTCACTGTGATCTATTACTGCCACTTATCATTTGATACAATTTATTCCATAGAAGAATATCATTAATCTATCCATCAAGTGTTTTATATACACATATATGCCATATATATTCAAATATGTATACCTATAATATATATTAATACATGTATTTTACTATAGATGTTTAAACATAAATGCATATTATATACATTTTCTATTTAAAATATAAATATCTACAAAATTTGTATATATTTTGTATCTGTATATAGGAATATTACATTCTTATATATAAATATATATCAAGATATAAATTTATACATACATTTATGTATAAATATGTGCCTACATACATTTTATAGATATACATATATATGTGTATATATATACACATAAGTATAAATTTTATGCAGAGAAAAAATTGTACATTTTACCCCTTGCTTATTTTAAATCAAAATGGATTTGAAAGTATGACACCACAATCTTCTAAGAAACAGTGTTACACATAAGGTTGAACCTGGTAAAATGGAACACCTTGTTCAGTGTTACTAAGCATTTACTAGTTGAAAGCTTTTTTTAGAATGAAAAGGTCACCAGATTATCAAAAAACTTTATGGAAAAAACAAACAAAGAAACAAAAAGAAAAGCTTACCTCATACCATAAAGACTTCTCAAGACAGGAATTAAATTCCCGTTTTATTAAGGACTGAACTATAGTTAGCTGTTCTGTTGTAATCCTATAAAGCTTCAAGCCACTGTTGTTTCTCCTTTGCTCAACATAATTCCAAGCAACAGTTCCTATATGCCCTGAAGGTAAAGTCCTAACAATTGCTCTTGTTCCAGTATAAACTGATTTTTTAACCTCTTTATCATTTTTACAGAAGCGTCTTATTAATAAGGTAGAACGTTCCTTTTTGTTTCTAAGAAAATCCTCTTCCATCTCTTCTTCACAGTTATCATCACAGTCTTCAAAATGGCTCAGAAAGGGCTTTGAGGGCATTCTTCCAGTAAAGTTATTTCCACAGAAGTTGTGACCTGAGCATGCCACTTTAACCTTTTGTGGTGCTCTTTCCAGACATAAATATTTATCCCTTAAAGTGTCTTCATACAGGTGCCGCCCATTTTCATTCTCACAATTATTTGTCAACTCCATTAATCTGCAAGTACAAGCAGGGGAATCAGCGGTGTTACCATCGCCAACAGTTGCTGGCTGCAAGCAGTCATCCAAAATGAAGCCACTGTGTAAACTGCACAAAGCTGTTGATATATTCCTTTCACTAGCACAATGAAAGTGAAAAAAGGCCACTTTATCAGTATCATTGCTATCATTCTTATTTACTGCTGTCTGGCTTCTTAACGAAGGCCCATTCATTTTCACCTGAATTTCAGCAAGCATGGCTCTTTCCAGTGAAACAGGAATTCCAGTTTCCAGGCATGCCCCTCCTTCAGCTAAAGAATCACACGATTTATACAACTGGCTGCACAGGCTATTGCTCTTGTAGTTTTTCTGTACAATGTTACAGTTAATGTTAAGAAATTCCATTGAATCAGGGATAGAGCTGTTCCTCTCCCAGAAGTTTTCATTACTATTGTCATTAGTCAGTTGTTCTTTTGCCAGAGAGAGTATTTTGGGCACTGAGCCCTGCAGACTTTCTTCTTCGAGCCTGTGTAAGCATGAGACCGTGTGTGTGGTTTGCCTTCCTGGACTGGCAATCTGTCTTTTTATAACATTGGTGTCCAAAGCATTTTCAGTATTTTCATCTCCAGCTGACTGAGCAGGTATCACTTTACCCTGTACCATAGAGACGAGAACAGGCGCTGTCATCTCCTCAGAGGTCATCTTGACACAGCCTTTAGTTGCTAGATGCAGGGAGCGACTGGAGGGGGGTTGGAGGGGGTTGTTGCCTACCAATCTTTACACCCGGAATTCAGCATAATAAACGATTCAGTGTTAAATAATTGGGGGACACATGGTAAAATACATATTAAATACTACTGCTTTTTGAACTGTGTTTTTTAAAAAAAGGAATTTTTTTGACTCTTGGGCTACCAGGCTTTCCCAGGCTTGGATAACTAGCATGAAATGCAAACATTTTTAAACCAGCTTCTTATTGTGATGTAGCCATCCGGCTTGTCTCTTCCCATAATTAATTCTTTTATGGTATGCAGTACGCACACTGTTCCCTCCAGTTGTAGAAGACAATCAAACAAATAATCCATGTCAAAGATGCATCTCCCCATAGGGCATCCAAAAAGTTGACTTTCTGTAAAGGAAAGAAATATATATATATCGATCAGAATCCAAGGCACAAAATCCACCGTTACAATTAAAACAGATTTTGGGGGGTTTTGTGGTTTTTTTTGTTGTTGTTGGGGTTTTTTATATATAAAGAGAAGGAACAAAAAGCAACATAAGTTAATTATACTGAGACTTCGAGAGTTCAAAAATACACATTTAAACCTGTCTTAAAGTCTCACTTTATGATTTGGGGAAATCACAGTCATGTTTTAGATATTTAAAATGCTGTCTTCACTATGGAAATCTATGTGACCACAGAAAACTAATTTTACTGAGGCTGTAGCACTGAAATTGAACATACAAGAGATACAGAAAGAGAAAAAAGGACATATCTTCTCTGTAATTTTCCTGACTCACAGCCAGGATAAAAGTTAAAACACTTTGAAGAACAACACTATTTTACATCTACACTGTCTTTTAAAACTACTTCTTTTCCTGTTGAGAACTGAACTATCACAACTACAACTGTTTTGGTGTTACGTGGTTTTTGTTTTCATTAAAGTTTATATTGTAACCACGAAATCATGAAGAAAATACAGTATCTTTGCCAGAACTTTATGACCGAAAATGTATGAAGGTGGAGAGGGTAAAAGACTGGAACATTATCAATAAACTTTTTGACACCTTTACTTGGTCTTAAGCTATTAAGTTGAACCTGCCCTTCAACAGTCATTAATTCTCGGGTTCTTTCCTGCAAACAGCATGATAGAAGTTAATCTTGGATTCAGAAAACAAGAGGTTACAGACAGTTCAACAAAGGAAACAGAAGAAAAGACACACCCAGAAAATCATGGTGAATTAGAATTAAACTAATAATATGCTTACATTTCAATTTATCATATTTAATATTTAAAAACATTAAGTGTATTATTAAAAATCTGGAAAATTCAGAAAGTAATATTAAGGCCTAATGCTACTATAACAATCTAAATTCAACAGAAACAAGAAAACAAAACATGATGTTGAAACTCCAGTCGTAAAATATATCACAAAACTTGAGGCAAATCACTAACTAGGTACAACCAACTTCATAACTGATCAATCCAACGTTGACCCAGGCACTATCTACACAACCTGAAAGGATACCTTTCTCAATTCAGGTCGTGCAGTTTAGCTGAACAGAATAATTATATCATCTGTAGTTGATGAAATAATTGGAATGATGATAAAAATCTGGAAGGTTTAATAATGAAAGTAGTTTGAGATGTAAAATCTATTTTGATACTCTTCTCAAGTAACTTTGGTTAACAGTTTTATTTTAAACCGTTTTAGAGCATCAGCTTTCATTGTTACTGATTACTAAAGCTGCTTGGCACAAATGAAAACGTAAACCACACTCTTGACAGTTGATATGCTACTTTGTCACACAATGAAATGCAAAAGTGTAACTAACTGTATCAGTGTTGGAGGAGGGGGGCGGAGAGAGGTGTGCTGCTCATCCAAAAAGAAAAACAAATTTAAGAAAAGTTACATTTTGCTACAAATGCTGGGGTTAAACGTTTGCTAGCCAATGAACAGTATTCTTTCTTCAGACAGTAACTACCATAAAAGTATGGGGAAAAAACATGCAATTTCATACTTCATTCCAGATTTCAATTTTATTGATTCAACAAAAGAAAGATCAGGGAAGCTCACAAAGGAAAGTGACAGAGACAAAACAGAGCACCACAAGTTCTACATTCTCCGCGCATTACAAAATACATGTGTATGCCAGAACAGCCAGAGAGCCAAGATGGGAAACTCAGATCCTGTACAAGACAGAGATTGAACACCAGGAGGGAAAATAAAAGTTCCAGTTCATAGAAAAGTTGTGTAGAAGGAGATGGCAGCAGTTGGACAGAGTGATGGTGACAGGACTTAAACTGAGGTCCTGTTACAAACACAGTTCACGTAGAAATGTTCCACCTTATTTCTTCTGCCAACCATTCTGTGCCTTTCAGCATAAGTCAATGATGCTGATCAAAAGAGAAAGATCTAGGAGAAGCTAGGAGGAAAAGCAGCTTGTTTTCTCTTGAAGTCGCTTAAGTTTCTTTCTTGCTATATCAAGTAACAACAATACTTTTTGTAAAAGGTTTAAACCACATATGTACTAGTAGTACTCTTCCCTACTGATTTTTTTAAGGATTTCTTTCATCTGTCAAAACATCTCAATGTCCTGATTCATCTTTCCTGTCTGCATCAGGATCGTGTCTGCATCACCTGTTTTCAATTGAATCAAAAGACAAGACAACAAAATATATTCATAAATGCACTGCCTGTAATATTGCTAAACCAGGAATAAAGATTAACTGAATGGATTGTCACTGAAAATGATATACCTCTTTTTATGTTAGTTGCCAAATGAAATTCTTACAAAACCACATCACTCTACAAGGCAAGAAATCCAACATCATTATGCAACTTTAACACCACACAACAAATCTGAGATCACAAAACTGATCATGCATGGTTACTGAAATTTTTTACATCATTTTTTATGGAGAAAAATAACAAAATAAAAACAGAACCCATGCCTGTGATTTGTTTCCATAGCAGAAAGCTGCTAAAACCAGAGGCGCACCTATATCCCAGACTCTTGTCCACAAAGCTCATTTTGAGTCCAGGACTAGTTTTTCACAATCCTCCTTTCTTTAATGTTCTCTCACCTCTCTCTTATGCCAAAAGGTGTCCACACAAGTCCTCCCAACTTTGCTTCCCTCAGATCTTTCTTTTCTCTAGAAACTTTACCTCAAATATTCCCCAACAGTGGTTTTGCTGGTCACCTTTCTCAACTCCAGAGGCTACAAGCCCGCCTATTTCTCTCTACCAGCATCACTCTATCTATCCATGCCCATGTTTGAAACCCATCCAATCAAGAATAATGTCTGCTTAAGGAGCTCCCTGTCTATGTTCAGCTGTTCCCAAGCTCTCATGACCATTGGAACATGATAGGGAACTGATCCATCTCAATAATTTTTTGCCTAAGTTATTTTGCAGCTAGATCACTTTCTCAATCCATTTCATACATGGCTGTACTACCACATATGCTGTAACAGCACAATGGAGAACATGAACAGCATGGAGAAGGGAGGAAAACACTGCTTAAATTATTTTAAACATTTCTGCAATCTGCAAATGTAATCTGTTGTTTCAGCTGTGTCAGTCTGGCAGGTAGCTGCCACCAAAGCTGGCAGACTCATTCCTCTCACTTTTGAGCTTTGCTCCCCATTTCCCCCATGCCATTCATCTAGAGATCATGAGTCCACAGAATTAATTTGATTGAGTTGGCTGATTTATCAGGAAACTATTCTTTTCATCCAAATGAACTGATTAATCTTGTCACATGATCATTACATCCCACCTGGAACACCTGGTAGGGACCATGTCTCAGTAGTAGCTTTAGTTTAAATCATGTTTGCTAAGAAGTTTAAATGCACCCTGAAAATAACAGACTAAGAGAAAAGTTATCTAGTGTATAGGTATGCTAAAATCTCATGGAACAGCAAGTAAAAAACATGATGATAGAGTCTCTGATCTATGGACAACTGCAAAAATATCTGAAGCTGCAACCCTGCTGAACAGATGACAAGAGTTTCATGTGTCCCCACCACGCTCTTCTCAGTCTCCACTTTCCACTGTAATCAACAGATTTCAATTCACTGTGCCCAGCAAATTCCTTAAACTGTTGGAATTCATTTGACATGTTATGAAGTGCATTAACACAATGTTATCAGTGCTATCAAGTGTAAAATTCACATGCTCAACCAATAAAATAGTATTTTGTAACTTTAACATTCCCTGTGGGTTCCCTTACTTGCCTGTCTGTGTATGTGTGGCCAAAGCCTAGATCCTCACATATAATCCTCAAAAAATACACATGCATTTGCATATAAAAACAATGCTGAAATTATTCATAATCATATTCTTCCTGTTGCACATTCGACAGAAAACAAAGTGAATTACAGCTAAACCTGAATATAAAAGCACACAAAGCAGACAGCTAAGCCTGCACAGTATTCAACACATACTGACATTTTCTAAAGCCACTAGATTAGCTGATGAAATCCATTAATAACTACATTGCTTCATTTTACAAGGCTTAAGTTATGTCAGAAATGTAATGTGCTCCTTCTATCAGTAAAGTAAAAATACAAGAAATTAGATCCAGCATTAGTGAATCATCCTGGATGCAGAGGTCAGCCAAAACAGACAAATGAATAATGAAAATAAACAATCTGGCAACCTCTCAGTACGCATTTACAAAATGTATTAAGTCTGAAAACATGTGACACAAAACTAATTTGTCTACTACTTTTTTTTATACTGCTACATATACTTTAAACATGAGTTGGTTCTAGTTAATATTGATAATACTAATTAATAATACTGTCTAAAAATTCCTTATTCCTCAGCCATGTGGAATTAAAGTCTACAACAGTCTAGGTAAAACATCCAAACTAATCAGAGACTAAAAAACTGTACTAATTTCATTATCAGTTTAACCTGTAATTCTTCACTCAAGCTAATTTCCTTTTGAAGTCAGCAGAAACTGTGCTTCAAAAAAAACCCAAAAAACACAAAAGAGTATGTTAAGACTTGTACTATTATTTAGTCTAACGAAAGGCACATGAAGAATCAGAACCATCACAGAAAGTCTTTTGACTCTAGGCTGTCAAGGAAGAGAAAATTAGATAAATATTCGAGGATGCTGCTTGGACTGTGAGGAAGACTCAGCAATTGTGTAAGAGGCAAGTTAAGGAATGGGTGTCATGGTAAAGACAGGGATTATTTAGAGAAGTTGCACGCTGCCAGAGATGCCAAATGCAATTCAGTATGCAGGATGCTGTGGGAGCCTCACTGGGAACTCGGGTGAATGCCTGATAGGAGCCAGGATTATGGGGACAGAGAATACGGTAGACTGACAAACACACGTGACATTACGAAACACATACTGGTGGTTTCCATGGGCAAACTGCTATTGGACTGGTATAGAAGGTAATTCAAGAAAGCTAAAGGGCAAATGGAGGCATCTTGACAACCACTCTCCCTTCTTCCCTGGTTGCACTGGGACACCTATACCCAATTCTCCAACTTCCATCCACATATAAATAGTGACTATCTATCATTAATAAAAGACATTTCATCACATACAGACAAAACAACAACAACAATTATATTAATTAGTTCCAATCAATAAATATTTACACAGCGTCTAAGGAATAAGAAATCAATGAGTAAAGAGACTCTTGAGAAACAGAAAGTACAGAAATAATTTGACATTGTAAGTGGATACAAAACTATTGATCATCTCACTCACTTCACCCCAACAATTGTGTTTAAACAATATAATCCCAGCTCAAGCTCTTAAGGAAACATCTAATTCATGAGGGAAGTTTTTGTATGCTACAACTATCCATTTACAACTTTAAAATATTTTTAAGTAAATAAACTACAGTTTGTTCCAGATCAATTTCTTGAAGAGAGTAAGAAATCCACATTCACTGACTCCTCTTTAATTTACACTGTATCATGCACACTGTTGATGTTTCATTACAGTGTCGTGTCTCAGAAAAAAGCAGAAGACACAAGTACAGGAACAGGGCACTGATACATCACCACCTGTTCCCTAAACCTTTCTTCTGCCCAGGGAACCATGGGCAAACAGTAAGGGGGAAATAGCCAGACTCTTAAGAATCACTCAAGACATTCACAAGCCCTATTTGAACAGTTGGAAGCAAGTTATAACAACATTTTATTTGGCACAGAGTATCACGAGGAACCTCAAATTTACCACCAGTGTCTGTGTTTCAATAACAAAAAATAAATTCAGAAAACTACAGTATTTATATATCCTGTCAAGTTGGAGAGTCTTTTTTTAATTTCTAGTACACTTATCTAAACATGATCAAGTATTAGATGTCTCAAACTATGCAAATGGCTGCCAGATGGTAAGCCCTCTCAATTGCCTCATCATTCATCACTGCATCAGGCACAATCTGAAGCTACTGCCAGAAACCAGCTCAACTCCTCATTTCTTTACAGAAATTCCTTTTCTTTATGAGGAGACAAAGAGAACTCAAGACTGAATTATTCTTACTGTCAGGGTCAGCTCTTTATTTCTTTCTAGACCTGATCTGCAATATGCTGTTTAAATAAACTTTCTGTTTAGTGGTTACTTGAATTTCATGCTAAGTGGCCTTATCTAAAAGCTGTAATTTCATCATCAACACACAGATGAATGAGCCCTTCCACCTGAGAGGCATGACAACTCTAACCATTAAAGTCAAGATTATCCTTCTCCATCTTTGAACAAGTACTTCTTGAATAATTTCCTTAACTTTCTGAAGAACTGTGAAAACAGACTCAAATGGCTAAAAACTATTTTGGAGCACTGAGTCTCACACTCATAGGAAAAGGGAGTGCAGTAGAATTTAAAATAAAAATCTTTAAAGGGCAGAAATCAACAAACTTGGCATTGGTAAGATTGGAAAGATTAGACAAACCATAAAGGAATAAAAAATAACTGACAATTAAGAAAAGATACAACATAAAACAAATATGCACCACTGTGATCTTGAAAACTAGGCACACCAACTCAATCATCAGAGTTAAAATGAATCAATTCTTTCTCTGCCCCTTACCAGATCATCAAATTAGAGCTAAATCTGTCTAAAGCTAACACAAAGAATTACACATCTTAACCGCTCTCTGAACTTTTCATCATCGAAATTTCTCTAGTTCGAATGCTGCACAGATTTGAATGCCTGGTTACCCAAACTAAGATAGCTTGTAACAGGTCAGCCCTGAAGTGAAGAACCATTTCCCAAATACCCTAACACCATTATCTCTTATTCTGCCTTTTCCTAAAGTACTACCAGAGAAGTTACAGAGAAGTTAACATCACAAGGCAGAAATACCTGACTCTCCAGCACTGGCAACTGTCCTTATCTAGTACCACTTAACAACAAAGCACCACTGGTAGGTAGCCTTCCCGTCTGAGCTCATCTCCCATTTCTGTTCAATGGGAAACCACGCCTCTAAGGGACTTGAAGTGGCACACTGACATATATTTCAACAAACTGCAATTGCACCTTGTCACAAAAAACTGTCATTTCGACAAATTTTCAAAATTACTTCAAACCAGGTCACACAATAAGCAACAAGAACACCTCAGATTTCTTATCTTGTTCACTCTTCCTCACAGCATTTCTTGTGTGTCTCAAGTCTCTCATTCTCCTCTTTCTCACTGTCCTGCACTAGCTGTAACTTTAGCCACACTGGTCAGAACAATTCTGTAACAAAAATATTTGACAACTAAAATGTCTGATGGTATGTTAGAGACACATACATCACTACAATTTATCTTCTGTCCACCCAAGCTAACAGTATTATTCACATTACGCTAAGCCACAGTAGTCCTATTAAAAACAACTAGTTGAGTAATAATTTACATATTATTGCTCAGTTGTCATAATTGTTGCAACAAGAAAAAGTCTGAAAACCCAGTATATTTCAAACAAAAATCAAAAGCTAATCTGTATATGTGCAAGAGTTCAGTCATTTGTCAGTCTGTGCATTCATTTACACTGTAGAGAAAAATGTTTCAGATGCTGAAGACGAACATTATTAAATTACTGTGCCATGCTTGCACCTTCTCAAAATAGATATTTCTCAAAGTACTCCTGACCTTTTCATACCATTCATTTAGGAATCATAATATTTATTATCTTATTATTTTTACTTTCTATTTCAAACATCTGCTATTTCATCTGCATATATCATGCCTAATAGAGAATAAAAGGTGGTTTTTGCTTAGACACTGTGACACTGAAAACAGCACTACAGAAATATAGCAAACAATATTCGCTCAGCAAATCTATATTACATTCATTTTTTTGCCTACAATAGCTATATCAACTGCATCATTCTCTGGGAGACATCGGACTCACTCAAGTCATGAAGTAATCTCTATAATACTGGCTCTTGCCAGAATTAAATGAGCAAGCAGCAAGTCACCACACAACTGCAAATTACTTTTTCATGATGTTGCAAGATATTACAATGTTAATATAAGAGGTCTTTACCAACATAATCAATTTTAAGTGATCATTTAAAATTAATTAACATTTTAAAAGTCTTGTGGACATCATTGTAATTTACATCATAAATACTAGTAATTCAATCTTAGTCAATAAATAAATCGGATGGAAATATATCCAGGGTCAAAATTAGGAGGTTTATTTTACAATATACTGTCATGACACAGAGAAAACTGCATGCTCACAGTAATTTCCATCTTCCTTAAGCTCCACTTGCATTTCTTTAACAACTTAACTTCAGGTATTACTGAGGAACTTCTCTTACATGCATCCTCCACTGATGTGTGAACTCTCAAAGCAACTTCTTCACAGCCACAATGATTTACAGAACTTCTCTACTGTACTTCAGTAACATTTGCATGAAACTTCTTGAGTCTTTAGCATCTCTGAGATCTTTTGTAATAAACCTGATTGTTACTGGCCAAATTAAAAGTTGGAAAAAAAGACACACAGTGTGACTTTGCAAAGTCATTTCCATAAGAAACCAGGCTAAGAAATGCAGTTATAATCTGGCAAAGGACACTTTCTTCTCTGGAACAGCCTTTACTATTTTGACATAAACAGCAATACATGACAGAGACTGCTAGTATCCAAACTTCACTGCTTCACTAAAATTTGAAAATGCTATTAGGGAATCTTGAGGGGCTTTTGTCTGGTTGGTTTTTTCTTTGATTTTTTTTTTTTTTACCCTAAGCCTGATACATATACATTCCAATATTCATATGCCTCAGCAATAACACATTACATAAAAATTAGTGTCAAATATATAAGCTACAATTTCGCAGTCAAGCACCAAGATTAGTTTGCATCCATTTGATTGTGCAGCTCTGCTGCTATCACATTACTTAATATCTTTACATGTAGCTCAAAATAGTCCTAGAAGTGAGGAGGTGTATACATCTGCCTGATGTATACCCTAAGATTGAGCAGAGGAGAAGGGAAGGCACCAGAGAGGAAACACTGCCACAGTTACACAAGCCAACAACCCAATCACAAAAAGACCACAAAAGATAATGAACCAGTGAGCAGTGCTGGAGCACTCAAGGTTATTTCTGTTGTAACAGTTAAAGCAGATGAAACTACTCTGTTTTCTGTAACGTATTTAAAAATGATAACAACAAATCAATGCTGCAAGTAGCGCAATGATATGTGATGTTAAACCCAGGACAGGATCACTGCACGTGTCTGTCAGAGACCCAGAGACACCAAGTCCTTAAGTGTCACAACTGGCCCCACCTACAACCCCCACTAGTGGGCCCAGTAGCCATTTAAGCTCCTCCATCCTGGGCTGAGCTACATCATTGGCAGCAATGGGACCAGGCCCTTTCTTCTGCTGCTCCTGACCTCTAAACCAGACTCATCAAATTGATGTTGAACCTGAGTCATCTGCTGGTGCTGGTCTCAGGACAGTGGGCTAAGGCAGAGCCTCAGTCCTAGTTCATCCTCCTGCTGCCCCCTCTTGCTGCAACCCTACAAGGGAGGTTATTGACCTCACCGTCAGCCACAATCACATTCTCACTCCAAATGATAAAAAGAAACTGAGGAATTTAATGATCAAGTAACAATGAACATAGAGTTTTGCATGTTGCCAGCCAAGCCAAGAGCAGGGTTGCTCTGAAACAGTGAATCAAACACCCAGTACTGAGGCAGCAAACCAAAAGATAAGGAGCAGCCAAGGCCTTCTTATCAGGCTTTTCTTGGGCAAGATGACAACACTGACTTCACCACACTAAGGGGAAAAACCTTTACACTAGATGCAGGAGGCTCACCTGCAGGGCTGATTGTTTAACAATGACCTTAGCAGGCAGCTGAGTGCATTATTAAGTAATACCTGGCATAAGAGAAGATCCCTGAGGGGAGGCAAAGTAGCAATGAAAACTAATGGTCTGTACAATCTACAGACTTTTGAACAAAGCAAAGGCTGATGCTAGCAACAGTGCTCTGTGTACAACAAAAGCCTATGTAATGTTTCAAAACAGTGTAAAAACAAAACACTGTTTCAAGACAGTTTGTAAGGTGATACTATCAGTGGCTTGCCACAACTGGTCAAGTTCATTGATGCTATGTAGAGAAAGTGGTTTTAAATGGTAACTCAGGGAGGGTATCATCACCTGTACCAGTACCCAGAAGGTGCAACAGGGAGCCTCGAGTTCTATTTTTCCCACCTAATATCTTGCATACTACATGGATTTCTTTGTTTAAATAATAAGAGTTTCTAAGGTGTACGATATTGCTTTCCTGTAGTTAGGAAGCCAAAACGAAGCAAGCAGATAATGTGTGAGAACTAGGTGAAGAGGAAAAAATCCAGAAAAACAACAACAAACCCAGCACCTATACATCTAGAATAAAGTTCATGGATGGATGACCAATGAAGAAAAAACTTATAAAACCAGCATACGTAAATGAAAGCAGAATAACCTGTCCTTTGAGATTTCAAGTTAAATATTGCTCATTTGCCTTCTTAGACACACTACTGCCACATCTCCAAACAGTTACCTCCTGCTCCTGCAGATCTTTTTCACTTCCATTCTTTCCAAATCAACTGGCATCCCTTAAGCTTAGAGCCTTTTTAAAAAAAAAAATAAATCAATAGGTCTCTAATTTTATTATGAGCTTATCTTGCAAACTGTTAAGAGCCTCCTTATAGAACTGCTTCTGTTAATTTAGCAGGGATTATGTCACACTTTGACCCCCTATATATTCAACACATCTTTTTATTGACTTCCAAAACAATTAAAAATTATTTATTGAATACTGCTTTCCCTTTTTACCTCCCTTTTAGAAAAATAAAGTCAGCAGAATGAAATTTAGTTTGGGAAAGGCAAGTTCTACCTTCAAAACTAAAATCCACTGTAGAACTCTCAAAGTATTTGACAAACATAGAACAGCTCCTGAGAGAAATATAAGAACAGGTTAAATTAAAAACAGAGTACACTTCTCACACCAAGGTCTTCATAGATTCTGTATAGATAGATTCTGGCTTTATTAACTGTTCATTAATGCTGCCTCTTTTTATTTAAGCATTCTAGTGCTGTTATAAACATAGAAACAGCTATGGAAGTAATAATGCTTGTGTCACTGTAATATTTCAACATATTTTTCAAAACACAATGTATGCATTTCATCATTTCTAATTTTACATCTCACTTCTCTGAAAAAGAAAGACTATACCCACTACAAAACTTAAGTCAAGTGTACGTTATTTATATAATTAACAGTTACACAATTCAAGTGTGCTTAATTACTGCCTATAATAACCATAAAAACCAAAACGCTTGATTTTCATGATTATACACTCATATGTACATCCAATATTTTAAAGAATGAAGCAAGCAGGTCTTCAGATTTAGTGCAGACAAGCCACATACAGTATTACCATAGAAATGTTATTTTTGTAAGACTGTAATTAGAGGGACCAAAAAAAACCAACAAAACAACAACCCACAATGTACAAACTGATAATCAAAGGAAAAAGCCCAGCTTGTTTTAAAGAAGTTCACTGTACAACGGAGGTCTTTTCCTGGGGACTTTGGGCCGCATCTAGCAAGTAAGAGACGCACAAGTCCTACCAAGAACAGATCAGGGACTCAGTACTTGCAAAAATCTGTAGGCAAAAAGATCAGAGCTACCCTTTTTCTTTTTCAGAGGAAGGGCCTCAGCTTTCACGCTCTTCTGGCAAGCAGAGGGAATATGGCCAACTTTCTCTGCATTTGCTGGCCAACAGCTGAGACAGTCTCCGCCACAATTCAAACTTTAAAACCTTTATTGGGATGCATGTAGTTGCTAACAGAATAGAGCTTTACTGTAAGCAAGATGGGTAAGGCAAAAAAAAACCCAGAAAAGAGAGGCCACTGAGTTTATTTTTTTTAATTATCAATTGATTTAATCAAGTCAAATGGACCTGAAATGTTTGAGAGAGTTCTGGTAAGTGTAAATTCAAGCAAAAAAAGCAAATGAAGGGTGTAGGGGGGCTTGGGGAGTTGGTTGGTTTGTTTGTTTGTTTCAGGCTTTCTGCTCTTTTCAATAGTGTCCTCAGGGAAGAGACAAAAGCTGATAAAAGACTGAGAATGGCATTATAAAGCAAAAGAAAAATAATTAGAGCAGAGGAAGGCACATGAGTTTAGGGCAGAGTGACTCTCGTACAGATTAGACTCCTTATTAGCCATCATAGCTCCAATGTTGTTATACCAAACAATTTTGCCTTCTTTTAAATCTGCACACACACCTTCCTCAAATATTTTTACAGCTCTCCCACTAAGCTGTAAGTCAGCTGCATGCACTTTTATATAAATCGCACAGTTGAGGTGAAGCTCAGGGGTGCATGGCTGTTCTTATACAGGATAATCCTGTCCTGTAGTGTTATAACTGTGGTATATTATCTTTTGTCCTCAGAAATTTCAGCCTCAATAATAGCCTCATGTACCTAGCCAACAAAATTGACTGCTATGGATAAACATTTCCACTATCAACTTGCATAACAGAATAAAGAGCATATGGAATAAAGTAAGGGATGACACAAACACAGAGGTAAGCTTCTGGCAAAGCAGAATGACATTTGCAAATTTTAAGAGAATACATAAACTTGATTTCCGGAGGAGTGGATGTGAAGACCTCCAGAAAACCCTTTATCGTCTACACATCTCTACCATTCCTATGCCTGTCAGGTAACAAAACTCCAAACAGATGTTATGATCTGAATCTTAAGAGACAACGCAGGCAGGCATAGTAGTCTAATACTATACAAACATTTGAAAGACATTACTGCATCTTTTAACACAGACCTCTTTTATAACCTGCTGCCTGGGGAACTGTTCCTTTCTATAAACCACTACTGATCCTGGCTTGTAAATCTAGACTCACAGCTCAAATAGTATGTAGAATTAATTTCTAAACAGACTTCACGGTGTTGTTAATTCTCATAGCCATGTACTCAGAAAAGGCTGTTTTTCTGGAAGCTCCTAGTCGTACCACTCTATAATTACTCAATCTCAGCTTTAATAACACAACATTTAGTTATAAAAATTAGAGAAAAATGGGAATAGGGCTTAAGAATTTTAAAACAAAAAGGAAGGTTCCTTATTTATTACTTTTAAGCCAAACTAATCATGAACAGTTGGTGCTGACAACACAGTTTTCATAATAAAAACAGTCTGTTGGCATGACCCCAGAATGGATTTCATTTTAGTGACTAGAAAAAATTGCGAAAATAGATTTCCACTGTAAATATTATCTATTTATTAATATCACAAATACTCATTATGTTGTTCTGATTCTATCAAAGATACTTGGAATTTTATTATTTCCTTATCTTTGAAAAGTAGGAAGGACAATTTACATCCCAAAATGTGCTGATTTCCAGGAAATTCCCATTTCTTCATACAAATGATTCTATAAACATTTATGACAATTTCCTATTTTCCCTTATCTCCTCAAGTTATTAGATCTCTCATAACACAGAAATAAAACACAGTTATAAAATTTGCTTCACAAGCCTAATCACAAGCAAAATACTCTTCCAAAAAATGTTCATAATTGAGTGACACAAGAATTTAGTTAAAAATAAAACATTAGTCATAGGTCAGAATTTGTTGGAACAAGAAAAATTTCAGCTGATCTCTAAAAAATTTCATTTAATAATTTAAGAGACTCATAAACCTCTTACTCATGGCCCTAAGGTAACATTTTAGAAGAATATTCTTTCTTTACAGCAAATCCTAATTCTTTCCATAACCATATACAAGCAAATATAATCTCTGCAGTTGACAATATCTGCTTAACACAAACAAGAAAGAACAGTATTAACAGTATTCTCTTTCTCTATAGCAACGCTGGACACTAAAGCATTCTTTTTAATGCCCACAATATTCTGATACCCAAGTACTAGATATACTTAACTTGCCTTTTATTTCAGGAAAGAATGGAATAGCACATTTTGGTATTTGACTGTATTCCCAAACAAGTTTAAACTCTAGATCTTCATCTACAAATGTTTTCGGGTGAAGTACCAAGGAGGCAAAAACAAAACCAAACCTTCTCCTTCAACTTCATGTGTCTAAGAAAAAAGAAAATCAATAAACATTTCTGTTTTATACTGTAAGTTAGTTAACTATGTAGAATAATTTTGCAATACAGTCTCTGAAAAGGCTACTGGACAGCAAAAACTGTATTTTTTGCATATATTTCTGCCGTGTAATACGTAACACAGTCAAAACAGAAGCATCCAAAGTTGCATGGATTTGGGCTAAGCTAATATGATTTTCAATAGAGGCAAGAAGAATCTATCCAGAAATACCCAGATAGGTGTACTACAGATCCAAGGTCTACTGCTCCTTAAAAGACAAGAATTAAATAAAGTCAACACCATAACTTTTCTAAAGTTAGGAAACCCCTCAATCTTTCAAATATGAGGTCACTATACATGCAGCTGGCATTTTTCAATATCTGATTAACTAGTTGCATGGTAACATCTTTATGTTAACTATTCCATAATTTTATCTGTAACAGAGGCATATTATATAAAATATGTACACAAAAGGTAGGAAAAGTATATAAGCTTCTATGACATAGTATACTCAGGAGAGCCTGTATTTTCAAAGACACACGAGGCATAAGACTGCTTTTAGATATAAGTCAGGAGTACAGAGAGAGGAGTTTTAATGCTTAGGAAAGAAAAAGCCTTTCACTCTTCCTTCCTTTGCAAACTACAGTAATTCTTTTTCAGAAACACTGCAGACTTCATATAACACTGTGCAGTCAGGCATGACTGAGCTGTTCTGCTAGATACTAGCTCACTGAGAAGTCTGTGGAGAGAAAGGGAACCATGTTTTTAAGTAAAACCCTTGTTGGACGAGTATACTTTGATGCATGCAAACACACAGTCAACCTTTTACTTGATTTGACCCTTTCAGCTGATACACAGCTTCTGCAGGTGTCTAGTCCACAGGAATACAAAGCTTTGCAGTCTCACTGAGACAAGTATCTCCAATGGGAACACACCCTGAAAATAGAGATACTGCTTGCTTCCACCAGGTGCGTGAAACCAAAAGTATCAGACACAGAAGAATTAAATGGTATCATCCTGCCCAAGTATCAACCACTCCCTCTTATAACCTGACTCTGATTAACAGAACAGAAGACTGAACACTATGGAGATAGGAAACTGGAAAACACCAAGAGCAAAATTCAAGCCTGGATAAATTACTGGTGGGCTGGCAGCACTAAATAGTAATTACCTCCCTCCAACAGTATCCTCCAACAGCTGTAGCTTAACAAAAAGAAAAGATCATTTTGAACACAAGCAAAAAAACCCCAAACACACAGAACTGAACAGTTAAGTGTACCTACTACATATTGGCAGACATATCAAGTCTGTAAGTTCAAAAGAGTAGTATATTTTATTTGTATGGTATAACTTATTGGAATTGTATGCAGTGAGAGATGACAAAACAGCTACTTTCTAAATTTGTCCTACAAAAATAAAATAAATGAAGGAAAAAAACCTCATAATTGGACTTAACATATTTAAATTACCCAGGAAAATTATATGAGCAATGCCTCTAAAGGGGATTACCATGGAGGTTTTAGTTAATGACCATACGAAACCATTCATTTTTCTACAAGTTTCTCCATATCTCATTTTGAACTCTAGTGATTGTACACCACCACCAAAGTGGAATTTCTCGTTTATATTTTGCAGAATTAAAGTACAGTAAGAGTCAATGCATATTCAAATCAACAGTAAGAGCAACATTTTGAGTGGTTATTAAGTTTAAAATATTTCCAGCAAAAGCAGCTGTCCAATTGCTTTGATTTTATTGATTCTATTTTTGTTGTCTCTTCCACATATTCAGCATTAGGAAAAGCAAACACAAACAAAGTTGCAATCACAACAAAGCAAAAGTAATTACGCAAGATTCCCCCTTTTTGTATGTCCACTTTGTTCTGTGAGGGGAAAAATGCAAACAGACCATTCACCAGAGTAACAGCTACAGTGAAAAATTTCAGGTACTCTAAAAGAGCCACATTAAGACATATTTATCATCTAAAAATTGCACAAGTACTACAATAATGCAGAAGTACTACAATACAAAAGATTTCAAGAAGCATTCTCCCTGATACTCTTGGACACCTTTGCCACATGAGATCTTACAAAAAAGCAGCCCTCAGCATAGCTAAAGAGAAAATGTGAATTACCACACCAAACAGGGAGGCAGCCCATTTGTCAGCCTCTCCTGCAGTCAGGAGTCTAAGGGGTTGCAGCCTTGCAGAGATATTCCTCTACTTTTACTGCTTCTCATAAGCCTGTTGAACTAAAACAGGTGCACAAACTGAGCAGAAACGTAAAGCTTTCACAAGAGATACCTGCAATTCAATTATTTTCCCATAGCCTTCAGTAGAAAAGATGCATATGGTCATAGAACAGCCCATATATCTGAAAGTCATTGAAACTCTGAATTTTTCCAGCAAACGTTTGAAAAATATTAACCAATTCTTAGGAATCTCTGCCCATTGCTGAAACAATCTAATTATAAATGCATTTTAACATACTTGTCCAAACTGAGCAGTAACTAACTAGCTGAAAATACATCTTTCAAAAATGTCAGACTATGAAAATTACCTAAAATTATAGCAGAATCAGAATACAGTCTTCAGTAGGCAATTCAGCCTGAATATTAAAACACTGAGTTTTATTTTTCCCTTGCAATTTCATACATAGCTGTAATACAGAACACTTGTAGCAATCCTAATGGAACTAAAAATGAGGCATTCATGACAATAAAGCTCCTCAAGAAGCCGCCTGCAGGTTGTTCTTTAATGCCAACCCTTGGTAGTGCACAAAGCAGTAACTGCTCTGCTACATGACTCCTCTTTCTCTTGCTAAATTCCAAAGGGAAACCGAGTTGGGTTTCCCTGAATACTCCTGAAAGACATTTGCACTGCTACAGAAAGAAATTAACCTAATCCAAGCAACAGAGTTTTGTACTTGAAGTAAAGGAATGCATTATGAGAATGCTAGAAAGAATATGCAGTGTAACAAAAACCTCAAATACCAGAGATCACTGCTGCAGCATTCTTGCTGTATGCTGTAGCACAGACAGAGAAAAATACTGTGGGAGGAGATGTCTCACATCAGAGCATTGTCTGAAACAGCAGACAGCAAGGTCCTACTACACAAGGCAAGGTCAATGCAACTTGAGAGTCATCTGTTTAAGAAAACACACTATTATTAGATGCAAGTTATGCAGCACTTGTGCATACTAATAGAATAAAACCATTACCCCAAAAATAAATGTTTTCAAATGGTAGCTTCGACTCTGCACTCAATGTTTCCACTTTCTGTGTCCCATTTAAAATATTCAAATGAGTAATACAAATGATATTGAAAATACCTAAGTATGTTACTTTTTAATAATTTACGAAATGTTACAATTGAAAAAATACAGTAATATATTTGATTATTTTAATGAGGTAGCTCCACTGAAAATCTTGTAACAAATTATTAAACAGCAATGTAGAATAAAAAGTATCCCAGAGTTAACAGCCTGCTTAAAACTATTGTGACACGTATGCCTCAGACTACTAAGAATAAAACATTACAGCAAATATACTGGCCTACATGATACCCTTTGCTGTGCAAGACTCAAAGCTGAACTGTCTCCATACTCCAAAGTTACACTAGAGTATGTAAAAGTTTTGAATGAAAGAATGCAGAAGGCAGCTCCCTGAGGCATGTCATATATTCTACAAGGTGTCTGTCCCTGCTACTTTGAATCATACACTGAAAGAGCTGGTATTACCTGTGGCACCATCATTGACACTTGGTAAGCTGGACAAACACAGCGGACTCCAGAATAAGGATAATTCTGGTAGGGAGTTAACCTCATTTGTTCTAGCTTTTGTTGTAGTTTACCAGTTTTCAGTAATCAATGGCACATCTAGCTTTCGTTTGAATATGTTGGGTTATTTATGAATGACAGGGCAGTTAAGAAGAGAGTATTATCGATGGCCTAGTTTTAAATCAGTGACATTTGATTAGTCTTGCACAGAAATGTCATAGTGACATATTTACAAATTAACTTCATTGTTTCAAGTAAAATCAAAATTCTGTGCCTCCAAAACAGAAGAAAAAGATTTAAAAACTCAAAAAATAGGAAATGCAAAGAAAAACTGTCACCATTTTATCCTCAGCTCTTAAACACAAGTCTTATTTCAGTAGATGGATATTCTACTCAAAAAAAAAGGAAAAAGAAATCAGAGTGAAATATGACCAATATCTGGCAGAACCACGACTATGGAAACCTCACCCACAAGCAGACGTATGTATAGGTTTGCCAAGACAAACAAAGCAGTATGCAGAGGAAGCTGGACTGCTCTCATATAATATGCACTCAGTCATGTAAGCACCCAAGTACACGTGCAACAACTCTCCTGTAAATGAGATTAAGAAGGCTCAAGATGGGACAGAATTAACCTGGGAAGAAACATGGATTTCAGGCTAGCTTGTTAATAGCTTTCTAGAACAGAACCATGATGAAAAGTATTATTTAAAAGTTCATCAGGCTGCATACTATAGGTACAGACAGCCATTAACCTGCTGCCTGCATAATCAAATGACAGCCATTATTCAAACGAAAACATCAATGGCTGCATTGTGAACAGGCATGAGAGTAAGTCTGTCCAGGCCAGAGCTGCATGATTCATTCCAATGTTTCAGTTACTGGTGTTTTTGAAAAGTACGTAAAACAAAGAAAAAAGTGAATTATTGCTAATAACATTATCATTGTCATTTATAAAATTTAGGGCTCACAGTCATGAGCTAATACCCATTTTGCAGTAGACGTTGTACAAACAGAAAACAAAATGCCAACCCTTATTCCAAAGTACAGTCTTTAGTGTTTTAGAAGAAAATCTTAAATACTTTTTAAATATGCTGGTAAATTAAGCTAATTACTAACAAACAGTTCTCATGTTTAATGAAAAACCTCTATGCAATTCATGGGCTTCTAATGAAATAATAGACTAATTGATTTTTGCCTCCTTTATAACTCAGGTCTTCCTTTAATTAATTCTTGTTTTAAATCCAAGAACTACTGCTAAATTATCACTGCTCTTCTTCAAGAAAGAAGAGCTGCTAACTTGAGCTAAATGTTTCCAGCCACTATAAATGTGCCACAAGCCTTCAGGAACAGTTACAACTGTCACTTTTCAACATGTGCCTGGCTTCTATACTGGATTTAGGTGCAGGTTCTAGTCACTTGATCTTAACATTCATATTTCTCTTAAACAAAACACCCCTTTGATGTAAGAAATATGCTCTTTTACGGGTGCTGACAAATACTGCTGCAATTGTTTCACAACTTTCTTTTGGATAACCTAAATATAGATAATTTCTTTTTCTCATTTTACAAATCTCCCAAATCTCAAATTACATTACCATTTTTTTCATGAACTTGTTCTAAGATTTCCAGTAAATATAGTTTTCAGATTCTTTTTTTATTCTGCAGTAGAGCTTTCCTGTTTCTTGAACTTAAAAGCTTTGCTTTGCGGAGCCTTTTCCTTATTAAATTGCCTGAACTATGGTGTGAACACCACACGTCTATTGGTTAAGATTCATCACATTAAATTAATGTGAATTGAAAGGACAGGAACTGAACTGTCTGGTTTGCAGTCACAAAGTCTTAATAACAAAATTCTTACCATGTGTGAAAATAGAAATTAACTCACTACAGTATACAAGATTAACACCTCAAAATGGCAGAACATAAATAATTTCTAATTAGATGACAAAGAAAGATTTTAGTAATTCTTTGCAAATTTATGGACAGATTAGACATCCTCTTCATGACTTGGGCACTTCTCTAGGAAGCCTTTCCTAATATACAAAACGGGTCTGTTTCTGGTTTCACCTCGTTTGTTTCATTGCTCACAAATTCCTTTAGGTGTTCTTCATTGAAAGGAACACAAACATGGGTTGTTTGCCATTGACTTTTCACAAGATGAGATACCAGGGCTCAAAAACGATTATCTAGAGTTGGAAGACATGACCTCTTAAACTACATAAAGGTCACTGGTTTGCAAAAATTGTGAAACGGCTTTGACATAATTGGCAGGTTGTCTGATCCCCTTTCAAAAATACAAATACATAAAATGTACAAGATGTAAGTATTTAGCAAACTTTCATCATATAAATACAAAAGCAAGCCCAATTCTGCTCCTCACACAAGTGCCTTACTAAAAAACATGAAACATATGACTGTTCCCTTGAAGTACAGCTGATCCTTCATGTACTTCTCTATCACTCTACTGAGCTCTTACACTTCTTCATCAGAAGCCTAGTTTGCAGCCACCTGTATAGGCTCTTCTCCAGATCACCTGTGCTAGTGGCATCCCAAGAGTGTGCAGCAGAACCGATAAGCATCACGCCCAGCCACTTTGGTCCTGATCCTGAAAACACTTCAGTGAAACTGCTTCTGTAAGTGTCTGCAGACTTAGAGTCTTTGTAACTCAACAGCACTTCACCAAGCAGCCCAACGAGAAGTCTGGAGCTGGAAAGAATGCATTTGCCCTTCAATGCCCTGGGTGCCAGAGCCTGCAGCACCCACGAAGTGTGTTTAGAGCCTGCAACAGGGGCTCACCAAGAGCAAGAAGGGAGACAGAAACGCCACCCCTGCTGCTTACAACCAGAGACTCCTTCCAACACCAGTTCTCTCAGGAGCTACAGGGCTCTTGCCGGATTACAATTAGCCAGGCTTTAATGTAAAAAAAAAACAAACAAAACCCAACCCCAACTGCTCGTACAATCACAACGGGTAAAAAGAGAACAGGAAAAGCGAACGATTAATTTATAACAATTTATAGCATGTGGGGTAAGGGCAACCCATCCCAATGTGCTTCTGTAGCTGGGATTTTCTTGAACTCTCCCAGAGGAAAGGGGGGAGCCCCGAAGCAAAGGTCAGGCAGGGAGGGCGCGGGCTGCGGATAATGGCCGAAAGTTGATCCCCTGCGCCGGGGCACGGCCGCAGCTGGCAGTCCTTCGCAACCTCCGCCCGGTCCAGGGGGGCCGAGGGGTGCCCGGGCCTTGCCCCAGGAAGCTCCCGTGGAAATCACCAGCCTTGCTCGGGAGCCAGGGAAGGAGCCCTCGAAAGCAGGCGGGGGTGAGCAGAGGACGCACCTTTCAGCGTCCCCTCGGCATCTTCTTCTTCTTCCTCCTCCTCCTCCTCGGGCCGGCCGGTGACTCCAGCAGCGACGGAGCCTCGGCAACGGAGCGGTCTGCGGGACGGGGCCGCCCCCGGCTCGCCAGCGCTCCACGGCCGCCGCTACCCAGAGCAGCGGAGCGAGCGAGGAGCCTACCTCGGCGGGCCGGGGGCGGGGGCTGCAGGCGCGCCCCGCCCCGCCGGGCCAAAGGAGGGAAGAAGAGAGGGAGGTGCTGCGGGACAGCGCTGGCGCCTTACTCAGTCGCAGAGCGAGGGCGCGGAGTTGCCGTGGCGGGTTCCCCCAGGGCCTCCCCTCCTCGGCAGCAGGGGGATGGGGGGGAACCTCCCCGCCGGGTGCCTGCCCCCGGGCCGGCTCGCTAGGAACATCCTCCGCACAAGAGACTGGCTGGATATGGCCAGCCCACCGCGGGCAGATCCTCCTCCTCCTGCCCGGGGCAGCTCCGCGCTCGTACAGGCAGCGCGGCGAGGTGGGTGCGGGTGGCTTTGCATCCCTTCTGCAGGAGAGCCGCTTTCCGAGCGCCGCGACGGGAGCGCACTCCGCAGCCGGGGCCTCGGCGGTCCGGGGAGGTTGTCAGCTGCCGCTCCCCTCGCTCCGGGAGTCGCTTAAACTACTCCACGTCCTACAAGTTTGGCGGCTAACCCTGTCGGCAGCGGTGCCCCTAAACGCCACAAACTCAAGCGCCTCCCCCCTCCCCGCGTGCGTGTAACTGCTCGTACCAGACCAGGCAGCGGGGACCCCCTAAGCCAGAGCGCGCACCCCGCGCCCCGTCCTGCTGCGGGTCGTACAGCCTCCCTCCCCCTCCGGGAAGCTGCAGCGAAAGATCTTCTTCCTACCTCCCGCAAACGGGCGGCGCCACCGCAGCACCCAAGCCCTCCGCCTCCACTCGGCTGAATAACGGTGTCTTCCCCCGCGGCGGGCGCCTGTCCAGCGCCATCGCCGAGCGAGGGCTGGGGCGGGCCGGGCCGCGGTGCCTCACCGCATCGGAATGTCGGCGCGCCCCCCGCGCGCCCCCGGCTCTGCTCCGCGGCCGCCCGGCAGCGGTATACAAGGTGGTTCGCTCGCTGCGCGGAGCGGAGACGCGGAAACGACAGCTCCATCCCGAAGCGGGTGGAGAAGCATAACCTCTGCCCTGTGCTCGGCTGCCAGCCATTATCTCTGGGAAGAGAGAGCGGAGCCCGGGGGAAACACTGCCCTGTTCCATCGGCGCTATGGAAAACAGCCTTTGGTGAGCTCAGCTGTGGCTCTCTGCGTGCCATCCTTTCCACATGGAGTACAAGAAGAAAAGCAGTCTCATAAACTTTCACCTTAAAGGAAACATTCTCATTTTTTTAAACAGGCGAGTTTTATTTAGAACATTTTTACGTGAAAAAGCACCAATTCTCATAACTAAGGTATTTTGTAAGGGAAGAAAAAATCCTAACACCTGAAAGTCAAATTTGTGACTACATATTCTATTGTTACCTCAGCAAATATTCTGCATCTCATGGCAATAATTTTCTTGTGAGGATAAATACAATAGTATTGATGCCCGTAGATGGTAATCACAGCAGAGCAAGTCTATAAAGAGTTCAACAAATACATCAGAAAAGTCAATGAAGTTACCCACTGAACGTCTACAGAAGTTCTGTATTTTCAAAAATGTGGAGGTTTGTTTTGACAAGTTAGGTCAGATATAGTGTTATATTTATTCACTTCCTACTTTCTGGCCTTAATCTATTACCTACTCTGACTCTTCGTGGCTTACAGGTTCTGATGATTAGAATAATGAGAGAGAATGCATCTGCTACAGTAAAGCACTTTGATCTTTTTAGGCAGTGTAACATCAAAATCACTTATTGCTTAGGAGACACGAGACACAGCCAGTCCAAAGTAATTCGGTTCATTAACTCCTAATATTGATCATTCTGTCCTGAAATAAGGTACATACTGGATAAAACCCAGGTCCTACAGAAAATGTAATACTCCCTTTGCCTCCAGGGTGGCCTGGATTTCATTCACTGTATATAGTACCCCCCAAAATGCCATAATGCCACAATATAATACTTTGCAAAAAGTAAAATTTGAGTAGTCAGTTTTTTCCAATTCATGTTCTGTCCCATCTGTGTATTTTTCAGTGCTTCCATATATTCATATCCTGAACATTGACTCAAAAGGCATTCAGTTAATAATACTATAGGGTACATTTTGTTAGTGTCAGATGCGTAGTAACTACTTCATAACAAATCGCGCAATAGGCTTTCAGCACTACAATAGTGACAATGAATTATCCTCTAAACACAGGCAACAGGAACCTTTCCATGGAAGCTTTTTTCAGTTTCTCTCTGCTTTTTTAGTCATTTTAAAGAGTGCAGGAAAGCTATTATCACATTATTCCACTGGAAAATATATATAAATTTTCCTTCACAACATGTTCACTCTTTATTTTTCAGTTATTCCACTAATAAAAGGTATCCTGTACTGAAAAGAAAATGGTACATTTTACAGAACAGAAAATGAAGAGAAAACACCATGTCCTTGAATCAACACAAGATTAAGGGCATCTATCTAACTTCAGGCAATGAACAATGAAATGTCAACGGGACAACCTGGGATACCAAGGATCAATAACCTGTTCAAGCAGTTTGTTGCCTTAAGGATCTCTTCCAAAGATCCAGCTTCTCACCTGTAAACTGAAGCCTTCCATGTTTCACCAGGACACTGAAAGATTATTAAATAAACTGTAAGATTTTTTGAACACTATGATGATATATAAAAAAAATCATAACAATGTGAAAGTTGTAAGTCAGCTACAATAGTGACAGGTGCTCTCTACAAAATAATTAGATGCCCATTTCCTCTGGGATGACATTTGCTTCTCTGAATACTGTAGAAAAGAAAAGAAAGAAAGTGAAAAGGCTGCAGGACTGCTGACATAGTTGATCTCTTTTAAAAATGTATTTATGCACTTGAGAGTTCAGGAATTGCATTCCTGTAAAGCACTGCAGAATAAGAAAAAATTAAATATGAAGGAATAATGTAAGTTGCTGCATAGTATTTTTAATGTTATTTCCTTCTTTAAAAACAAGTTGGAAGTCATACACAGATCCTGAGAAAGACAAAATTGCATCCAAATTACATTCATGGTTGAGACAAGCCATCTTCTTTCCATTTTACAATAGCAGTCAGATTTACTTAGGAAGAACCTCATTTTCCTGGTGACACCTTGGAAAGCTGCCTGCCAGAATAGTTACACAGGTAATCTGTTTGCCTCTGTTACTGTGTGATCCATCGGTTTTGGATGTCTCTTCCTGGTTGTACACACAACAGAAGTAACTGCCCTCAACAAACTTTCCACTGTTGTTCTTACAAAACTAATTTGTTCCCAAGGTGGGAGATGTCTACAGGCACTCATCAGCATCCAGGACTCCACTTCCTTTCCTCTGCAGGGGATTGCCATGCCTAAGTTTTGCAGAAGTGAATTTTGAGCTACTTGCTATACAAATGAATAAACTATTTTTTTTGCTGTACTGGACTTGACTCATGGGTCATGCTTTATTTTTAACTTTCTTGGCCAATTAGAAAGTGCTTTGAGAATGCTTCAGTTTTCTTTTTTCTCCCATTGTACTTCAGTGTCCACCATGTTCTCATGAGAACTAGCTGTTAGTCATCACACTGTACCCTTCTCCATAAGGCTTGACAATTATATAAAGACAACGCATCCATCTCAAATTTACCATATTACTAGATTCACTAGCAACACAAAGTGAGCATAAAAGCTCAAGATGCAGATTCAGATATGAAATTTCACTAGTCTAGGATTCTACATACAGTATTGATAAATAAGAGAAAAATATAGGACTTTCAGGAAAATATCAATGTGTCTTTTAGCTCTTACCAGCTAACAGTCTTTTACCGACCATGTATTTTGGAGTTTGGGTTACAAAACTGATTTAGAGATGAACGTCAAAGTAATGCATAAAAGTTAAATTCCACACATTCCTGCAAGATGGCTAGTATTATTCACATTATACAGATGGGGAAACTAAAGCAATGTGAGTTTACTTGGGAGATTTTCCCAACTCCAGGAAGAAAAAGTAGCTACAGAGGTAGGATCAGTACTCACAAATACCTGACTTTTTTCTCTGTGCTCAACTATACATCATTTAACTAAACGCTGTCGGATAACGCATCAAGGAATAGTTTGTCTTTAATCGTGGTATTCTACAGCAATATTTTCAAACAATTTAACAAATTACATAAACCACTAAAAATATGCTTTTAATTTAAAAAAAAAAAAAACAGCCAAAAGGTTTTACCTTGGGCTTTGCTCCAAAATTCACTCTTCAGCTAGGGCTAAAGAAAAACACGCACACTTGTGCACATGTGCAAACACAAATTCTAAAAGAAAATTGGAAACACATGAAAATAAGGACTGAGAGTGTTTTCTTAGCTGCACTCCGGTTTTAGTACAGCAAAATTTTGATTTACTAATGAACAGCAATTTTTCTTGTGAAGGAACACATAGGCCTTACCTGGAGTTAAATCCTCCCCTCCATTAGACCAACTTTTATTCTACACAAGTACAGCCTGTGGACGCAGGGTAGTGACTGCTCTGTCAGGGCAGCTCATCTCTTTCTATAAAGCAGAATTGTATTTCAATCAAAAGGTAATTCTGCCCTATGAGATGAGTTTTTACAGAAAGATAGTTAAGGCAACTATTACTTTAGTAAGTCCAATTTGGAGACTATTTTATGGTGATTGCTAGATAATCAAACCCAGCACAATTTCTGTACTGATTGAAAATAAGAAGCATATAGAAGACAAACTACTTGAATTTCAGGAATAGTTTTCAAATTATTAACTCTGGGCTGGACGTTTCTTATCAAGTTTGCTATTCTATGAATGTCCCAGGGGCTATGTAACTATTTCAAAGATCTAAAGTTGCCTTACATGACATGAAGTCTGTTTTGCCCATCTGATTATTATAAACACCAGCAGTCATGGAGGCAATTCTGAAAGCCTAATGAACATGCTCAAAGACTTCCTGACATTTTAATTAGGAATTACAAAAACAAACCATATAAATAACCGTCTAAAAATACTAAGAAGCTGAAACAATTTAAGGGTTTTGGAATTGACATTAACTGCTTGACTTTCAAATCTTTACTAAAGTCATCTTCCAATTAGTCTTTGGAAGACATACTAAAGGTTTTTTGAATAAACTTTAAAAAACCCCATATATTGTTTTCAAATATGTCTAAGAGAACATTTCTGATAAGGGTAATAAATTATAACTATGGAATAATTGCATCATCACTTGTTTGGATAGACCAAGTTTTAGTCTGACAAATTTCATATTTCAGGGAACTCCTGACATAGGTCAAATTAAAGGAAGCCTGTTATGCCTCAACTGTATTCTCAACATATGACTTAGCCATATTTTTATTATCCACTTTTGCTACATCACAGAATCACAGAATGTTAGGAGTTGGAAGGGACCTTGAAAGATCATCTAGTCCAACCCCCCTGCCACAGCAGGATTCCCTACACCAGGTCACACAGAAGCGCATCCAGACGGGTTTTGAATATCTCCAGAGAAGGAGACTTCACAACCTCTCTGGGCAGTCTGTTCCAGTGCTCTGGCACCCTAACTGTGAAAAAATTTCTACGTGTATTCACACGGAACCTCCTATGCTTCAGCTTACAGCCATTGCCCGTTGTCTTATCATTGGGCTTCACTGAGAAGAGCCTGACCCCATCCTTCCGACACACACCCTTCGCATATTTAAAAGCATAGATGAGGTCACCCCTTAGCCTCCTCTTATCCAAGCTAAAGAGACCCAGCTCCCTCAGCCTTTCCTCAGAAGATGTTCCACCCTCTTAATCATCTTTGTGGCTCTGTGCTGGACTCTTTCAAGCAGTTCCCTATCCTTCTTCAACTGAGGGGCCCAGAACTGGACACAATATTCCAGATGCGGCCTCACCAGGGTAGAGTAAAGAGGAAGAAGAACCTCTCTTGACCTACTGACCACACCCCTTCTAATCCACCCCAGAATCCCACTGGCCCTCCTGGCCACAAGAGCACACTGCTGGCTTATGGTCATCCTTCCACCTACCAGGACCCCCTGATCCCTTTCCCCTTCACTGCTCTCCAACAGCTCAGCCCCCAACCTATACTGATCCATGGGGTTGGTCTTTCCCCAGTGCAAAACTCGACACTTGGCCTTGTTGAATTTCATTAAATTTCTCCCTGCCCAACTCTCCAGCCCAAGTACATCATTATTTTATAGTAGGTTTTTTTAAAAGCTGGAGACTATATTAGAATACAGATCTTCAAAACAATGGAAAAATTGTTTACTTACTATTACAGTTCAGGCACAATGGAAGTCAAAGTGTTAATACTAGTAACTGAATGAAGTTAAATTGAGTCAAACTGAATACTACACCATAATCTTCTGTTTATTTTCCCTAAAAAATCCCCAGAAGATGGAAAATATTTATCTATTAATGGATTAATTTGTGAGAATTTGGGGGTGAAGAACAGTACATAAATATAATTGATATTAAATTGGCAAGCAACAAGCATTGACATTTGAAATAAAAATATACAACCATAATGAAAATTAATTATTGAGAAGCCTGCTTTATTACTTTCCTATAATCTCAGATATAATGTTCCTCAAACAGACAGTAAAGTCTAATGTATAAATATATACATGCACACCATGATAAAATATGTTGTTTCTTGAATGAAATCACATGGTTCAACCAGGATGGAATATTCTCCTGAGCATCCAGACAATAGAGCCCAATCTTCTTAAGCTCATTAGATGTATCTATCTTTGTATAATCCTATTAGCTGTTGAGGTTCACCTGATTAATCCTGCTGAACCACATTTTATTTCTAGGCTTGTGTCTCCTGATTGACATTTTCTAGGAAGCTTTTCCCAAATGCAGTTCTTCTATCGTCTCATAATCATGCCTTTAATTTGAATACTAAATTATTATTGTACACAAGGATTCCCTTCCTCCACAAACCAACAGATGATCTGACTTACTCATGCTCTGGCACCACTTTAAACAAGAAGTCAGGACAAAGTGTTACCCATGTAATAAATTATAAAACCTCTATTGTCCTTAACGCCCATGTCTAAATAACAACCAGTGTACATGCTCAATTTAACATTCAGTTCCTTTACTGGCAACCTGCCATAGTATACATTTGACCAAGTTCAAGAACCAACTCAAGATTTTGTTTAACTAACCAACCAGAACTGCTAAAGCCATAAGGTATTTTAAATATTTATTTATTTTTCTTTTAATAGCTGAAAAATATGATTGTCAGCACAGTAAGTGATAATATTAGAAAACATGCAGTTATAAAGAACATTAGTATTCTTGCTCTTCTTAATGTTAAGATACTTCATTTCATGTTGGAGGATTCAAAGTACTCTCTCTGTAAAAATTTTAACTCAAAATCCTGTTGAGTTTTCCAGTGAAGTTTGGGAAAACTGTTCCTTTATACAGATATTTAATACACACAGACATCAAGAGATTTAGTTATTAAAAACATTGAGGATATGTGGCAGGAATGGTGTAAAGTTGCTAAGAATTTTGTAGCCTTTTTCCAATAGGCTGCTCTTCTTTTAGGACTTAATTCTGCTATTTGGTATTAGTATAATTTGTTTCTGTGCTACACAAAACATATACTCTTATTATAGCCAAATAAGGCCATTTTATGTGCTATTTATTGCACATACACAAAAGTTTAATACCCACAGACATTTTATTTTCTGCTGCCTCTCCAGATATTCTTTAAGGATATGCCTGTAGATGAAATATGAATAGCTCAAGACTAAGATTAATCTTTAATTAAAATTTTAATGCTTGAAATAAGAAAATCCTACTTCCTAATGCTATACAGTCTTGGCATCAAATATGAATATTTTACACATGTATAGTACAAAACCTTATTGAAATTAGTAATATCACAATAAAAGTACATTTTGCAGAAACTGACATTTGTTTCAAAATATAAACTTGGGCATTATATTATTCTTGCAAGACTACTTGAGAAGAGACATTACAAACCTAGTAAAAAACCCCCAAGCATACCTAAGTTATTGCTGGTTTAAAAAAAAAAAAAAGCCCTTAAGTTGCTGAAATTATGTAGTGGGTTAGAGAAGCAAATTTCCGGACCTCTCAACGCATGGCAGTTAAAGGAGAGACTGGATTGGAAGTTAAAAACTAAAAACTGCTTTAATAATAACAACAAATATAAATGAAAACAAATATAAACATATACAGGACCCAAAATACTGAACAGTCCTGATGCCAGCACAGCAGCTTCCCTCAGTCCCCGGTAGCAGCTCCCAGCAGAGACAGAGAGACTCTCAGCACGATCCAGGTCCCAGCTGAGAGAGAACACATGTAGCCTGCAACACACCCACGTCCCAGCAGAGAGAGAGTTTCCTCATGGTCCAGTTAACAAAAGTCCAGCAGAAAACTCCCAAAATTCCCCTGGCTTCCCTTGGGGAGGTTGGGATCTCAGGTTTCTTAAAGGGACAGTCCAATTTATGGGATGGAATACCTTTAGAAAATACAGTCACTGAACAGAATTAATTCTGTTCTAACCCAAACCATAACAAATTACTAACATATAAAGGCTGCAGAACAGACCAAAGTTTTATATAATGTTGGCATACACAATTCAACTTAAAGTTTGCCTCATCCTTAAAGTAGATCTTTTAGGAAGTGATTTTTACAGTCTAATGTTGGGGTGTCAAATTTTATGTGATAAACAGTGTTTAGTCAGGGAAAAGAAAGTGTACTGACAAGGTGGGTAAATCCAAAGAGAGTTGAAAGTGAAGAGTGCCATTCATAGGGCTAGATCAATCTTCACTCTTCTCTAAGGAGTTTGGACTACATCTCATGAGGAGTTAACTTAGGCTAGAAGCTTTGCTCCCGTGTCACCTACCAGAGGCAACTTCATCTTTATCACTACTGCACTTTGGGATCCCTTATTTCTATTCCAGATGAATGGATTCCAAATAGAAAGCAACATTCAGGAAGCCAAGGCCCTTCTGTTTATAAAACAGTGTTTAAAAGAGCCAGGCCCCTCATGTCTTTTTCAAATTTAGCTCTTCAGTGTTTTCCTCATTAAAAACTATTGAGCTGAAGTAGACTCCAACATGTATTTAAACTGTTAGTTTATTGAATCTAGCAAAAAAACTCAAATCAATTTTATAAAAAAGACATATGATTGGGCTATGCAGTTATGCCAGTGTGCAACCAATTACTTTTTTATTCCCCTCAACCCCCAGCTTTGACAAGCATTTGCTAGTGCACATGAATTCTGGACATGTAACAGAATAAACAAACAAAAAAAGCTCAAGAATAAGCATCTGACAGTAAAAATGTTGAAGGATGTATCTTTTCCCTCAATGATGGAAAACTCCATTCTGCAATTTTATATTTAAGAGCAAACCACTTTTTAAATTCCTTTGTAGTTCCGTCAATACATTGGCTTTTGCTGTCACAGTGCTTGTGTATACGCTGTTTGTCATAGCAACATATAGTTATACTACCAGCAGTATTTGATTGATATGTAAATTCAACATAATTTCTTTGACTTGAGGACATAAAAGATGCATGTAGTTTCATCACATTAACTTTCTTTTTAGAAGTGCTAACAGTAGAATGAAAAGTAATGAGCATACCGTTCTAAACAGTAGGTTTATGAACATGAAGTAAGTCCACTACCTGCCCAAAGTATTCTGAGAGGTCATGAATAGTATTTCACATGGAATAGTACTTCACTGCAATTCCAATGTAGCATTACACTAACAAATTAATTTAAAAGGAAAATAAAGTGAGAAAAATATTTTAGCTCTGTAATAGCACCTGGTTTAGCCTGGTAGGCACTTCAGTTCTCTACTGAAAACTATAAAAGCTAAGTAAATACTAATCTACTGTTTTCCACAAAGCCAAGCGGGCTGACAAAGTGTTGAAAATGTGAGAGCATGGGAATACTTGTGACTAATCTTAGTAGTTATTCAGAAATGAATATATATGACCAGGAGTTTCCATGAAAGAAGCCGAACAATCAGAGTGCAAAGACAGTAATCGCTATTTTGCTCTTTGCCCATTAAATTTAAAAAAAAAAAAAAAGGACATGAACGTTCCAGTATCTGTTATAGCTTCCTCCCCCAAAGGGGAAAGTTATGAAATGCTAAAAATACATATTTTACAATCAACGTGTAAAGTTCTAGTGCTAAATATTTAAAGCAAAAAAAATGCCTTGTTGCATTAGTGTCACATCAGTGCACATAGTTTCACAGCTAGTCCTTAATAACTCAGTTTTGTGTAACCTTCAATATAACAGAACCTTAGTAAAATGTTCTTCTTTTGTAATAAAAACAAAATAAACTTCAGCTTCTGTTTTATATGCCAGTTGAGATTCTTTGCAGTAATTCCATCCACATCTGCTCTGCAGCTTTCAGGTTTATAAAAGCAGTATATCCCACTTTCCTCTCATCAAAATATCCATATGCTGTGTTTTATAGACTTGTTGGTACATTTTAACACTGAGGCACTAATTACAACTTGGAGCCATATGCTAAGGCTAACAAAATAAATACAACTGGTTATGAGGCATTTAATACTGAAAATCCACAACAACCTAGCAAGAAATTCCTCCAAGTGTGATATCATACCAATATAAGTACACCTAAAATTATCACAAAAGTTGTAAAAATAAAATTGAGAGGTAAAGAAAAAGTAAGCAATGAAATTAAACATGAGCACAAACAGATTCTAAACTAATCACAGAATTACAGAATCTTTACGGTTGGAAAGGACCCTCAAGATCATCTAATCCAACCGATAATGACATACAATCATGCACAGAAAAGTTGCCATCCAGATTATGACAGTAAAACTCCTGCTAAAGAACCAAATTGTTTGAGAGAGAGGCTGGTACAGGAAGAGCTTGATGAACCATTTGTCCAAAATGTAAATTTCCAGGATTTCTGAAAATAGTACAGTGCTGGTATCTCCTCCTGATTTCAAGTTTCAAAATTGTTAGCGTGTTGTAAATGTCACTGGCTTTACAGTGAACATCAATGTGAGCATTTAAGAGGACACAGAACATAAAACAAATTATCTCCAAATCACATTAACATTCACTATATGCAAGAATCAGAGAGTTTTGCATTGTCCAGAACAATCTGTATTGCTGAATTTCCTTTTTTGTGTGCTGCCTCTGCACACAATACCCCTGTCTCCTTGAGGGTACACAAATATAGCAGCCGTGAGGAAAGAGACTTGGGGGTGCTGGTGGATGAAAAGCTCAACATGAGCCACCTTATCCTAGGCTGCATCAAGAGAAGCGTGGCCAGCAGGTCGAGGGAAGTGACTCTCCCCCTCTACTCTGCACTTGTGAGACCCCACCTGGAATACTGCGTCCAGTTCTGGAGCCCATACTACAAGAGGGATATGGAAGTGCTGGAGCAAGTCCAGAGAAGGGCCACAAGAATGATCAGAGGACTGGAGAACCTCTCCTACAAGGACAGACAGAGAGTTGGGGTTGTGCAGTCTGGAGAACAGGAGGCTCAGAACTTATTGTGGCCTTCCAGTATCTGAAGGGGGCCTACAAGAAAGCTGGTGAGGGACCTTTTAGGAGGTCAGACAGTGATAGAACCAGAGGAAACAGATGCAAGCTAAAGGAGGGTAGATTTAGATTAGACATTAGGAGGAAGTTCTGCACTGTTAGGGTGGTGAGACACTGGAACAGGTTGCCCAGAGAGGTTGTGGAAGCCCCATCCCTGGAAGCTTTTAAGGCCAGGCTGGATGGGCCTCTGGGCAACCTGATCTAGTGGAAGGTGTCCCTGCCAGGAAGAGGGGATGGAACTAGATGATCTTTAAGGTCCCTTCCAACTCTGACAACTCTATGATTCTATGAATAGCAATCACCCTTACTTCAATATCTACATCAACAGCACAACTGAGAAATTGAAGGTAGCTGCTGTTCTTCACAGCAAACAGTATGTAAGCATGGTTACAATCTACATAAAAATTAAGGGCCCTAAAATATCCATTACCTCCAGAGAAAGATAACAAGGCTGTAATTTTAAAAAGTGCAGTGGAAACTTTCATTCTTCTGTCTAGAAGTTCCTAATGCACTAAAGAATAATTCTTTTTCACCAATTATCTACATGGGACACATTTTTAAGTGTGCATATGAATGAAGAAATCTGTCACTTCACAAAAACTGATCAGTTAAGACTGCAAATAAACGTTTTCAAACCTGAAATGAAACTCTAAATATCCAGTAAAAGGAGATAAAAGGTAAATTCGAAAAACATGCCACAAAATATCTGTGGACATCACAAAACTTGGAAAGACCAAAGCATCCTCTAGAAAATTTAGAAGAGCTGAATTGAACTGGCAAATATATTCCTCGAGGAAAACAGTTTCTGTTTGCTGATCCTGACATCTGGAGAGCTACAGGTTAACATAAAGTAGCATTCATTACCTCAAACCCAAAGTTTCCAGGTTTTGATAAAGGCATATTAAAGAAAGAAAATTGTGGATTTTTTTTTTTCTATTGTCTTCCATGCCAATCCTGGGACACAAGTTGTAATCTGAAGCACGCACACACTGTCAAGGGTATTCTTATATAATCAGCAAAGAACAAACTGTTCCTTCTCTTCCCTAAATCTGTACCCAATTACACAGACAGGGCTCATCAGGACACTTTTGCTCCAGATTACTTGCCAGCAAGAGAACAAAGACTTTACCCCCACACTTTTCCTTTCCCTTTTCCCTCCACTTTCTGCTCCCCTCTCCCTCCTACCCCACCCCCAAGTGAACTAAAGCTGGGCCAAGATGATTTCTGATAGACATTTACACTAAAATTTACAAGTTTTGCTGACACAAGAAATATAGTTAATCTGTAAATTTTAGCATTTACATAGATTCAAGATATATACTTCACATCTTTCTTTCTTCCCTGAAAATACAGCATTGCCTAACTGTGCTGATAATGCCATAAACTGAAATCAATAACCTTTATTACAGATTAAGAACTAAAAATTGCAAGGGAAATACAGCTATGTGGTTCTGGCAAATATAGCAGAATAGTGATATGAATCACATGAGTAAATCAGGCTTCTGGGGTAGAAAAGGCTACCTTGCTATTTGTAGTCCTCCCATAGGAGATCTCAGATTGTGGTATTTCTTTATCACTCTCCATTTTTAATAATGAGGAAAATGTTTTGCCAAATGGCAAGAGTAAAGAACATCACCTACATGTGTTTTTATGGGCTTCTTATGTTACTAAAAATAGCAGAACACAGGGCCTTATTCATATTATACCGAGAAGATGCATAATTAAAAAAATTGAACATAATTCAATTACAAGGCACTGGCTGGCATGAAATATTTTAGGTAGAGTTAAAAAAACACCACGATCAGGACTACTTTTTAAAAGCATATTGCTTTTTCCTTCACTTCCTGATCAAAACTCCATAGTGACTGAATAGTTTTTACAGTAATATAAAGGAATATTTAAGAAATACATTACAAATGGGAAATTACAAAGTAAATATTAGTATCTGATTCACAATGCACTTCACAGAATCACAGAACATTAGGAGTTGGAAGGAACCTCAAAAGATCGTCTAGCCCAACCCCCCTGCCATAGCAAGGATTCCATCTGAAATGAAATGGATTTGCCACTTAGTCTTTCCAAGTAATATTAAAAAGGTTTTTTCTCTCTTGTAACATTGCTTAGCTTCCCAAAACCTGTCCAGTAGTTCCTATTAAATAGAACAACATGTACCAGCGCCAGCTAACACCAGCAAAAAATCCTCCAGCCAACCCTCCAATGGAAAACAAGTTGACAAGTATTTTTTCTAGCTTTCTGTGGTAGTTAAATATATCACCTCCTCCCTTTCTAATATTTCTCTTAAACTAAGTTGAAGTTAGGACAACCATTCACATCTCTGCTGGGCTTCAAGTGTGGTGCATCTACTTCCAAAAGCTTGCATGACTTTCCCATTTAATTGGCTGGTGCGACTGAAGACACTCTTCCAGCACAGCTAGTCCTGTCCATAACCCTGTGCTGTCATGATCTGAGCAACAGAGTTACTGGGAAGGCCTGGCATTGGAAATATTTGGCAGTGGAGCCCTTGGGATGAGGTGCTAAATGTACAGAGCCTCACTGCCCCAGGACCTGCACCAAGAACCTTCTCAAGAACTATGTACAGGTCTCGTCTCAACCCCAAAATAAAAAACAGTGGAACAGAAAATACTTCTGTAGATTCCTCAAACAGGAGGAAACCAGGGGGCAACAGTTACAATCTGCTCATCAACTGCTCAGACAGCATATGTGCTCTATTTTTGTGTAAAATTAGAACTAGTAGCTTAAATTCATCCTAACTCATCACAAACTACCCCACAGAATTTAACAGCAAGAATGTACTTTTCACACACACCCTTTTTTTCTTTTTAATAAGAATGTTCGGGCATATGCTAGATATACAGACTGTCATAACCAGTAACATCATTACCCATGAGACATCTACTTTCACTAAAACATCCCTTCCCAATTCATTGATGTTCACGTGAATGTGGCAGGCCTACTCTCCCCCTGCTCCCCAGAATTTCTGTGAGAGCACTGACAAAGTCCTCCTGTAGCCTCTAGAATGGCTTGCTCTGAGAAGGTACAAGACAAAGTTTAAAACATCATACAAGAATTTAAGAAATTCTTCAGGGGTCTGCTCAGCAGCATTCTGCATTGTCAATTAAATGCTTCAATAGCATTCGGAGTCTTATTTAAATTTAGATATTTACATTGTGTACATCACACTGTATCAAAACTCTTATTAAGTAAAACTATGGATTTGGATTTTTAACAGGGTTTAATCTTACACGAAGGAACAAATTAAGAAAGATAGCGCCACCTGCTGACAGGACAGTCACAATACAGCGTGAAATGAAACTTCATGCTCGCTGACTAGAAAACATCGTTTTCTTTCCACCTTTCACACAAACCATATAATCGCTTTATACCCAGCAGGGCAAGAACTCAAATCTCTTATTTTCCCTTTGCTCAATACACAACCTCAGATGACAAAGTAGTTTCTCCTTATCCTTTCCAGAATGTGCTACTACTTGACCAGATAACATAGGAACCTCATTCAGTAGTGTCAGAAAATAAAAGTTCAATGAAAAGCCAATGGAAGAATCAAAAGAATCGACTGAAGCTTATTTGACCAGTTCATCTGCATAGCATATCTCATGTACTGCTTCCTGTGCCCAGAATGATAAGAACACTTCAGCAAGTCAATAATGGAACAACACGCACTGCTCACAAGTATTTTGCAATTTTAGAGAAGTTTGTTTTCCAAGTAATAATGGGAATGCTTTTATCTTTGAAATCCTTTGATCCTTTTGCCTTTGATGCTGCTTTTTTTGGGGGAGGGGAGGGGAGGAGGGAGGGAGGCAGGGAGAGGGGTTGGTTTGTAGACGTAATTCTAGTATTTTTTTTCAAGAGTCTTACAATTTAGTAATAGTCTGTCTCTTTGTACGTTATATCACTATCCATTTGTAAATAAGGAAGATTTTAATTTTAGCTACACCAAAAAGCTTTTCCACCTTCCCTTAAAGATTAAATTTCCTATACATTATGTATTTATAGTTGTTCTAAAGAACCCACAGAACTGCCAAGTGAAAGTTGCAAAGTCTCTTCACAGAATTATTTCACAATTACTTGTCTCCTGCCTATGCCTGGCACAGTAAGCTCTCTTGAAAGTACTTTTGTTTCTTCCTTTACTTTAGAGCCTGAGAAACAGATGGTGTCAACTCATCCTACAATGAGTTAATTTTATTTAGGGCATATAAGGTGAAGAAGTGCTAGATAGGCAGGCTAACACTGCTACTAATTCCCCACTATGCAACTCACCCTTCCCCCTCTATTTTTCCCTCAACAGTGCTGTCAAGTCACAGAGAGAAATAAAGATTCATTACATGCAGAAAGCTCTCAAGTAGGCTAATACCCTTGTCCAGTTCTGTTATCTTCAGATCTTACAAAACCAGACATCATTGCAGGAAGAAGCAGCATTGTTAAGAGAATAATTAAAAAATTACTGCAATCTTTTTGTAATATTTAGCAATAGTGGTGGGCTTGCAAACAAGTTGTTTCTTTTTTCCGCTTTATCCTCTTTGGTAAAAAGTTAACTTAATTATTGAAACACTAGATAATGAGAAACATTGGGATGAAGTGTTACCTTGTGACAGAAGGGACAGGACTTGAATTAAAACCATGATGTATAGAAATAAAAACAAAACCCACAAAAACAACTTGCCATTAAGACACAGGAAAATTTAACTTTACTGACCTGTCAATGCCATTGTGTTTCCAGTCAAGGAAACCTTGTACGGAAACTGATGAAGCTTCTTCTCTAGCTTGTTGCAAGACACAGAAAGTGACACAGAATGCTACCCAGAGCAGAATTTGAGGCACGTGTTCATATTTAACAGGGACTGTTTGATTAACCATTCTTTCATAAAGCTTTTGCATTCACTACATTCAAATATCTTCTACTAATTAATGCAAAAACAGAGATGAATTCTTCAGGTTTATTTTATTAGCAACGATGAATATAAATCTCTTACGAAAATATTCTTAACATTTCAATATATAAGAATTGTCTATAAAAATATACTACTACATAACAAAGCCAAAAACTTCTGCAAAACATATGATTCAACATATATTTAACAATATATAGGACAGAGTAAAAATCCTTTAATTAACGCTGAAGGTATTTTTACCCCCTTTCTGACAAACAAGAACTCACTTAACATAGGAAATTACTCCTTCCAATATAACATGGTTATCACCATAGAAGTGATCTATCTATCACATAGAAGTCTATGTATGTTCCACCCTGAAGTTGCCTGCATCTGCAGGAACATAAAGACACAACTTTTCTTTGGATGAACAGGCAGTATGACCACAAAAACATTCCACTGGTAACTGCAACGTTCTGCAAGTCAGCATTGTGCATCCGCTGTCAGCATTGCCAACCCTGAATCCTGAACAGGGACAGAGTCCTTGTGGGACTGATGCCACAGATGAGCCCACCATGGTCAGACAAATGGAAAACAGGCTCTCCTTGGTTAACTATTGCTAGTTATCAAGAAAATAACTTTTTAAGAAGCTGCCTCAAGTGTTAATACTAAATGATGATCAAGGGTTGTATTATCCATTTTGTTATTATCAATTACAGGCAGAGCCATCTTAGATCAGTTTTTGGAATTTGGAAAGAGCCTGATTTCAGGTTTTGGAAGAAAAATGACACATTGAACTAGTTATCTCACCAATACTGTTATGCTGAGGTTACTTCATGCCTGGTGTTAAGACAAATACAGGAAATCCATTTTAATTATGTAGACTACTGTTGTCTAGACAATGAGTTTGTCAAATTCTAGCGCAGATGTATTTAGAGAGCTTTTAGAACATAACTTTGACAACCAGCTTCACCCAAGAAAAACTGGCTGCTGCACAGTGATAGTACACAGTTTTTCAGGCATCAGCTTTCTACAGAAGAGTTGGGTACATAAGGCTTTAAGGCTATAAAGTCCCACTGAAGGCAATAGAAGATTATAGTGTTTTGCATAGTAAAGAACATAAGAAACATGTTATTGGTGCACCAGCATCTTTTTATCCCCCCAATAATTAATTATTACTCCTTCTATTCTGGATCCACTGAAATCAGTAAATTGAATTAATACTGAAATTCAAGAGAAACAACTTTATATCATAGCAATCACAATGCAACAGTATTCCACTGTAGTTCAAGGGAAGGGCTTCCTGTTAGGAAACTACATTTATCAAGCTTAAAGATACTGTAAAGTTTACAGAAGGACATTGCAGCCAATGAACATTAATAATATATTTCTGACTCAAAGCTCAGAAAAAATAACAGTTGACCCTGAGAAATTTGCTGTATTAAAACTTATAAAGCTAAAAAAAAGATTTGAAAAGTCAAAATCTACCCAAGGGAAAAAAATTTAAAAAAAACTATTAAACTCTGAAACAATCAAGGCTCAGCCAGTTTCATTTCAGATTCTCAAACTGTTAAGCTCTGGAAGAAAAAAAAAAAAAAAAAAAAAAAAAAAAAAAAAAAAGGTTGACCATCTTAACAGGAATGGTAAGAAATATTTTCAATTAAAAAAGAAACAATTTAGGGTACCCATACACTTGTATAATTTCATTCTCTTCAAGGCGTCCAACTAAAATTTTGATTTTCAACCTACATCTGTGAGAAAGAACAATTTAAAAACTGAGGTGGTTGAAAAAACTTAAAGCTTAAATGCCTTCCACTGCCAAAATCATCCAGTAAAGCTAGTTATAGAAGCTAGTTTGTCATGCTTTATGACTAGAGGAGCCAAAGTCACTCATTCTTACACCAGTTAATTCCCTAAAAGATAGATCAAAATCACAATAATATTCCAAAAAATGTAACGTTCTCCAACATAGGATCTTGTTTAGATTATTATTTTAACAACTTAAAAATTTAGGAAGTTTCAAGAACAGCAAAAGGAATGGAACCATAAAGAAACTACAGATTTGGAGAAAGAAAAAAAGTAATAATCTGGGGGTTTTGGCAGCTCATGTATGGAACTATATCAAAAGAGTTTCTGCAAGAACTAGTGACAAAAGTTACCAATCATGTCAGCTTCCTTTCTACATTTACTTATGTGTCAAGGGCAAGAAAAAAAATGTCCTTTTCTTCAGTAGTCTGTGTTATTTACTGAGCATGAACAAGATTCATTGAAATCACATGACCTTAAGATTTTTTTGATACAACTTCCACTTTTCTTTTATTCTTTACTGACAAAACAGCATTCATACACTGTAATTTATTATCTAATTCCCCTTCCTAATGTTTTCACACTGTCAAGTCTAGCTCTGGCTTTGCTTTCTCCAAAAACCTTACGAAAAAGTTATGTAGCTGGGTCAGCTCCCAGGGCCAGCTCACCACATAGCCACATAAGCACAAGCACTGAGCCAACAGGAGGGAGCAGGACTAGCTGACAACCCAAGTTTACATCAAAATGAACTGCTTGGGAACCACACCTTTGTAAGTGTCAATTCAAACACATGCATATTAAACATGAAGTGAAGCAGTAAAAAAAAAAAAAAAAAAAAAAAAANTAGTCTATTCTTCTTCCCTCCCCCGAAAGCTGTTGCTCAATGGCAGTGATGGCTAAACAGTGCAAGGAACAATCCCTGTTTAAAACTTCAAGAATTAAGTGAAATGGGTGACAAACTGGAATTTTATTATTACAACCTCCTTTTTGTAATAACTACTTATGACCTTGTCAGCAGTAGCTGAACTTCAGCCTTCAGGAGAAGGAAGAGAATGGACAGCTACAAGCATTCGATTACTCAAGTGGAATCTGTGTGTGTCCATAAACATATATGGACTCAAGGTGCTGGTTTAAGTACAGAATCTTGCACAAAGATGGCTCCTCACACCCAAATCCATCCCAAAGTACTGTACACTTTTCAGACCTTTGGGACTGAAGTCCCTAGATCTGCCATGCCAGGATGAAATACTTATTGGCAAAAGAAAAGATACATAACTAAACTGCTGTTAAAAAAAACCCCAAAACCAAACATCTGCCACCTTTAGTGATTCTGGGGAAAAACAAACCAACCAACCAACCCAAAAAACAAACATTATCAAATCTACAGAATACAGCATTCTCCTTTGGAAAAAACACTAGAGTGAGTATATAACTGAAACCACCTCGTGATACAAAGGACCAAATAAAGATCCAAGTTAAAATTTTCTTTAAGTACTACTATGAGAAGACCCAAAAGTACGTAAGACTCCATTGGGGAAAAATCCCCCTACCTGATACTACACATATATTCCTTCTCAAACATGAAGGACACTAAGATCAATAGCACAAGCCTTTTTTCTTAGTATTTGTTGCTCTCAGGATAAAGCCTATAAAAGTGAGATGATGTGTAAGAGAAGTGACTAAGTGCAGATTTAAAAGGGCCAGCTGGAGAAATGGGGCAGAACCTACCCAATAGCACTACCTGATGCAGTGCAGATGCCTCCATGTCATGAAACGTGTATGACTACGCTCCATCCTCCCATCAAGCTCTCCTCAAACCGATTCTGTAGAATTTCTACTACGAGTTAGCCAACCTGCATTTTCTGTGATACTGCAATTACTCTGCACTTTTGTAAATTTTTGGGAAATAGGCAAATGCTTTCTTATAAATCCTAACTTTATGAAGGCCAAGAAGACTTAAAACTTGTTCTCACAAAGAACTTTTGTACAAAAGAATCTAAATAAAAAGCTCATAAGCAGCATTTAAAATAACCTGTATTAAATACCTAAAAAATATAATATTTTGCATAGAATAAAGAAAAGTGCAGCTACAGCCTAACATTCAGTACCATGAGAAACGGCTACTTCATGAGTGATATATGATTAACTGTTGTCTCTCATCATGGAGACTGTAGCAACTAAAGACATGTTTATTGGGAAAATTACATTAGAAAAGAGATTAGGTTGTTTGATTATGTCTGTAAAGAAAATGCAAACATTTTAAATTCTTTTAAAAAAAGAAAGCAAAGCTGATAGTACTTTTCACAAGTTAATTTTCACTTGGCATTACTTGGAAAGATGAAATAGCCTTTGTTCTTTTAGAATCCAAATTAAAAATAAATTATCATTTGGCATCTGTTTTGTGAAGGAAAAAAGAAACACAAAGCTTGTAAATGTGCAAGCTTTATCGGTTCTTTAGAAGTTGGCTGTTTATAGGATTAAAACTCTTCATTCCCCTCTAACTTTTGTACTTCAATCCCTCTGGTAGTCAAGCACAGAATAGGATTACATAAGCCTGGGAAAGGAACAGAGAAAGGGTCTAAGAAGTGGAGAATCAAGAATTTTAGGAAAATGAAAGCCACAAAAAAAATATTGTCTGCTTTTGACAGGATGCGCTCAACTTTTAAATATCTCTCTACGTCTTATATTTGCATGCCTAAGTATAAGAAAAGCATATACCTAACCAGTTGTTAAAACACCTTTTATTTTGGGGGGGTTTTTTTAAATCAACTTATTTTATTAGATATAACTTGGTACTACAATTTTGTAAATGAGATATTTTAAATAAATAAAAATAAATATTGTATATATATTTCAAGATTGCTTGTTTCTGTAATGAAATAGTGTCAGGATTGTTAGATTTCATTTTCTTTAGCTTTTTTCAAGCTTTGTCGCCACTTACGAATGGCAGTTCCACAACTACTAGCTACTACACAAAGGGCACCACCCACAGTCCACCAAGTTGGTAGATGATTGAGAAAAATAATTTGTAAAATAAAAGCAAACACCACATCCATTGTTTTCATTATTGCCACAGGTCCAGCTTTCTCTATCTGTAATGCTTTTGTGAGAAATATCTGACCTCCTAACCCTAACAAGCCTATTAATATTAGAAGAACCCTATCTTTGCCACAATACGGTAAACGCCATTCATTCATAACAAACAATGCTATAATACAGCCAATTAAACCAATGACTGCATAATACCAAATTGACAAAAAGTAATGCACAGATTTTCCCACCTTCCTTATTATAACAAAAGTTGAAGCTCCAGATATTGTGCTTGTAATTGCTGCTACAGTTCCTTTCAGGTGGTCTGTGTAACTTCCTTCAATCCCTGTAACATTTGACCCAAACAGAAATGGTGGTCTGGCAATAAGAACCACTCCAGTGATTGCAAAGAGGGTAAACAGAAGATCCCAAACACTGTATTTCTCTTTAAGAAAGATCCATGCCAGCAATGATGTAAAAACAGGACTGCTGAAAGTTATAACAGTGGCGTCAGCTAGTGGCATGACTTGGAAAGCATAGTAGAGAAGAATCATTGCGCTAGAGCCAAGGAATCCTCGGAAGAAAAGAACAATTCTTTTACCTTTTGGTCCCAAAAACCCTGTTCTGAAAAACAGAAATGTCACATTAACGTCACCAGCTTACTTAGACTTATTTCATGACCAACATCCAAACACATCTAAATGTACACACCTTTCTAGATTGTACACACCTTACCTCAAAATATTTTAACTGTCTGATCACTGACCAATTTATTGCCATTACCACCCCCAACCACATTCAGAGTCCAGAACCTGTCATTCTAGTTACTAATTTTTTGTTTGCAAAATAACTCAAAAAGTATCTAAAATTACCTTCTGTGAACACCACTTTATGCAACTTTGATACATTTGATATAATCCTTGTAGAAACCTCTACAATTCAGTGTCAAAGATATTCCATTTTCTGAATTGTATTAAGAAACTATCAACTAATCCAAAACAATGCAGTTACACGATTGAAGTCTCAATTAAAATAACACTGCAATTGGATTTAAGTGCATGGTAACTGCAAACCTATTTTTAAGAAATAACTTTTAAATATTCTCTAGACTTACTTGTAGTATATTAAACCAGGAAGAACAAATGCCATTTGGAAAACACAGCGAAATGCACTCACTTCCACTGAATGTACGTCTTCTATTTTTTTAAGAAATAAAGAGGCCACTGAGAAAAGGAAGGCAGACAGTACGGTATAAAACAGACCAAGTCCTGGACATGCAGCTTTCTTCTTTGCTCCTGTAACAGATAAACTCCAGTTAATAATGATCTATATTTCTTGGGTCAGGCCACTCTACATACTGCAGTGCTCCACACATTTGTTACTATTTTTGTGGTAAAGGACAGAATAAGCAAATGAAACAAATGCAAATACTGTGTGTATTTATCAGAAAATATGTTTTGCTGACCACCACAGTTCTCCTTTTTTACTTAAAATAGGAGATAAAAGGTGAACTCTAACGCTTCTCACAGGTCTACATGAATTAGTAGGCTTTACTTCTTGGAAGCATCAGACCAGTTTGGGCAGTTCACTATAAGACTAGTATGATTCTGACCATCGCCCGAGGACCAATAAATACAACTGAACACAAAATGGTTCATGGTCAGATTCTAAAATACTGAAACTTACTGCCTTGGGAATTATCTTATTATTGAGCATGTGAATAAAGGTACATAATCAACAATTTAATTTCCTTTCTCACAAACACACATGTAAAAATTGTGTATAGACACTCATTTTTGTAATACCTCCTGTTTACTTTGCAACTATATCACCCTAAATTTGAGGTAGACCTACAAAAGTTATGCAGCTTTTCCATCTTGCTTTAATAATCCAAATTATTTCTTCACAGAAACACAAAATACACATTTTTAAAAGCAGTAATTTAAGTGACTAGTGTTTAAACATCATAGGCTTGCTTAAAGCACCAATACATATCAGAGTTCCATGAAGACCTTAGTTTTGCCTTAGTTTACATAGATTTATCAGATTTTTGTCTTCCTGAAGTTTCCCAAGCCCAGTGGTTTCTATTCAAGCTTCCTCTATTGCCTTAGTCTCTCCACAGCAACATAATCTCTCATTCCACTCATCTTCTCCACCCTCAACTATTAAAAAAAAAAACAACAACAAACCAAAACCCAAAAAGAACAAGCAGAAAGTGAACTACTACTGACCTCAACACCATTTCCAAATAAATGTGTCTTTTTTGTTATTGCTTTCCTGCATAAGAGGAACAGTCTTTCCATTGAGCCTAGAGGTGGAACACCATGAAAAAGAGAACCCGTCTAAAAATTCATATGGGATGTTACCTCACTATCACTTTTCTTTCTGCCTGCACAAAACATTAGGAGATAACCTTTTCTTCTACAACACCCTCTAAAGAAGAGCAAGAACTCCATGCCCCTGAGCCAGTGTTTCGATACAAGGGTGCCTCATCTTGAAGTGTGGGAGCCCCTGAGCCTTATACATCCTCTAAAACAATCGGCAGGGCATTGCTGTGTGTTGCTTAGCAACTAAATACGGTTTTGAGGGGGTTGTTTGATTTGGGTGTGTAAATTTTTTAAATTAACAAACTATTTTGATCCTCCTTGAGATAAGCACTCAAGGCTGACAAACTGTATCTTACTACCCAAGAGCTGAGACTGTGGGCTAATGCAGCATGTAGGGGGGGCATTGGTTCTGGCTTTAACACTTCCAGAGACTCAGGCTTCACAACTGCAACCAGAACATAAACCAGGCAGATGTGCTTTTCAAGGAATCCAGGCCCACCAGAGCTGAAAATGAGGGACAGCATCTACTAGAACTATTTCTATTTAGCAACACCCACTTACATAACAGTGACTATAAAAACTACCAACAACTATGAAACAGTTGATTTTAAAAAGTGTTCATGAATTCATAGTGTCCAAATCCACATAGTCATGTAACAGAAGTAAAAAAAAAATAAAAAAAATCAACGTCTCTGCTATTAAAGCAAGAGGAATCAAACTGGCCTAGAATTGAAATGGGAAATCCAAACCCAGGCTGGCTTATGGATGAACACAACACAAACAGAACTATTAACTTTGCTTTCAGGCATGATAGCTTGCCTGATTACTACACAGTGAAGCAAATCTAAATAACTGAAGTGTTGAAATGGAAACCAAATCAAAGGACAGTATGCTGAAAGAGTCTTATACCCAGAACTAAGCTTTGGATTTGAAAGAACAAAGAAAAATCAGAAGAAACTCATTTTTTAAGCCACTCAATATACCAAACCTATCAGAAACAGTACCTTGTAATACTAGAATTTAAACCATCAACATCTCATACTGCCAAAGCATGTGCTCAGTGCAATGACAAAGTATTTTATTTCCTTTTTAAAATAAAATGGTGCAAGTTCTTCCACCAAAAACAAGAATTGCAGTTCTGAACAGTACTACGTCAAGATACACTAAGGAGAAGTTAGGTTAAGAAAACATTCCCACCCCACAAAACATGAGCCCTAACATGAGCCCAAACCATGAAAATACACAAGCACTCCTGCTTTCTTAAAAAAAGTGTAGCACTCTGAAAAAAGTTTCAAGCAGTACCCAAGTCCTCTTTCGGGAGTGGCTACAGATTCGAGATTTGGGTTTCCAATTTTATTCCCTGGTCATCACTACATGTAAGACTTTCAAACAATCTTCCACTCCTGTTTTAAGTCCTAGTCATATGCCTCCTACTGCACACAATTTTCTGTGTAAATTCTTGTTTGCATTTTAACGTCATGCTTTCTTGCAAACAGTTGCTATACTTGCAAAATGCACAGAGTGAAGAAAATGAGACTTCTCATACACATGTATCTTGAGAACAATAGCAGAGGCAGAAGAGTACTGGCTACGGTGAAGGTGATCTGTGAGAAGACAATTCTCTCAGACCTTCAGGAAAGCCACGAGAGGGTGATAATTCTTTACCACATAACCAGAACAACAACTCTCACAGACTTCAGGAAAGTGCTGGGAGCACAACAGCCTGTGTATGAACTAATCAAGGTCACGCAGACAAGATCTAAACATGATTCATAAAGTTCAGCCATTGACTAAATAAACATTTTACTAAACAGCTACCAAAAAATTATTTTTTTTGTGAAAATGCAAGTTTCTCAGGTTTTCAAATATTGTTTGTTTTACCAAGCTTGGCCCCCGAAGCGATGCTAATGTGAATTTCACTGATGAAGTGCAGTACTGGCCCCTCCACAGGTCACTAGCTAACAAAGGCATTTTACCTGAGAAACATATTTGGTGAAGCTGTTTAAAAATTACACATACTAAAACACTTCATTTTAAGATGGTACATGTTTTAAAAGGACACCACATTAAACTTACAAAAACCTAATGTGTGTTTTGCAGTAAGTTTGTGGCTTTAACAATTCCAACTGACCAAAAGTAAAACACAGATTAAGGCAAAATACAGACTATGCTCAAACTAAAGCAAGATAAGAGTTAGCACGGAAGTCACAGTTGGAAGTATATAGACTTGTTGAACAGCACTCATGCCCCTTCTGAACATACTTAACAGTGGCAGAAGTTCACACTGTTAGAAGGCATCTCGATTTACCCAAACCCGTCGAGTCTTACTTAAAAAGTTTGACAACAAGAAGCACTGTTTTCCCGAGGGGTAACCGCTACCGAAGCTCTCATAGAAGCCGCCAAGAAGCAGCCTGTCCCTGGGGATGGCAGTGAGCAGTATGCGGCCGTAACGGCCCAGAGCGCTCTGCCCGCTCTAAGAAGGAGCGCCTGGCCCGAGCCGAGCCCTGCGTACAAGCACAAGGGCTATCGCCGCGGAGGAGGTCATGCCTACCGCTGCACTTCAATTCTTCACCACGGGCCGGCTTGGGTGGTGAAGAGGGCGAGGCCGAACACGCTCGCGAGCGACCCGGTGTCCCCCGTCAGGCAGCAGGTGTGCTCCGCAGCCGGGGACAGCTCGGAGACGGCGAGGCTGGAGCCGGAGCCGGGACCGGGGCCGGGGCCGGCACAGGTGCCAGGCGCCCTCTGCGGCCGCCCGAGCTCGCTCTGCGCCCCGCTGCCCGCGTGCAGTGAGCCCCGGTGCTTTCGGAGCCGCTTCATCTTCCTCCGCCCCACCGGCAATGTCACCCCGAGAGCGGGCAGCCCAGCCAAGAGGGCGTTGGCCTCCGCACCCCTCCAGCCCCGCTTGCCAGACTTCCCCTCCTCACCAGGTGCCTTGCAGCAACACGGCCAGGACAAGCCCGAACAGCAGGCAGAAACGCGGCGCTCTTCTGCGCCCGCCGCCTCCATGCCGGCTGCCAAGCACAGGAAAGGCTGCCCTGTACCCACACCGTCTTCTCGGCTCAGCGGCATCTCCGGCTCCTTCCCGCCCGCTGCCGGAACGGTGGAGGCCTCACCGCCCTGACACAGCACCATGAACACGCCTGCTTTGCCCACGATGCTACCGGCTCCTCTAGCCAACAGGCACCTGGCCTCCTGCGCATGCGGTGCCACCACCCAGTGCCGCCCGTCTCACTCCCTCTCTCCGTTCCGTGGGTGTACGGCGCTTCGGGGTGGGGGTGTTATACCGGGTCGTGGCTTAACCCTCCCCCCCTTCCCCGCCCCGCTTTGGTCAGGGCTCCGCCTGGAGACGGCTAAGTTGCCCGTTCCCTCTTTCAGGGCTGATACCTGCCTGAAAAAGAGGAGGGAGCGAAGCGGCAGTGCCCTGACTGTTCCTCCCCGGTGTTCCCTCAGCCCCCGGTGGACCCCTGAGAAGGGGACCCCTGAGAAGGGACACGGCGCGGGCGACGGAGAGCTCTGCCCAGGCGAGGGGCCTGGGCCGCGCCGGCGGTCGGCGGGAAGGAACGAGGCTGCAGTGCCTCGGGAGGGGGAGCTCTGATCTCGCCGAAGAGAGAAGCGGAGCAGCGGAAGGAGGAATGGAGCTGGCCGTTAGGCTAGGCTGACCATTAGGCGCCCCCGGGGTAGGAGTGCGCCGCGGCGGGGGCCGGCCGGCCCAGGCCGTGAGTGCAGCTCACCAAGGCTTTGCGCTTGCAAGGAAACTAACTGTGGAAAACGGTGACGCAAAGTTATTTTAGGGGCGTTGTTGCGTCATCTAAGCGCCTGAAATAAAAGTATATATCTCTTACTGTACACTGGACTGATACAGTGTCGGCTCATCAGCCTGCTCATAGGCAGAATCTGCACCGAGATAACTGAGCTTTTATTAAGCTTCTCCGTATTTTTGTGTCAAGAGTTTGAAATCCTACTGTCCAATCTCCGCACCAGTTTACATAGCTCGGCTTTCCTTCCGTGGGCCCATTAACGTTTAGTTGCCATGTCACAGTGAGCAGCAGCAGCAGCATCTCTGTGGAAAATCTGCTGCCTGTACCAGCTGCATTCATAGAGGTCAAAATGGAGATGGAAACCTGGTGGGCGATTTAGCAGTTCTGTGTGCATATGAAAAGCCTTACAGGATTAGTAGGATACAAAAATCCTCTAACCAGCTTCTCATGTTGTGTTTTTCTTAAACAATGCTGTCTTGGTCCTTGGGCAGGGGAATTCGAAAGGGGAGCTGGTACAAAGAAATACAGCATAGCCACTTTTCCTTACCCGTCAAAGAGGGCAGAGGAAAAGAAGCAGAATAAATTTCAAATGCAAAAATTCTTCCCTTTTGAGCAAGTTGATCTGTATTCAATAATTAAAATAGGGAGGAATTTCTATTCAAAGAGATTTATTATTCAAGTCAAAGAGATTTATGCTCACACTAATCTTTTAGCTGCCTAAATTAGTGTTTATTTCTTTATTCTTACAAGGGGAAATGCAATCTATAGTTGTAGCAAAATGAATTCTAAAAGGTAAATACAAGCTATTTGACACAAACTATTTCAAGCTTTCCCTCAAACTACCTCATAAAAGCTATTTCAAAACGCTATTTGTCTCTGATTTAGCACATTTTATAGTCCATGCTAACCCACTAAAGGCCATAAGTATTTCATTATCTCAGAGCTAGCATTTGGTTAGTATGACCAGAATTATTTCATAAATTATCTAAAAATTAGATGTGTTATATCAATTATTAAAGAATAGAAAATAAATCAATTTAAAAGTTGTGTTGAAATCAGGATTAATTCTTTCTAAAGATTTAAATTATCTGAACTCCTCTGCTATAAACCAAGAAAATAAGTAAATATCTGCTGCACTAGCTGTAAACTCCTTTTATTAAAGCTCCTATCAGGTTAGTCCTCTACAAAGTCTGATGAAAAGCTTTACTAAATCTTGCTTCTGTGGAGGTGCAATAACAGCTGCAGGTCCCCCAAAGAGGAGGCCAGCAAAATTTCCTGAACAGACACCCTTGATTGAGAAGTTACTTGGAGTTTGGTTTAGTTTGGAGAGGGAGGTGCAAATATACCTGGCAGCCCACTGCTTTCCCAAGAAACTTACACTTCTCTGTACTTGAAGGCAGCTTTTACATGTTACAGGTTCCATGAATTGCCAACAGGAAGTTAGCCCTGTTCTTCTCAAGAGAGTTTTGGTGAAAGACAGCAGTGGAGATTCTGCATCTCAACAGCCACCCTGAGATGGCAATCCCACAGGTCTCTAAGAGGAAGATCTGGCATGTCCCCTGACCAGCAAGGTGAAGCAGTCTTGTGGAGCGCACACACCCACAAAAAGGCCTGTCTTCACAGTCACAAAGTGAGTTACCTCCGTAGTCAGGAACAGCAGAGGCAGCTGACTAGCTTATCTTCAGTAAAGAAAAACAGAGCCAAAATATTTAATCCATAGTGCAGACAGAACAAAATGTAGTGAGTTCTTACAATTTCTGTCTATTTGTTTATATATTTTGGCAAAATATGCAGATTATGTATGTACTGTACAATACTGCCACTATGAAACCCAAAGTATAATTTTTCAGTGCCACAATGCCAAATACTGTGCTGTAAAGAGTTTCAAAGAGACTGCAGCAATCCCCTCCATCCCCCCTCCAATGTCTGGCTTTGAAGGGGACGGCTTGAGGCAGTATTTGTTTATGCCAAGATACATAAAGTTGTTCTATTTGCTCCTGGTGGAACTGCCAGGCTCGTCTCAGCTTGACAGCTTCCAAGTTCTGCTTGTGAAGTGCAAGCCTCTTCTCTGAGCAAGGAGAGCACTTCCAAAATGACTGAGCAGTCACAGCTGCCCAAACTGACCAGTAGGAAAATGTAATTTGCAGTCATGCTGCCGTAGACTGGAAAATTAAATAGTGGCATAAATGTGACAGCTCAATGTTTTATGCAGCCCTTTCAAGTACAGATTAAGCCTCATCTGTTTAATACTGTGCTCAGAACTAGCTGTTCTTTTCTCCCGCACATTGCCAGCTTGCAAACAAGAGTAGAGCAGTAAGGACCTCCTTTAGTATCTTACCTGAGTGCAAAGTTCATAAGAAAAATCTTTTGTGAACTTGGGCAATTTGACCATTGAAAATTAAACTGCAACATTGGCTAGAATGGCACGTATCTGATTTCCATAGTATCATAAGCACAGAGAGGGAGCCACCTTCTCCTGCATAGTCACCACTTTCCACACAGACAATTTTCTTGGTTTACTCTTTTCAAAGGAAAAATATTCTTACCCTCATCCAAAATTTAGACAGATAGTTTTTGTCACTATAGATGCCAGTAATAATGCAGTGCTGCATCGCAGGTTGAGATACAGACCAGACAGGTACTTACTAAAGGGCTGTAATGAGTCACTGGTCTGGGTCTGTGTGCCTGGTGAGGGATCCTCTGGTGTTGGGTTTCCATCTCCCTGCCTGCAAGTGCTGTCTCCGACTCCTCAGAGTGGCTTTTCAGAAATTCTAACAGGCGTAAGTGACAAAGCAATTACGTGAGTTTTGTGGAGAACCGTGGGAGTTTTCTCTGAGATTATAAGAACTTCATCCACTATCACATTTTTTCTTTTATTCACTGCTGAGATATCCTAATAAGCTTTTTGAAACACTGTTGTCATTTGGACCTTTGCTGAGAACCAAAGAACACAAGCCCAGGGAGCCCTGGAACTGAAGTACCTCACCAAAAGGCAGCACTAAAGGCTCTGCAGAGCACGAGTGGAAAAGGCAGCAGGCTGGATTCCTGGGTATTGCACGTGGAATACCCTGGTAACTTCTATCACAGTTAGTTTGATCTAATAAAGCTGTGCCAGCACACTTATGTACTGCTCAAGCTATAAAAATAATGGAAGATTTGAATCAGAACAGTGATCTCTATTGATGGCTTTCATTCTGTAAAAATGCTGGTTCTGTAAAAACACTTTTAAGATCTTAATTTGGAATTTAAGTTGTCTAGTAGTGCATTCATTAAAGCTAATGCAGGCTAGTGCAAAGGAAGTAGCACAATAAATAATAAACTTGCATTTGTTCATCTCCTTCTGAAAAATCTTAACAAAAAAATAGATAAGAAGTACTGTATCAGCTTTTGAAATGAATCCAACCCTTAAATGCATTGTAATAACCATTTACCTCTGCACCTGAATGCCATAAACCAGATGATTATTGCATCACCAAGGAGTTTCATTGTCCCGGTCATTCATTCAAACTTCTGGTCAACCCAGAGCTGTTTGGGAATCATAGAATAGCTGAGGTTGATAGGCACATCTGGTGCCTTGAAAGATTGTCTAGTCCAAACCCCCATGCTCAAAGCAGGGTCAGCTAGAGTTCAGGACTTTGTCTCTTGGGCTTTTGAATATCTCCAAGGATGGAGACTACACCACCTTCCTGGGCAATGTGCTTCAGTGTTCAACCACCCTCACAGTAAAAAATAAAAAACTTTTTCAATGTTGAAAATGAACGAGCCCTTGTATGCTCATAGCCCAGAGAAGATGTGGACCATATGAGCTGCTCCTGCTCCATCAAAATTCCAGTGTATGTCTTAGTTGATTTTGTGTCCATCTCATGTGCTAGAAGAGACCCATATTTTCAGGTTTAAGTGGTGAATGATAGTCAATTTTGCCATCACCACAAATTGCTTCCACATGTATATATATATGACTGTTGTCCAAACTTTTAATCTTGTGTTAAAGAGTCTGTTCAGAGTATCATTGTTTTCCTCCTCCTGAGCTGGTGGTTGTACTGGATAGAATAGTGCTATAACAATAGCAGATAGGGTAGAAATTGTAATACTAGGGAATCCTGCAATGATGGTCAATATAATGGAGAGATCCTGGGGCTCTTTTTAACTGTATTTTCGGGGTTGCACTTTTACTATTAAGGAGACTGAAAGTGTTGAGACAAGTACTTGCAGGTAGAAGTAAGGAGTGCCTGTAAAAGAAAACTGCTATGATTTTCAGAATGAAATATTTTCCTTTCTTTTTACTTCTGAAGAAATGAAAAAAAAAATGGATAAGCAGGACAATATCCAGATTCTGCTTCTATACTTGCTAGTGTGCTTTCAATCCAGTATTAAAGGTGTGCTGCTTAGCTGATTTTGGTCACATAAAGGTCATGCAGCATTTCCTCTATCCTCAGATGGCTCAACTACACTGCTTGCTAAGCAATCAAGTCTCTGTAGTCAGCATTCATTGGAGGATAAATTAAAAATAATTTTCCATGTACACTGAACACTGTAAGCTGTGTTTTCTTTCTTGCATTTCTCATAAACATCTGATGAATTTATGCACATCTAGCTGGTGATCCTTAAAGTAAAAATATTCTGCCATTTTCTGGTTCTTTTAAAGCACATGGAAAAGGCTGTTATTCTGATGTGTCTTGGACAAAAAAATTCTTTTGTTTTAATTACTTAATAAAAATTTTTGTGTCCACTGAAGAATATAAACATCTAAGCAAGCCAATCAAGTGAACATTGTAGCTCACTGGTAGACAAAAAAATGAATTGTAATATTGGTTTTATTGATCGTAAATGTATTTCCCACAGGCCAAACTACTGTAAGCTTTGTAAAGCATGGTGTTCAGGTGTTTGCCCTCGTAGTCGGAGGAAACAGCAGCCAGTGAAGTTTTACAGATTGTTGTTATCATGTAACAAATAAAAAGGCAAAACTTAACTGAATTAATATCAATGAACAGAATTTTTAACAGTAAATGTATATTTACACACCCCATGTGCTTCCATCGCAAGTGTGTCTCAGGTATGTACACATATGGACATACACATATGTACTTTATTTATACTGTGAGATAGTTAAAATATTTAACAGAATTCCTATGTTTCCAACTCACAGTGCTTGATAAAACATGCATTGTCAAGGCTATTACTTCTACTTCTCTAGGAGAATCTGTATTTTGAATATAAACTTGGCAAACCAACCAGTGTGAAAGCTTGAATTTGGAAAAAATCTCCCTTCTGGCAAAAGAAGTGTGGGTGGTGTTTTATTCAGGCATATTGTTTCCTTTGGTTGATTGAGGGTGTCTGAGTACTAACTAGATGTAAAAATTTTCCAGGAAAATGCGCATATATATATATATATATTTTTTATTATTATTATTTTTTTTTTTTTAATACTAGAGGAACATGAATTCACTGTAACATAGTAACTCTCATAATCCCTTTTTCAGCTGTTTATGGAGGCCATTCAAGCAATTAAGAGCTTGCACCCTTGGCATGTTCCCTTTCCCTTACTGTACCTTCTGATCTCATGTGTCAGTACTGTTGCTAGGAATGCAGAACATTATCAGATTAGCTATAAAACTAACCTGTCAAAGAACTCATAAAGTGTTAGATCATCCAGTGCATACAGAAATGCACAGTGAACAGAAAGAAAATAAGAGAAAATGAACAAGGAATCCAGAAAAACAAAAATACATTGGTGATGTCTGAAGTACAGAAGAGAAGAAATGAGCATGCTAACATTAATGTATGCATTGCCTTAGGTAAGTTCTTCTCCTGGCAAGCATTTCCTCATGGTGGTTGCTTAAATTTAGGTATTTCCAAAATAAACTGTTTATTCTGGAAATACCTAAATTTAATATTTCAACATTTTCAACCCCAAACATCTTCATTTATAATTATTATTTTTTAAATTGTTAGAACACAAGTAGGCAGTAAGTATCAGTTACCATTCTGCAATGTTTGAATAGGAACAATGTAATAATGAAATACATGCTCTTTCTAAATTACTCAGAGAATTAATAGTAGACATGGGGACGTATTTTCTTCCTTCTTCATAGCAGTCAACAATGTGGATTGAAGAGAAAGAGAAATAAAAAATTATATAACTTCAAAGGTTGTGGTGATTTTCCAGAGATTTTTTTCTCTGGCAGGCAGTATAGAACAAAAATTGGATAGAAATGCAGCTTGAGTGCCATTGAGTGTTAGAACTCCCAAGGAGGAGAAGAGGAAAGTGGAAATTTCTCACATTTGCCACTCACCAGTTTTGCTTGTTTTGTTCTGTTCTACAGTGGTATTTGTGGCTGTTAGAAGATAATTTGTTCAATTCCATTTTTGTAACTGTCGCCTTAACTAATTTTTTACAGCAACAGGGATGACTGAATGTATAGTTTATCTTTGTCGAAGGGGCTGGAACTATTTCAATTAGCTGCATTTCTTGGTACTTTCACAGTACCTTTCGTATTCTGTAAGCTATCAGCCTGGGGCTGCAGGGAAGGAAGGGGGAAACATCCTTATTTGAAACTCCTATGAATTATTCAGCATTTGTTTACATGCCTTACCTGAACAAGATTGACTTCTTCCTTGGCTGCTACTCTTTCCTAGAACAAAAACTACATACAATGTTCATAATCTTTGTCACAGGTGATGGATGGATCAGTATTAGCATATTGGGACTCTATCATACATACATATATTATTATATATGAATGATATGTTCTTTATATTAAAAATATTTATGCTGTGTATTTATATAAACATATGATATATAAAAAACACTAACATGATTCAACCCATGCACCTCTCATCTTGCTCTGACATGCTTGTGCAATGTTTGCTCCTCTCAGTTTACTCATACTGTTATGTTCAAAGGGGAGTGATCTGAAATGCAACCCTAACTGTTGTTATTATGGGAGAAAAACCTTGCAACACAGACTTTAAACCCCTTTCCTTTTGTCAGTTTCAACAGATGTAGGTGGACTCTTTTTTGTTTTCATTATTTTTCATGTGAAGTCAGTGCTCCTTCATTACCTCCAGGAGCTGCAATGCAGAACAGCTTTCCTCAGAAAAAAACCCTGCTACTGCCATGCATGCAGAATGTACAGATTCCAGGCATTTTGCTGTCTACAAGAATACTTTCTTAAGGAAGAAAACATGGTTTCTTTTCCTTCCTTGCTGTAGACTGAGAGGGTATCCTGGGAAATCATAATTCTTTATTTCCCATACTGTTTGTTTTGTTTTTTTTTTTTTATCCAGCATTGCTCCTGGCCAAGCAGGCAGGACATTGGAGCACATGAACCCTGCTCTAACTCTGAATGGTTATTTTTATGTCCCTGTAACCTCAGCTAGCTCAGATCCTGCTAACAGTGCCAATGTGGCAGCCCCTCAGGAATGGGCTGACCAAGCTTTTGCAGAGTGTGTTGATCTTCGCTATCTGTTCCTGGCTCCCCAGCAAGTGAACTCTTAAGTGAGCTTGGGTTTGATGGCACGTGCAAGCTGAGTACTCCCTCTGAAATGCAACAAAACTGGGAGCATTCTGAAATGCAAGAGCTGACATCCTCAAGACCCTGCTGAGTTGTCCTTGTCTCTGGGAGGAATGCCCCTATCTATGGCTTTACTCAAAGGAAGTTGTCACTGTTGAGGCACACATGGAGCCTGTTGTCTTCTTACAAGGGCAGTGTCTGGGTTGCCAGCTCTTGTACAGGCACAAGGAGAGCTACAAGTTACTCTGGGACAGGGAAATAGAACTTTAAAATTTACTGGCTTAAGAGAGCTCTGGTTGTATATAGTGATATCACTGTAGCATAGTTTATTTGTAATAGCCTTGCTAGGTACACTTTACTACTCATCATGTCACTGAATTAACTAATTTCCAAATTTACTCAGTTACATTTATGCATGCTTTTAGACAACAGTCACACAGCCACCCCAGTAATAGGATTTTCTGAGAAGCAGTTGTAATTAGCTCTTTTTTTTCCTTAATCTTAGATCCTTTGATAGTGTCACTGCTCTCAAAATAACTTTCAAGAAATTCTGAAATGAAATGTAATTCTGGAACAAGCATTCATTTCCTATTTGGTTCAAGCTAATACTTTATGATTATCATACTGCTGTTGCAGTTTGATGTACTCCAGAACCGTGTATAGAAAGGCAGAGCTTTCCTAGCAGCTGCTGTTAACAGACATTTTGTCTTGATCTCAGACTTGAAGTGAGTTTAGTTTGAAGGAATTATTGTTATCTTAAATAATGCTAAGGAAAAGTTAGGGATAGAGTTTAAGACTGGGAAAACATCAGCACATATGAATTATTTAAAAGCAGTGGATTTTTACTGGTGTTTACAGTTTACAATCCAGGTAACTAATGCCTTCAAATGTAAACATTAAAAGGATGTTCTCTTTTCAGTAATGTTCTATATAATCAGAAAACATTCACAGGTGCAGTTAAACCTTCCAAAATCAAACAGATTTCCTGACCACAAACTATTGTTTCTGTTCCAGCTTTGTCCTTTTTCTTCCTTTATTTTGCGCTCTGGAGCAACATATTTACTGGTGTTTTTCCTGAATGAGTGGTATTGTTATGTTATTGTATATGAAAAATAAAAGGGAGAAGGATGAGGTTTTCAAATTTCATACTTGTTTGGAAATTGTGATATTTGGGGTTGGTTGGTTGGTTGGGTTTTTTCCCAGAAGTGCAAACTGTTCTTGTGTTTTAGAAATTACTCCATCATAGCAAAACACAATTACCTTTTAATCATAAGGTACTTTGCAACTAATATTTCTACAGCTCAAATATTCAACTCTTAATAAAAAGCTTATAAAAAGACTGAGTTCTGTTCTTCCCAAGGGAGTCTGTGTCTGTCAGGACTTATATAACTGAAGCCAGCCAAAGTTGTTCAACTCCATTTTCAAGCACTTGCAAGTAGTTTGCCAAAATTTTCTAATTGTTGACATGCTCAAAATATATGTTGCCAGTATCTTCCAGATTTTTTAGTGCTTGTGTTCTCACTATTATAAATGCTTTGAACAGCTAATTCATATGAACATCTAATATTTATTTTTGTGAATCCCATCAACAAAACTGGGTTAATTTCTGAGCAATGTGTCTCAAGGACTGAAAATCGGAAATGTCACACTAGAAAACATTCATTATCCAGCTGCTTGGCTGTCCTCTTGTCCAAAATGGCTACAACCAGATGCTTCTGACAGAAGTGCAAAGAACTGACTCTTTCATAATAATTAGAAACCCTTTTAAGTACTAAAAATAGAGAAACACAATTTTGGGGTAATTTGTCCATGTTTTACTGTTCTGTGAATGCCATATTCTTGTTCTTAACAACTGCCTATTGCAATGAATGCCACAGTTTTATTTAGGGGAGAAAGTATTTTGGTTTACAGCTTGGTGTTTGCTAAAGTAAAGTGTCACGTTCCACACCTTCAATGAGTTTTTCCACATTTCTATGAATCCTTAATCATTCTGCAGTGTGTTTTTCAAGATGGCTACATTAGTACTGCATGAAGTATCTCAGATAAGGCAATAGCATTGATTTCCCATAACATGTAGCGATGTATTTTTCCTGCTACCCTGTATGTTGTAACATTATTGCTTTTTCCTGTAGCTGTATCTCGAGATTAGTTTCTTGCTGAGTTGTTCAAAACTGTGTTGTCTTTCTTTACTGCTAATTTTAAACCTTGCAAGCATTTCTCTCCAATGTATAACAATTTGCATTTCTGGACTCTGAACTTCACTAGTCAGCCTGTCCCACTTGTTTAGTTACCCACTTTCTTCTGAAATTTTACACTTCCTTTTTCGATTATCATTTCAGATATTCCACTAGATATAAATGTGGATCTCACTGGTCTGGAACTCTGCTGATTATCCCATGAACTTTTTATAAAAATAGCCAGAATATTTTTTACTTCCAGTTCTTTTGCACATAAACATTTTTTCATGAAGGACTGTGTATTCTTAGCAGATCAGCCTGTTTATTCTGAAGCTCTTTCAGCATTCTTGGATACTCACCATCTGGGCAGGTTGACAATTTGCTAACATACTGCTGTCGCTATCCAGGCCTTCAAACAGGAAGTGAGAATGGGTCAGAAAGGCCTTTTTCAATTGAAATAATTCAGTAGGAAGCATAAAGTAAGGCTGAGTTGAAAACAACTTTTGAGAATTCAGAACTTGATTTGATAAATGGGAGATTTGGAACAGTAACATAATTATTGCCATCATCCACTTCATTTTATTTGGAGAATAAATAAACAATTATATGAATATAAATATGCATATTCCGGGGCAATTGCTTTCTACTGTAACAGATTTGAAGACAGAAGTATTACACAAGCATAACTAATTGGAGAAATTCAAAGTCTCAAAGCACAAATACAACACCACTTCTGTACAGCACACTGGAAGTCTTTGTAGCTATAGTTCATTTCAGGAAAATTCCTGAATAGGAATAGGGTTAGGTTTGCTTTTGAGCACTTTGTTTAAGTGAACTACAAACAGAGACATGCCTGTAACACCAGCCATTAAAATTCAGAGTCATCAGTAATGAAGAAAAGTTGCCATTAGCAGAAGTCAGGTGGTGTACTGCAGCTTGATCTTGAGGAATCAAACTCCCTTAGACCTCAACATTTATTGGTTAGTTCCCAACCGCAAAAACCTATTTAGCCAATCTAATCAATAGGAGTCTAAATCTCAGCTTTACTACCATGCTCAGGTCTCCAGATCAGCAAGAAGGAGAGAAGGCTTTCACATGTGTGAAAGGTACCTGCAAGTGTTTGCAATATGTATTAACAATTTGGAGAAAAAAATCTGCTAGGCAGTGGGGGATGCATTAACAGCTGAGTGAATTAAACGTTCAGATGGGTTTGCATTTTCCCTCTGCATCTTAACTTCTCTTGTGCCCTGGCAGGGCCCTGGGCCTTTCAGTGGGCGGTAGCCTTCTTCCCACTCCATTTGTGTCACCATTGTTGAGACTGATGTAACAGAGAGATGTTAAAAGGAAAAATTGCTACAAACTCAGATCATGGATGTAGTGCACTAAGTCGGTAAGTCTCTTGCTAGATTTTGCAAGAACAGGGAGATTGTCTGAATTTTCTGGGGTCCCTGATGAGGAGAAACACGTTATGTATTTCATGGTAAGAAAAATATCTTCTTGAAAGGGAAGACTCTTGGATTCTTGAGACTTGCTGTAGGCTTATATTCTGTCCCTAGTTGTAACATTTTGTGCATGCTGACTTCACTGCTTTCTCTTGGAGCTATTATCAGTAATGTTCATCAACAGTCTAAGGACTGTTTGCTACTACTATGGCTTAAATATTCCTTATTTTCCATTGAATATTAACACATTATATTGTAATGCTTATACACATAAATATTGCTGTTGGCATCCCACTATGCTTATCATACGTATTATTAAGTATGCTAATAACTGTGTCCCATTCTCAAGTGTAATTTGTATGGCTGTTATCACATCTTCAAATTAAGTTAAAAAATAAAAATAATTAGGAGAAGTTGTAATTAAAATGCAACTCCAAATCAACAGTACATCTTGTCCCTGTTTGTGTTTATTTTGTCACCTTACAGGATGAGATTTTTCATTACTGAATTTCCTTTTCAGTAGGAAGTGCATTCTGGAATATTTTTCAATGGAAAATAAGTAGCAAACAAAAACCTGCAAGTCCTAGACATTACAGCAGAAAAAGAAATAAAAGCTCCACATAGTGTTGTATCAGGTTTTCTGAATGTATTTTATATATCCTTTCCAGATTAGACAACTGTGTAATGTTTTATATTTGTGCTCCATTAAAAATATAATTAATTGTAGGAATACAATATAACTCCATTAACAATTTTTTCTGTCTTAGACATTAGCATGACTAAGTAGCATCAAGAATCAGCAGTATCCTCTAGTAAACTTCAATACTGTCTTCTATAATACTTTTAGTACTTTACATACTCTGTCAATCATAAACAAAATTACTAAGGAGTTTAGAAAATCCATTACAATCACAGAAGACAACCAGTTAGCTGCAAGTAACATAGACTTTTCTGAAAGAAATTATTTTTTTAAAATAACTTTAAAACAAATTATCAATGGATATATGAGAGAAGATTTTATTTTAGTTTTCACCCGGGTCTTCCACTGATACCAGAAGGAATACTGAGCAAAGAACAAGGACAGAGTATGGACTTGTGCTCAGAGGTGCTGTTAAAATGCCCAGTCTCTGGAATTGGGAAGAAACAGCATAGGGAGCTACCTAATAAGCTTTTACACTCTTCTACATTAAGGATTGTGAGTTCTGTTCTAAATATACCCCAATTTCTTATGTGGTGGAATGAAATGCTATACTTGCACAATAAGAAACCAGCTGTAATCCCTGTGAATCTCCAACTGATATAAATTGACTAGAGAAATGGATTTTCAAAAGAGAAGAGAGATAGATTCAGCATGTTGTAATGATTAGTTGACCTGTCAAAAATGACATAGGCATTAAGAACTTCCCAAATCTTTAGTGCTGTACTACAAGTAAAATTTCCTGAAGGAACAACGAAACTGGTAACAGTCGTGCACTTCAGCAGGTTAACCCAGCAGATTAATGTCTTACCAGCCTCCACTGTTCTGTGGCTAGTTTTACAGGTATTGTGAATGTAAAATTCTAGTTACTTACATCCTTGCAGGCTTTTAAACTCTTCCTTCAAACCCAGGAGTAACAGTGAATTCCCATAAGTCCATATTATTTCAGAATAAGTTAACTCAGGAAAACGATGATAACACTACTATACCACAGGGCATGTAGCTGGCTGGCTCTGAAATGTAATTCCATGAAACATAACCTTCTCAAGGTACAATTGGGAGGCAATATATTGGGGTATAGTGTTTGCAAATAAATGTTGGTAGCAGATTAGCAAGGTTATCCAACTCCACTTAAACTTAGCCAAACGTCTATAATATGTCCGTAATGAGAAGGATACATAGCTATTATCTTTACAATTTGATAGAGAGTGTATGTAGGCAAATATAATGGGAGAAATCAGATCAAAATCTGGGCACATAATTCAATAGGACCTTAAGTAAAAGACCAAAACAAAAGACATGATGAAGTAGAAACACTCCACAATTTGCTGGTAAATTGAAGACTGGTTCATGACTTTCTGTTTCATTCCTTTGCCATGCAAGGTGGATCGAGGGAGAGATGGGCAAACTGAGCTGGCAATCACAGATGTGCAGTCAACATTGAGAAATAATAAAACAGATTATCTCGGTTCATCTGAGGTTGAAATCATGCTGATGTAAAAGGTAAAAATTTAGAAAAGAAACCTGTCAAGCAAGTGATGATATATGAAAATGATTTTTGGAAATGTATTTAATAAGCAAAAATTTGTATGTTCAACTGTGAAACATATTTTAAAATCTTTCTATTTACATAGTAAATACTTATGGAATAGGTAGTTATTAGTTAATTATAGGATTTTTTCTTTACAATTTTCTTCTCAAAAACATGTAGTATAAAAACTCTGTTACAGAAGCATACTGTTTAGGACTGGCTTCTTAAAATGTACTGTATGCCTCTTTTCTTAATCATTATTTTTCTGCTGCAGGTGTTCTCAGAAGCATCAAAATGCTCTGCCGTTTTGGGGGTCTCTGTGACTATAGGGAGCAGCCAGCTTACAGAATCAACCTGTGTGATTAGCTGACATACATAGTATGATAAGGCTTATCTGCCAATCAACATCTCTGAATGTTAGAAATGTGTATAAATATGCACAGTGTTCATATGTGTATTTTAAAGATGGCACTGGAGCACAAGGCTTGATAACTTCGAGTGGAGTGCAGAGGCGTCTAAAATCAACTTAAGCTTTCTTCCCAAGCTGCACCAAATGATCTTCCGCAGCGGTGTAGGTTTCTCACAAGTGATGCACTAGATATATGGAAACAGAAGACTAATTAAATTTGAGTTTGTAGTAGATTTTCATGCCAAATTCAGACCTGGTATAATTTAACAGATACAGGTAGCTTTCCTGGAGTTTCATATGCTACACCACCTGAATTTGTCCTGCCACATTCACAGTTCCCTCTATTTCAGAAGTATCTGTTACTAAACTTCATTGCAAGATAGTGGAAAAAAATGACCTCACATTCACTAGCTTCATTCGGAATCATGAATAAATTAACTGAAGATTAAATAATTGCAATTATAGTGGAAAGACCTGACAGGGGTACACAGAATTCATGCAGATGATGTGTGGCCATTCAGATATCAAACAGATGCTAGATGAAAAATAAGCTATACGTGTAGCTGTCAGCAAAGTAACAGACCCAGTGTTATATCACGGATTTGGTTTATGCTGCTTCAGCATGACGTGGAGAAAACCAAATTTTTGAATTGTCTTTTATTCTGTTGATTCCTCTGTAAATTTTTAGAAAATCAGGTACTTCCAGCTATACACAGTACAAAGCCCTATCCTACAACCAGATTATATAACTGATTTTTTTTTTTCCGTGTGGAGTCCTGTTTAAATCAGCAAAGCTACACACAAATGCAAGGATATGTCCAGGTGATAATTTATAGGATTGGAGTTCAATCCTGTATTTTTATTAAGAACTTCTCGTTAAATGTAAAACCCACCTGACCTTCGATATTGTACATCTTCCACGCAGTACAACACTGCATTGGGCAATATGCCTTCTAGGGCTTATTTTATATGTGTATAATATATACACAAATAAAGAGTATCACCTGCAAATAATATTTGGAATGTGAAAGACACAAAATGTAAACATTTTATTTGGCAGTTGTTTCAAACAGTTGAATAAATAAATGGAAAAGTACATCTTAATATCCTTTATAGCAACAGATGCAGTTGCACGCATATTTACATATTATGGATGCAAAGAACAGTTAATTTAATTTCTTTTTGTTAAAAAATGCAACTTCCAACATCACTAGACTTGACAATTAAAGATGAAGATACTAGTAATACTTTGTTCTAGCAATCTCAACTTTTAAAGGCATTCATTTGGAAGTAAGATAAGAGAGTCATCATGCATTTAGTTCATTTTGTCCGCTTACGGTATAAAGTCTGATGTAATCTCAGAATTATGAGTGTCATGCGCTTAAGTCAACTATGACATGTCTATAAATCAGTGTAGTTCCCTTAAAACTTGAAGCAAAGAGAAAATCTCGTTTATCGATGGAGACATGTATGAAAGATCTTGGTGCCTGTACGTTTAATTCTTGAAACTTCACAAATTTTGCCTTTTCAGCATCCCAATAATAGACTTGAGTGAAAGAATAATCACTTCCAAGAATGGCATATTGATAATTATTTATCTGAAGTGGTTGGAATACCATTGACCCTCGGGATGGCATCCTTTGTAAATCCAGAAATGCTGAACCACCCCATTTCATTACTTTAGAGTCCCCAATAAATCTCGTTAAGCAAATGTATACATCCTCTTTCACTTTGAAATGTTTCACCGCATACACATCTTCCATATCTTGGATATCGAAACGCTTAACAAATTCATTTGTTCCTTTGTTCCACTGATATATTACAGGTCTTTGGGAACTACTTGACAGAATTAAATGTGGTTTGCCAGATATTTCAAGATACTCCACATCAGTATCTCTGTACCAGGCGTGCAGAGACTGATGGGAATAAAATCCATTCCCATTCCATTTGTAAACTGTGGTGAAACCAGCTTTTGAACTGTCTGCCACAACAAAATACCAGTCTTCAGCAATCCTGAAAGTTTCAATGTCATTGGGTTTTCTGATTTTAAGGATTTCAATATCTTGAATTTTTATGAATTTATTAGCCGGGTTATCTCTTTTATATATGTGGGAGCCTCCAAACAGCTGTGCGACAATGACATACAGCTGATTCTCAATGACTATAGGTTTACACACAACAGTTGAAGTACCTACAAAAAGAAAAGTAAAAGACAGGGTTAGCATCACTTCTGCTATTAGCTGTTTTAATGTCATTTGTCAAGCAGTGTTATACCTGTAATGTTGCCGTAATTCCTGAACATCACTTCTACATGGTCCCATTCAAGAAAGATGCATTTTCCGGTAAAAGGCTGAGCAATAACCACGTGTTCATCATTCATGTATGAGAAAGTATCTACTGACAGAGATTGGTATGGCAGGGACTGATAAACTTCAAATTCTGCAAAAGCGCACACAACATATGATAATTACAGAGACACTTTATATACTGTACTGCAAAAAAAAAAGATAACAATTCATTACAAATTACAATATTTCATCACTAGTCCAATATTTCTATTGATAAAGCAGCACTGCAACCTGTTTTCCAATCTTTCTCAATTAAAAGAGGTGCTGCTTTGTGTCTCTGTTCTCCAAATCCTTAAATAGCATATTAAAGTCGGAGAAGAAGCTGCAACACAAGAACCCTCTCCCAAGTCTCACATGTCAGACTTACACCTGCACAGAATTCGTATTGATCTTAGTGGAAGTTCTATCCATTATGCAGACTTCCTGCAAAAAATGGACCCTAGAATAAATACATATATAGCTTTGACTTTAACAAGATTAAATAATTTGAAACACATTACCTGTAATAATGCAATCAAATTCTTTCAGAGAGAGGCTATTGATTTTGCGCTGCTTATATTCTGGTGGGCTTTCACAGTAAATATCTTCAACTGTTGCATTGGTGCTGCCCAGCCATTCCACTAACCACTTCAATTTGCAGTCACAATTAAATGCATTGCCTCTAAGATCTCTACAACAAATAAATTACGCATTCAAAATAAGTAGTCAGTTGATGCAGGACAACAAATTGGGTTTTTGCTAAATATGTACTCTCTTGCTTATTCTCAGTTGATGCCTTCCTGGGTTAATTTGTCCCATCCCATAGTTCAATCTGCATACCCTAACCCACACAGATTTAATTATAGTGAGGTAATCAAGAAGAACTTAACTTGTTGACTGGTAGGAAATTTTTGTTGGTTTCCCCAAGTTTACAGGTCTAGCCTGCCAAGATGTAGGCCCCATATTTCAGGAGGTTGTTTCATTTCGATTACCCTTTCTCAATAAAAGCATTCTAGATACCAAACCCGGAATTAATGTAACGTGATGGTCAGCCAGTTAGTATTTGCTGTCTCCTGCAGATATACTTATTTAGGGCTTCAGGAGACACAAGCAAAGTGGTTCTGTTCAAGTCTTTACAACTATTTTCAGTCAGATTTCAGATTGTATGCACAGGAACAGGCAAGCACCAGGACCAGACTGTGTAACCACCTGGCCACGATCAGTCATGCCAAGCAATGCTACCAGATACACTGACCATCTCCACATCTTCTACTGCAGCTCCACACTATGAATTCAGCCTGCCTTGTTAACACAGGGATCTGGCAAAAGGATGTTTAGCACTCATTATCCCAAATAGGGTGAAGAAGAATTTGGTGTGTTGTAAACAAGACATATTTCAGTGAAGCAACCATAGGATTTATCTGTTTATCTATAGTTTGTATTTTTACTGGTATTTAAGTTACATATTTAAACAAATTAATGTTTTGGTTTCATTGTAGTTAGATTTAGTATGGGATCTGCTACTTACAAAGACACATGCTTTTGTGATAAAACATAGCCTTCCCAGAAATAATTTGCACATAGAAATGTTACTCCACTAAGTATCTTCCACCCTCCCCTCATGCCATGCTCTCTCATATATCCCTAAAGACACTTCCTTCTTATTCACTAAGTCTTACTGAACATACAGCTCTCATATAACTACTAACAATATTACTTATCTTCATAACTGGTGGAATATTCAAAAATAAAGCAAATTATCAACAACAGTAGACAAAATACAAAAAACCCGTATTGGGTAGTCTCTACCCAGTAGTAAGATCCCATTGCTGGCTATCTATTTGAATGGTTACTCAGAATGTCCTCTAAAATAATCTCTTTATATTTTTAGTGTAATTAATAGATTAATTAATTGCTTTCTTACACGTTTGTTAAAGAATCCAAGCCTTTGAATATGTCTTTTGGAAGCGACTGGAGATTATTATTTGCGAGACTCCTGTAAAAGAAGACACTACAGTATCAGTGCCAGTTCATGAAATTACACATTTTTGCAAGGTGTAATACTGTGTAGAACTCTTTTCTTGAGGTGAAGACTCCTGATATCTCCAGCACTTAGTTCTAAAAGACTGCTTTTAAGAATAGCTTTTACTTTGTGACTTTTTCTTCTACTAAAATTTCATGCCTACTTCTGCTTTCTGACTTTTCAGCAGCCTTGCAGCATTTACAATACTTCACTTAGCAAGGTAAGAAGTGCAATCATCTCTGGTGTTTTGCCGACACCACTGTTTTAAAACAATTAGTCATTATTGGATCTACTAATGTTTTTCTTATGAGAAACCAATACGTGATGCTCATGTTACTGCAAATCCCACTTTTTTGTATCTCTTCAGGAACAAAAATGTTAATACTAAGTTTCATTACTTTGGACGTAGGTTTAATTCAGTTTTTGGAAATATGCAGTAGTAGACAAGAAATTGCTGATCAGCATGAACTTATTTCCTGGAATGTGCCTGTGTGTTTGCGTGTATAAGACCAGAAAAAAACTGCCATTAATTCCCAGTTTTTAATGTTGGGCAAATTTTCTTAAATTCAATGAGTATTCTTGCTAGTAAAAGGGGCAAGAAACTGTGAGCAGGCTTTGAACAAGCAGTATATTACATTTCAGACAGACATGTCTGTGTCAATCCACCAAAGATCTGGGTTCTCCAAGATGTCACCAAGGGCATGACAGGAAAAGAATAATGTTGTAGGGTATAGCTTATGCCTCTTTTACAAAATTATTTATTACTTAGAAGAAGAAATGAAAATGGAAAGAAATCATTCTACGGTAAGATCCCAGTTAGAAACTGTAGCTAGTAAGACTTAGAACCTCTTCTAGTTTTGCTTGTAAACATAAAAGTTATTTATTAACTACAATTTCTCTAGCCAAGCAAAGCACTTAAATTCAAGAAGAGGCCCAGACATACCACATCTGCTGCCTCATTTAAAATTAAGTGTTTGCCTTATCAGCAATAGTAAATATGGGATGAAACATTAGTCCATTCTGACTCACCATTTTCAAAGTACACCTGATTGTAACACTGTTTGGTGTATGTATTATGTGCTTCATTTATGCTTAATTTTACACTAAAGAGCAATTCTTTAAAAGTCAGGTTACTCATATGGAGAAAGCTAAGTAGACTTGAAAGCTGCAGCAGATTTAATGCCCTATATATTCTTTATATGTAATTATATAGTAAACTGAAAGGGACGATGTACTTGGAAAGTAGCAGTGGTTCCACACTGCCATGGAAATATGACTGACAGAAAAATGTACACATTTGCCAATATTTGGATGAAAAATATGCATTTTATAGTCCACTGTTACAAAGCATACTTATATATCTGAAAACAGTCCCTTGGCTAGATTGTGTTGTACGTGGTATTTGGTTTATTACAAGAGAGTAAAGGTTGAATTAAATTTGCAAATATGGTCGCAATTCTGAAAGAAATGCAATCAAAATGATACATTGTGGATAGAAATTATTGTCCAATCCTAAATGTAAGAGTTTGACATTAAGTTAGTTTAAAAATTGCTGTTTTTCTTTAATTTGTCTGTCCTTAAATCTACTCTGAGCAGAAAATAAGTTGTGTTGCATAACAATAGTAGAGGCTCTGTTTTACAATAAGGACACACTATAATTATCAAAGTTAATTGCATTATAAAAATACAAGCGTTTGGATAGCATACTGTATTGCAGAAGTTATGTTGCGAAAAGGAAGTGAACAGAATAAACGTAACAAAGTTCATCTTCCCTTCTAACTTCTTGGGATTCATTTGGATGCTTACTTACCATGATCCTTTTTAATATATTTTATGTAGACAAGTACTCTCCTGTTTCTTAATTGAGAAATGCCTCCGGGTGCCAAATTATTATTCTTAACATATATCTACGATTTTCCCTAAAGGGTGGGAAGTGGTTCTGAAAGCAGATTAAACTAACCATATTCTGTGGTTAATGGATCTGCCTTTGCAGTTATTTCCTGCAAATTTCTCTTTGTTTTAATGAATAAAGCCCTATGAGCAACAGCAACATGATGCACAAATCTATGTCCCTAAAATATGCATGCAACTACATGCAAACCTCAGTGGCTCCTCAAATGTGGTTCTATCACAAGATTTTTCAAGTTTTTTATCACAAAACTGCTGAAGCATCCCCAGAAACCAATGTAACAGGAAAGGCAATGCTACTTTTGGACTGTATGCTCTGTGGAGAAGGAACCGTGCTGCCTTCTGTGTTAGAAATTTGCTCACTGGCAGCAACACCTACTAAATAAGTAAATGAATACAATAAATAATGTACTGAACCCAATTGTGAATATAAAGCTATTCATGTGCATAAGTATTTTGAAGATAGGGCCCCAGTTACCAGCTTTATCCAATTATCTGCCTTTTAAAACACTATAATTATGCCTGTATCTTTATAATATGGATTTTTAAGGGATGTGCACAGCCTATTTATATGCCCTTTTCCCTCTCCTCTCTTTTTTTCTCCTCCTCAGACCCACAGCCATTCTATAAGAAGCTCTACCTATGCAAGTAGTCACAATAAGCTTGGTTTCACCCAGCCCTGAATCTTCTCTGTTCTGACCAAAGAGGGAAGAGTAAAGTGCTTTACGATATATTTACTAGTGAAGGATGTGGTGAATTGCAATTCAAATGTTATATTTATGCATTAACTATTTAATAACCTTTGCTTTAACCTTTTATTTAATAACCTTCTCTTTCTCTCCTGTGTCAAAATGTATGAAAGAAAAAGTTAAATGACCCTGTTGCAAAACCCTCTTGGAGATTATTGTGCTAAGGCCAAAAGGTCAGAGTCCACTCCCCTGCCTATAACACACACCACAAGATGCATACTTTTGAATGCAAATACTCAGAGCTGGTTATAAATTCATGTCAGGCACTCCCCAAATGTTTTAGCCTCCTTTTCTTACTGTATTTTTGTATTTTTAATATTGTACAGTACATGTTTCATTTGCAATAAACTTATCACTTGCTAAAAAAAGTAAAATAAGAGACAAAAGCCTCTCTAAAAACTGTCTTACTAGCTCAGAGCATGAGGATGATACTTCTGTGTTTGCAGTGGAATGTTACAGGTATTTGTTGCCAGCGTGCCTTTCACCTGCTGAGCACAGCGTGAGAAATGCCTCCACCGGTGTGAGTAATGTGAACTGTTGCTCCTAACAGCCACATTAGCATCCAGAATGTCCTTGACTAATTTTCCCTCTTGGCTGCAGCATGTCAGAGGGCAAGGGTTGGCCATGTTTCCAGGATAGTCAGCGGGCTGAGCAGCAACACGAAGAACATCAAGCAGACCTTGCTGTCAGTATGTGACATAGTCTGACCCTGGGATGCTCTTGCTCATGTGCAGGAGACAACAGGGTGCAGAGCAGGAGTCTGAAGCCAATCCTGCTGGAGTCTAAAGGCTGGCTTGCCCTACACTTAAGTGGAAGAAGTGGATTGTTAAGTCATAATGAATGCGTCTTGTTGCAACTCTTCTATTTAAAATTGTTCTGGGTAGGAATTTTCAAATTTGATCTGGTCACATTCTGCTGGATATGGTTAGTGGCTGAAGTGGACAAAGATACAGACTGTGATGCCCTGTCCCAGGAAAGGCTGTACTATTCTCTTGGATCCACACTAGACTGGGGTACTTGGGAAGAGTCATGGGTCTACTCCTCAGCCTCTCACCACCATGGCACCCCAGTGCTATCCATAGCTCCCACCTTCCACCTAAGTCCCAAACTGGGACTCACCTTGTCAGCACCAAGCTTCCTGACCCATCCTGCTTTCTCCCTGTTCCTATATGCTTAGCTGGAAATCCCCAGTGCATTGCACAGAGAAAGTTAGGGAGCTGTTGTCAAACATGCACTGCTTGGAAGCTTTTTGGGTCCTGGCCTTCTACACATACCACTGTCTGGAGGTCTTCGGTGGAAACACAAACATTCTAGTTAAATAACTATTAATACTGCTTAAACAAATGTGAACAGCTATATATCAAAATGTGAAATTCAACTACACAGTCATTCGGTTACTAAAGTAAGTATACCAAGTAATATATTCAACCACTTTACTTACAGGTGAATTAAAGATTTCAGTCCTCTGAAAGTATTTCTTGAAATTGACTTAATGCTGTTGTTCTCTATGAACCTGTAATGGGTCATAAAGTCATTCTGGTCAAAGCAATGCCCGGAACTTGAAAGCCCACCCACTCTATTCAATAATGCCAGGAAATATACTTTTGTCCACTCACAAATATTCTAGATGAGGAAGGCCCATGAAAGCATCATCACTAATAACATCAAAAGTGTTGGATGTAAACAACCTGTATAAAGAAATGCAAACCAAAACACCAATAGGTTATTAGCATCTCTAGAAAATGATTCAGCAAGTCATGGTAGGCCAAATTTCTACTGCCTGGTTTCATGGTTTTGCCTGTGCAAGCATGACAGGATTGTACGGCTGATATATTGCACCATAGTCTGGTGTCAAGGGAAGGACTCAGCAACTTGTTACTTTGCCTACTGAGGCCATTTGATAAAATTCCATTGACTTCTGTGGGATGTAAACATGGGTTTATCATGCCAGTAAAACAATGGGATTGTACAAGCACCACTGGAGACATACTTGGATGACAATGAAATGTTCAAGTCCTACAGAGGTCTAAACCGTCTTGAGGAACATTTACTTTTGATGGTAACATCGGTAATGTATCCAGCTGGTTAGCCAGACATCAGATTGAACTTGCACCACTGACAGGAAGATCCCTTAATTTATGAATTAAACTCATGAGCATATTTGACCTGAGGGTACTGAGAAGTTACTGAGAAAAAAATGGAAAATCTCTTAATTTAGTCAGTGTTCAAATTAGAACTACTTTTAAGAACACATTATATCTGCTGGAGATGACTCTTAGTGTGTGCATGTATTTTTTCATTCAGGTACCAGTAAAAATACCAGCAACATATTTAATTTTATGTACTCTTGTAAGCACTAAAAGTGGACTAGCATTGATTTTTCACCTTTATTTATGCTTATTAGCCATGTTTGCATTTGTCCATTTTAATTTAGCTCTGGACTGCCACACCCTTAACACAGTGAGGCATAGTCAAGTATGATAAACTTTACTTCACTTCACTGGAATAGATGCACATCTATATTTTATTCAGTTGGACCTGATGGATAAACAGATTTACACTATGACATCCTTAGGCATTCAGGAATGCAAGATTTTCAAATCTGAATTAATACACTTAATGAGTTAATCTCTTATTTTGAAGTCTGCATTAAGAATATATTGTAGTCGATTTATTTTCTCACTTGGCTAGTGTAGACTATGCTCTTTCCACTTTAAGTATGGTCCTTTATATGTATGAAAAAATGTAAGCAGGAAATTCTTCCTTTTTATTAGAAACAATAAACACTTCTCATACAGAAAATAAGTATCTTTGTAAAATCTCTGAACCAGAAGACCAATTTAGTAAAACTGCTGTCTGCAATGAATTCTTATTTTCTGATGTGACTTCCCCAGATAATTTTTCCTTTTCTGCACTCTACCCTCCTTCTAATTTAAAGAACAGGGTGATATCTCTTTAAATAGGATAGCTATTTTAGAGACTACCAGGCTTATAGTATAGGTCTTGTACTTGGTGAGCTCATTTGCCTCCCATCTTGTACCTCTCCCCAATGGCTGTATCACACATATTTGATGCATAAAGTGGCTTTTCTTCCACTCGCTGACCTCAAACACCATGTTTGCTTGATCTGTGGCATGCTAGCTTAGCTACTTCTGGGGACAGAGACTGAAGATAGCACTGTAGCTAGGGACTACACTGCTTTGGAGGAACTGCATGCTGTTAGCAGGTACAGATCCTGGTGCTATGATTACCTTCCTTCTTTCTATGGGCTTTCATGTCATCTGTTTACAAAAGCACCCGCAGCTTGTTGCTCATACACGTTAACGAGTGCTAGAGATGAGAGCAGGGAGATTTTCTCTACATATAGGGAACACTCCTCCTGGCACTCCACCATAGCTGTGTAAGTCCTTCATATTCTTGTTACGTGAGGAGCACGTTTTGTCACATGAAGAGCACAAAGCATACCGTCCATACTATTCAAGAAGAAAACCTCTCCTGGCCTTGGACTTATGAGCAGTGTAAGTAGCACAAGACCATGATTTTTCCAGACACCATTGCCGTTACTACAGTAAAACTAGTAGAAAATAGTAATACTGGCAGATATATTCCACACTTTGAAATACGTGGCTTGCATACAGGAGATATCAAGTTACATTTGAACTTTAAAAATGTAATGCTGGAGACTTACATAGAAATACATATAGGCTGTAAAATCCTGCTATTGGCTAAATTAAACCTACCAGTACAGCTATAATCATGCAAAGCTAAAACTTACTCTAATTTTGTATTAACCTGAGTTTTCCATATTCTTATTTCCCTTATTGTCTTCTGCCAAAGGTGGACATTTTTCTTTAACACATATAAACCATGGTATTGGCTTCACAGATACAGTCCTGCTTCTATGGTCTGTTTTTAAGCAGTAATTTGCCTTGGATCAGCAGCCTGGCTTTCCAAAGATGGCAAAGCAGCTCAGCTATGGTAGAAATATACCTGGAAAAGTGTTCAGCAGTACCAAGCAGAAATGCTACCTAGCAGAAATGCTAGGTAGCAGAAGTAAGAAATCCATGGATTGTTTGCATCACTTTAACAGGTCTCTCTCATAGAAGCCCATAATGGAACAAGACTTGCTTTTCTGGGGTCAGAGCTTTTGTTGCAGCATTGATCGGCAGCAGCTTAGAATGTGTGTTTCAGTAAAGTATAAAGCAGATCATTCAAATTGTTACCATTACTAAAATGCCAAAAGCCATTTCCAGAGACACAGACTCCACTGTGCTGGGGACTGTAGTAACTCAGAATAAAAAGACTATGTCTGTCCTACTCCACCCTACCCAATTCTGCCTCCCCTGGCAGTGAGATTGCTAAGTGTAGGTGGCATATCGTAGCCAAGAGAGATGATGTCCTACTCAGTTCTTCAGACACAAGCTCCACCAATGCTGCTATTTCTCTTTCTCTTTCCTTTGAAAGGCCCATTGCAGGAATTATGTGATACGTGTCCCTTTTGTGATCTGTGACCACCTGGGAAAGCTTCTCAGGAATAAAGCACCATGGAAAAGCATTTAGGTTTCCATAGTAACTGCATTTACCTATTTACCCTGTATCCAAAATTGTTCAGTACATCTGCACCTCTTTATCAGCTCCACTTGAGGTAGCAGAGTACAGCTAGGGTCAGGGCTTCAGCTATCGGTGCACCAGCAGTTTAATCTAACAGTTGTAGGGCTCCCATACGTCAGCATTACACCTCTGAGTACATCCAGAGTGCATGGGAAGTCAGTCTGGGGCAGATGTCCGATTTTGATCACATTAGGGAGTCTGTCTTCCTGTATTTCTGAAACAAATCTGGGTGTGCGTCAGGCTGGCAGCACATCCACAATAAACAGTTCGGGTTATACCTCCTCTACCCCTGTATTGCTCGCAATTATATAATCGTATGCCCACATTTCTAGGAAAGCCTGTGAGTCTGTAAAAATCCTACACAGAAATGCATCTAATATTTAAACATCCCAGAATACTCTTTACCTTCATACACCTTATTGCAGTATTTAATTTTGAAATAACTGCTTACATTTTTAATTGAAAGAAAAACTTCATTACTTTTGTGTTTTTTTCCAGAGAACATGAAAAAACAAATAGGGTCAAATCTAGGTGCTATGAAGGCAAAACTCCCACTGAAGTGAATAAACTTCCACAGAAGTCAATGGCAATTTTATATTTAAAAGAAATTCAGGACCTGTCCCAATGCAATGAAGGGCCTGATCTGAGGGGGCTTGAGCTCACAGTTAGTGTGAGTTGCAAACTGGCAGCTTTATATTGGGATCAGGCCCCAGGACTGCAGAAAAGAAACACGAATAGTTGTTGCAATGCTCAAGTTCCTACTGTAATGTTAATTAAAGGATAATGAAGATAGCATACATTCTGTCACCAAAAGCTTCAGCATGTAATCAAAGTAGCACTGACAACACATAGCCTTGCAAAATACCAAGTAGATACACTTTGAAAAAATTAAACATGCACTATCTTTCAAATTGCTAAAAAGTCTTGTATTTTGCCATCTATTGAATCTTCTCTTGCTGTTTCTCATAAAATTAATGCTGAGACCCTTTCTAAAATATTTATGGATATATATACATTTCATAACAAAAATTGTATCATATAAATATTTCTCACAGAAGCTGCAGAGATGGTGTGAGCAAAAAACTCCCTTCTGGGATTTTAGTAAAAGCAGATCTCACAAAGGATCTGGAAAGAAGAAAAAAACAACCTTATATTAATGTAGTCTCACATATTCATGGTTATAATAATGATCTGGTCATCACAGAGGAATTTATTTATAGAAGTAAAAAAAACCCAACACCCCAAAACAAACAAAAAAACCCTCAAAAAAAAATGTTACAGGTTTCATGTAGTATAGAAGAAGGAACATAATGGGATGTGTGCACAGACACAGACAGACAGACAGATGAAAATGTAAAAATCAGGATTCAAGGATGCAGCACAATTTTAACACATTAGCTGATGATTCTTAATGCTGGAGGTACTCCATGCAGCAAGCATCCTTCTGTATGCACTGAAAACACCACACATATTAGTCCATTTAAAATCATAAATTAAATAACCAAATGCTTACAGCCCTTACAGTGAGATAACATCAGGCGGAACGCTGCGAGGAATAGATCTGGCATTTTCACATAAAGCATTATCTTTGGTACAAGTACACCAGGCAGGACATTTTGGCTTCACTGGTTTCTTCCCTTCAGTCAGCAAAAGCACAGATAAAAGGCATAAGAAATAAGCAATGCTTCTAAAGGGTCTGCTGGCATTTCCCATTCTTTTGATCCGCTCTCGTTCCAGCCAGTTGAAAGAATATCCCAAAACATGAACAGGGGTTCTTTATTCAGCCATTGGATGTCTTTCTGTTAAGTCCAGGTCAGTATTTGTCTCTTCTTTCCCAACCCTTTTCTTTCTCTTTCACTCTGTTTTTGTAGACAGAAACCTGCCGCTGATCTGTATGTTTCCACTCACTCAGGCAACGTACTGCTCAGAGAAGAGACCTGCGAGGTGCTGTAAGATGGGGAAAATCCAACCGGCTGAAGGGAGGGAAAGGAAAAAAAAAAAGAAAAAAAGGACGCATCACCACAAAAACACTGAGCACAACACAGCATTAGATGGCAAAGTGATGTAACTGAGAAATACACAGCTTTCTGTTTTCACAGGGAGGCCCTTTCCCTGTTACCAAAAATAGTACAGCGTTATGTTTTGCTGGTGGGTGGGTGAGTGGGTGTGGGGTGGAGTGTATGTGTGTGGGGGGAGAAATCAGTCATCTCTTACTGGATCCCTACAACCTCGTGAACCTTTGAGAATTATGCTTCACATATTGCAAGCAGCAGAACTAACAGCAGTATCCACAGGAAAATGAAATCAAGTGAAACCATCAAAAGCATTGCTGCAAAAGCTGTTAGATTAATTTTTATCCTTAGCCCTTACTGCACATATTTGTATGACTGAACAACAAGCTGCCACACATGGAAAATATTACAATGTGCAAGAGAATGCCTACAACTGTCATTCCCAAACAAAGTATTTTCTCATGCAAAATAGACACCAACTGCTTTTTTTTTTTTTTTTGAAACATTCTTATTTGTTGCATGTTTTCTGAGCTGGTTAAATAGAGTGGATCGACCACCATTCAAAATGGGAAACATTAATTAAAAGCTCAAGTTAAAAACTTTGTTTGTTTGGAGAATAGTTTGATCATTTTAGACGGAAAAAAGAAAATTGTTACTGAAACAACAGCTATGTTAAACTGTAGTTGAGAATGGACCTTCTTTGAAAAGTGACAGGATAGGGACAGAACTTGATGGTAATAATGAACCTTCACAATACTGCCTGGAGGCTGCAATTGAAATGAGTGCTAGGTGCAGTATGAATATTCTGTAAGATACAGTCCTCAGCCTGAAGACTTTGCAGTAAACTACATTAAATATTTTATAGGGAACTTAAGCAGCATCCAAGTGTTATTATATAAGGAATGACAAGACAAAACTAATGAATGCCAAACAGCTGGAAAGCTGTATGGGATGATTTTTTTTTTCCAATACAGGATTGCTATTAGAACAGTGTTGCAAAATTTAACAGGTCTTGACACTTCCCAGTCAGACTGGCAGCACTGCTTACATTACACAGATAACAAAGCCTACTAGGGTCAACCTGACGGTACAAAAGTTTAACACAGTCATGCTCACTATTGGCTTCTTCATGCACGTGCTGTCTCATCACCAGGAGACACTTATCTCCTGATGAGGAAATTTCTCTTGACTTCTGGTTACTCCTCCTTTGATATCACATGGCCACGTGGCTCTGGCCCATTGCTCCTGTTCTACAGACCACGAAATATCAAGACCAACACCAGGCCACCTCTGTCTCCCTCAGGAACAATGTCAGCAAAGCTCTAAATACCTAGATATGAGTGCACAGCAGGAATTTCATATGCTATCAGTGAAAGATGGCAAAGGGGAAGAACAACCTGCAAAACTGCAAGAAACTTTGTGTGTGGATACTAGGCAGGACCACAGTGTTGTTGAATCCTTGACTGGGCATTGGCTGAGGCCTGTCGCCCTGAGCTGAGAGAAGACCTGGAGAGTGCACACCAGGTGGCAGGATTGCGTCCTCTGTGGGACTAAGAGTGGCCAGAGGGCTGCCCCTGAAGGACCTGCTGGGAGAGTACTCTGGTGCCAGTACATTGGCATGCTCCCCACCAGGTACCTGTGCCTGCATAAAAGAGAAGCTCATGCTTTCTCAGCTCCCTTGATTTCTGTGTTCTGTTTTTTTAAAGCTCTTTATTAATAAGTGTTAGCCTATGTTTTTGCTCTTAAGAAAATCTTCCCTATCAGCAGTCTCTCCTGAAGGAGGATTGACTTCAACTAGGAATGACAGAGCTGCATTATTTCTGAGCTCTTCCACCTTCTGTAAGGAAGTTGTACAGAATTCCAGTAACCAAAGCACTGAAATAATTATAAAGCAAATGCTGATGCATTCCCTTGGGTATAAAGATCACTTCTTAATCTGGAAATGATCTAATTGTGTGACTGAGAAGGGAGTTGGATCTGTGGGACTTGCATTAAGTAGGGTACACCATCTTCTCCCCTCCAAGATGTCCAAAGGCACAGATTTCAGTGAGGTGAGAACGGAAAATTCTCTAACTTTCTTCTGAAAGAGAAGAGGCCTGTTGTTGTTTGTTTGTTTATTCCTGGCAAAGCTACCCATTGCCATGGCAATATTTTGCCATTGATGGTGAAACCCTGTGTTTCATTTCCTTTGGCTCATTGACTGAAATCCACCATCAATTACTTAGGCATTTCTTTTTAGTTAATACTCCAGCCACATTGTGAACCTCCTGAAAACTTTGCAGTGTAGCAGTTTTTTGGTAACAAAAGCACATTCTGCAGCAAAGCAGTAGCCTGACTCCAGTTTTGCCTGTCCAGAGAACCACCTGTAAGTTAGTTTTCTATTCCAAACTACATGCCAAAATAACTGTTTCATTCAAAATTGCAAATATTATTAATATTTAGAACAGCTCTGTCAAAAGAGAGGCATAAAACATATTTTCCAGGGTCCTTTTGTTCTAAGCTCAGCATCTCATTTCTTGCCATGTAGCAGTCTCAAAACAACTCGGTTCATGGATTTTCAGTGGCATAGCTGCTCTCCAGCCATTGCAACATTTGGCTCACCTTTTATTTATGCCATCACTGTTTGTTCGAGCAGGCAATGGCCTGCTGTGCCCATACCCCAGTGCCTGCCTCTAGGCCCTTGCTAGCTTGTTTTTGCCAGTGTTTCAGGTACTGATTAGGCACAATGTGATTCAAAAATTATTTAGTTTTCTTTCAGGAAGGTTCCAGCAGGGAGGATGAGAGACTTGTGGCTTGCGCTACTCGGTCTGCTTCCCATCATTTCACACCGGTTTAGCTGAAAAATCTTCACCTTGCCATGCAACGGAGGTGCTTGCTTGGCAGGCACGTTCCAGCGTGGGCAGGGGATACCCTGTGCTTCTGGCTGTCGCTGTTGGCTCTGTTTCGGTAACAAGCAGGCCAGCAGGCCCCGACACAGCCCTAAACGAGAGCCCTGCTAAGGGCTGCCTCTACGCCTGGGCCGGGGCTGCCCCCACCCGAGGCCCAGTATCCCGGCAACCGCCGCCGCCCGCTGCCTGCCCCAGCCGGCGCTGCCGGGGCCTGGCCTGCTGGCAGTACCGCTTGGCCCTAGCCAGGGCCGGGGTAAGGAGAGGCCCCCGAGGGCAGGAAGGCTCGAAGGGAGGACGGTGCGCGCCCAAGCTTCCCTTTCAACTTCCCCACGCTCCTCTGGGGCCCTTTTAGGATTTCTGACCTCTTTGTAGCAACGGAGACTCATCCACTGCTGGCCTACGCAGAGCAGGGTACATTTCCTGTACTTCGTTTATATGCTGTGATATTTCATCCCTTTAACTCTGACTGAAGCTAAGTAAGCCTTAGTGACTGATTATTTCCCACGTAGTCACTCAATATGGTAAGAATCAAACAGCTTATTTCTTCCAGTGTGTCCAAATTGTTGGGTAACAACATTTTTTTGTAGTAATCAACCATCTACTAACAAGCTTGCTGCAGGTATATGATTGTCAAAACTAAAAATACTTTTCTAGCTGTCATTAGAGGTATTGACCACACACCATTACCATGTTCTTTGGTCAGACTCACTGCAACTTCTGTGGCTTGGTTTCTAGAGCAAACGTGCATTTATTATTTTTAGTATTGACTAAAAATACATTTTTAGCAAGTATTCCCCAATATCTAGTTAAAATGTGAATACATCTATGACTAAATCTGCTTGCTAAAATACCTCATGAAAGTAAACACAAATGGCCAGAACACAGAGCCAAAAATCATTTAAAAAAATGAATACTTTTTTTAGGGATTAACTCTACTCCACTAACTGTATTTGCATAAGCCCATTATATTTTCATTACCAACGTATGACAAAATTTTAATAAGCTTCCTGTGGTTTCATGCTCAGTACATTTCACTTTGCAGATAGATCGCCCTTTATTTCATCTTGCTTTTAGAAAACTCTGTTGCCTCTTCTATGCCCAGGATGAGCTGCCTGCACATACGTGGCCTAATCCAAAATCCATGGATGGTGATGGCCAGACTTCAGTGAACTTTACTGTGCTTGGTGTTGAGCCCATAATATTACACCACACAGACGCATAACAGTCCAAATCTCACCCCCAATATTCATGAATCTCCTAAAGTACACAACACTGTCATTGCTATGTTACCACTCTGTTTGGAGCAGAAAGATTTTGGGACCAAAGACTACTACAAATGTAAGTCTGAGTTTTTGCTCTCTCAGTGCTATCCTTTTAACAAATTCCACAACAAATGGCAAATTTAAAGCAGCTGAGACTGAGGCTGTACTTTCAATAAACAAAACTAAGTCTTGTGAATTCTAAACAGTTCTGAAAAGACTATGCTTCCTGGTGGATCTGGCACCAAGAGCCATTGCCAGGAAGAGGCCTTCTGCAGGTTAGGCATAATAAAACTTGAGATGCCTTTACAACGGCTCATAGCACAAACCAGCTTAGGAATGATCACAGGGTTGCCCAGAACTTTTTATTTGGAAAGCTCTTCTGACTTTGTCCTGTCCTGTCTATACAGGTCTGTATTACGGATATCCTTCTTTACTACACCACAAGAGTTTCATTAAAAGCAGACCAACCAGGTCAGACCCTGTGTCAAAAAGCTGAGGAAATAGCTACTTAGTTGCTGCCAACTTCACAGGAAAGAAAAACTCGGAGGGTGGTCTCCTTTCCCTTGCACAAAGTAGCCAATCCACAGCTCACGTGGAGTTAGAAGGGATCACCTCTGAGGAAAGGTTTTAGCTCTCATGCCCATAATAGCATAGTGATGCCCAACACCTACTCCACTGAGCATATCTTGGTGAGCATGCAGGTAGCTCTAGGACTGCTCATTGGCTTGGGTACACTAGAATTTGACCAATGACAAAAAGTATGTTAGGTGAGATATATTATTATCTGAACTGTCATTCTTTAGAGAAAAACAGATGTGCAGTGTATTTCATCCAAAGAGAAGCTAGGCAAAATTAATCTGTGTTCTAGTTTTATTTTGTTACAAGCAAGAAATTCCAACATCTTTATGATTCTTGATGCTTTATTTTCAATTGCAGGCTTTTAAATAGTAGAGAACATTAACAATTACTGCAGAAGACACTTTAAAGCCATAGGATTTCTACCACTTCTGAGTCTTGCAAAGCTTTCTCAGGCTGGGAAGGACCAAAGGACACATACAACCTCCTAGGTAACAAAGAGGGATAAAGGCTAAGAAGCTAGACATTGTGTCCAAAATGTACTGATTTTGATATTACATGACTTTTAAATAAGTATCACAAAATTTTAAGGACCTAATCCATCATCTCTGAACAGCTGATACTGACGGTACTGTTAATGTTACATCTGTTTACATATTCTCTGGGATGCCTCTTCCTGCTGGTCTGACTATCCTTCAAGGCAGGCAAATAAGTAGCACAGATCAGCAGCTTTACCTTATGTAGGTAAAGAAAAAGAACAGAACAAACCATCAAACAAACAAAAAAAATCCGTGAACTGTCCCTCAGGTCAAATATGGACATAACCTCAACTACTGAATTTGCCCTGCTCTATAAAAAAGACCCCACAAATCCTTGCAGATACAGAATCACAGAATCATTACGGTTGGAAAGGACCCTCAAGATCATCTAGTCCAACCGATAGCCCTACACTACTCTTATCCCTAAATCATCCCCTGAAGAAACACATCTATCCTCTTCTTAAAAACCTCCAGGGATGGTGACTCCACCACCTCCCTGGGCAGCCTATTCCAATATCTCACCACTCTTTCAGTAAAGAAATTCTTCCTATTGATCTTGTTATGTATTGACCGCAAGTTTCCTCCAAGGTTGTCTATTCCTGCTTCTCCAAATGAGATTGGATGCCTGTATAAATCCCAAAGCTGGGATTCTTCAGCTCTTCCCCAGGTCCTGCATTCTGTTTTCCAGGAGAATGGGATCAGTTGCTTTCTCAGGTTTTTAAAAGGTTCTGCTACAAAGCGCTATGCTTTGCAGCACACAATCCAGTAGCATGAAGTTAACTGCTCTCCTGAATAATTGCCACTTTTCTCCAGACCTAAACAAATAGTTCTTGCCTTGCTTCTGTTGTCTGTGTTTTGCCTTGAAAATGCTGACAATGGATATTTAGAGTTGGGGGAGAAATTAAAAGCCCAGGCATACCAGCTCAAGAGCAAACAAAAGCCCAATTCAAAGATGTGTGAATCTGTGCTACTTCATGGTTCACAGCAGAAACTGAGATCACACCTAATATAGAAGGAAGTATTAAGAAAGGAAACAATAAAAAAGAATATCAGGTCTTCAATTGCTGCAGAAATCTGCACTTTCTCAATCTTTCAATAAAACTTTCCATAAAATTTGCCTGTAGTTAATTTATACTGTGAGAAGGTCAATAATTCACATGTGCAAGGTTGGAAATGTCAGCCAGACAATATGCCCATCCACTTCAATGGAACTGAGATCAGACTCATCACCTAGTATGCCTCCTACCGTAAGGTTAAAGTGCCCTCTACAGGAACCTCTCAGGGAGGAAAATCAGGTTTGCAAGTTGCTTTTTTGTCTTTTTTTCCCCCTATGTAGCCTAATAAGACATTAAAAGCATAATACTACTGAGTGAAGCTATGCTTAATTTAAAATAGGATATGGCCTCAGAACTTCTGAAGAAACTGATGTGATACCAAGAACATAGTTCTGTGCAACACTTTCCTTACTGGGATAGTTTCTCTCTTCCCCACTTTTCCATGGGCTCTTGGTTCTGCCCTATGCATTAGAGCCAGAAACACCAGAAATCGTGTTTCTGGTTCTAATGCTATCCTATAGACTGGACTAAATAAATGATGTGTAAAGAACAAAACCCAAATTAAATCCTAAACAAGCCCAAATCCTTCCAAAACAAACCAAGAATTGTTAAGAGTCAGAACAAGCAGCTGAGGACACAAGCAGGCAGAGAGCATTGTTTAAAAGTTATTATCTAACTGGAGGGCTGACCCTCAACAGGTATGTACAAACTGGCACTTGGTAATTATGATCTCCACTCTGACAGCCCCTTGCACTAATTATTGAGTAGTGATTCATAGGAGGTATCCTTCATACCTACAGTAAAAATACAGAGGGATAGAAAATCCAGTCCAGTAAGAACCCTGTATCCAAACCAAAATGTCCCAGATTTTCTAGCACTAGCAAATGTTTGCTACACGCCCAGAACAACTTATCACTGTCACTGTAGCTAAATGCCATTTAATTGGCAACTAGAAAAGCCTATAATACATTTCTTTGTGGAAAAATGTTTTAGCTCTTCCAGTTTGCCAAGATGCTAATTAAGAACAGACAGCATGTTATAAAATCTTTTCCTTGACCTGTGCTATCTTACATTACCCTTCTGTACTTTTTTCACAGCATTGGCTCCCTGCAGAATTATTCTAATCTTTAAAAACTTGTATTTTTTTTTCCTTGTCATTTTGTGGACAGGAAGAAAGTAACTGTTAATAGGCTTTTGAGGAGAGAATTTTTACTCGTTTAAAACAGAAGGTTTCTACATCCTGAATAATTCACAATGAAAGAAATCTTAGCGTGAGTGAAGTCACTGAAATAGTTCAAGTGAAAGCCTCACTGGAGTGCCGTGATGAATTGCACAGTGAGAAGGATGTGCCTCATCAAACACATATTATTGTTTATCACTGCTAATCAAAATGACTTACAGAGCACAGATTTGGATCAGTGCTGAAACATTTCGAGGGGTCGTTGGTGATAGCTCCACAAGTGTATTTTACTGATGTTTTATTGTTCTCAATAATTCAAGAAATTTGAAAAATACCTTATTTTGGTAAGAGAGAATCCCTTTTACCTCAAGGAAATACTAGATCTGCCTGACACCCCACCCCACCCTATGGTAGGCACACTGCTACTGTACAGGCCCTCTCCATCAAGATAGCACACCACGCTGAACTACCTGATTCCTTTTCCTTACGAACCACATCTCCTTCAGAGAAGACTTTGGAGGGCTGAACAAGCCCATCACATCTGTGTGCTCTTATGTCAACATGCTCTTTACTCAGTACAGCTTTAAGAATGGAATTGCTCTTTTGGCTGCTGGCTCTCTCCCTTTGCAGTGGGAGAGCAAAACCAGCACATCATTATCTAAGAACTGGTTGTAGTTTTAAGCACAATTTTCATAGCAAGAGAGAGATACATGTTTTAGTTATGACTGCTCAGAAGCTAAAGGATTTTCCCTACCTTGAGTATGACAACATTCACATTTTGAGCTTACAGTGCTTCCTATATATCACTTTTCTAAGTCAACAATCCAAATTCCATACAACTGGCTTTCTTCTAGACACCAAACACTTATAGGCACCTGCAAGTTTCCACTGTTGCTGCCCTTGTGATTTAGGCAAAGAGTCATGAAAACTGGAGGGTCTAATTCTGAGCCTCATTATACTACATCAGGAAGAACTAATAAGCTCCTTCATGAAACAATATAGCTCCCCAGCTAAATAAATGGCACACACTACTGATTAAACAAAGGCACATGTGGCTTTTTTTTTTTAATAAGCACTTTTTGAACCAAATGGAAGAATATGTCAGAGAAAAAGAGAAGGGCAAAAAAACTAGAAGTGGGAACCCAGAGAGCAGTAGAGAGATCACAGAAACCAAGATCTTGGGACCCCAGGCATTGGAAAGGGGGACCTGAGAAATGTCTCTAGAGAATTTTTTGGAGCACGTATTGGCTGAAAAGAGCTTGGAGCTACATATAGTTCCCTGCTGTTCAGTTTTCTCTTCACTCAGGGAAATGAATGCTGTACATTCTTTGCAAATAAAGATTGAATGAAAGATACCTGCTTCCTTTAACAATTTATTTTCCTCAGCAGAACAATCTGATATAATGACATTTAGATCAGGTCAGAAGTAGTAACAGCGCTCTACTCTGTTTCTGACACCTCTGCCTCCCTTACCTCCCTTCATATAAACATTGTATACATTAAGATCTCCCTCTCTGGAGCTATATATAGCTTCTATTCACAGGCGGGCACCACAACCACTTATTCATTCTTTTCATGCTTTACCTGCTGTTTTCAAGGCTGCCCTGAAGCTAAAAATAGCTCCGCATATTATAGGAAGGTTGCTATAGATTCAGAATGGGTGATGTTAGGAAGACAGATAAATCCCTACTTGATGAGGACATTGAGAATCCACATGGATGTGGCTGATGGGCAACTATATTATTATATGTGACCTAGACCGTGGTGCCCTTTCATAAAGACTCTCAGGCTCCAAGGTTGTGGTATTTGTGGTGTTCTAGGACTGCACTGAACTGGAAATCAATACAAATCATGAATGTCACCGTAAGTTTTAAGTTTTGCTTTTCATACAGTAGTGTTAGATTACAGTACAACAGTATCTTCATATATTAATAGCACATTAGCTTCTTTTTACCTGGGAAAACAATTTAATATTCTGTTATATGGGTATATTTTTTCTGCAGGCATTGATATCTCCTAGTGAGAAAATAACCCAGTGCTTTGTTAGTTGTTCTTACTACAGAGTTGAAAGGATGACAATTTATCATCTATTTGATTCCTTTCAAAACAGCAATGAAAGCCTGTAGCACTGCTGGGGGTTGTTACGACCAAAATGCAGGACTCTACATTTAGCCGTATTAAAACTCATCCCATTGGCCTCTGCCCATCTATCCAGCCTATCTAGGTCCCTCTGCAGAGCCTGCCTACCCTCAAGCAGATCGACACTCCCACCCAGCTTAGTGTCATCTGCAAACTTACTAAGGGTGCACTCTATCCCCTCATCCAAGTCATCAATAAAGATGTTGAACAGGAGAGGCCCCAACACTGACCCCTTGAGGGACACCGCTCGTGACCGGCCGCCAACCAGACTTGACTCCATTGAGCACAACCCTCTGGACTTGGCCATCCAACCAGTTTCTGATCCAGCCAAGGGTGTGCTCACCCAAGCCCAGCAGAGAAGGACATGGGGGTGCTGATTGACAGCCAGCTGAACATGAGTCAGCAGTGTGCCCAGGTGGCTAAGAAGGCCAATGGCATCCTGGCTTGCATCAGGAATAGTGTGACCAGCAGGAGCAGGGAGGTGATCTTGCCAATGTACACGGCACTGGTGAGGCCACACCTCGAGTACTGTGTGCAGTTTTGGGCACCGCAGTTTAGGAAGGACATTGAGCTACTAGAGAGGGTGCAGAGAAGGGCAACTAAGCTAGTCAGGGGTCTGGAAAACAGGCCTTATGAGGAGAGGCTTAGGGAGCTGGGGTTGTTTAGCCTGGAGAAGAGGAGGCTGAGAGGAGACCTTATTGCTCTCTTCAGCTACTTGAAAGGCCATTCTAGGGAGGCGGGTGTTGGCCTCTTCTCCCTTGTGACTAGTGACAGGACTAGAGGGAATGGGCTTAAGCTGAGCCAGGGTAGGTTTAGATTAGATATTAGGAAGAATTTCTTTACTGAAAGAGTGGTGAGATATTGGAACAGGCTGCCCAGGGAGGTGGTGGAGTCACCATCCCTGGAAGTTTTTAAGAAGAGGATAGATGTGTTTCTTCAGGGGATGATTTAGGGGTATGAGTAGTGTAGGGCTATCAGTTGGACTAGATGATCCTGAGCGTCCTTTCCAACCGTAATGATTCTGTGATTCTGTGACAAAAAAATTGTACTACATACTGTTGTTTTGAACTTCTGGCAGTGCATCCTCTGCCAAGGCTGACAAAGCTAATGTTAATTTTGGAAGTTACCTTCCTGGCTACAATTTAATGGACAGTACAGGTGAAAAACTGCTTATACATTACTTGTTCCAACTCACATAATGCATAAAACAGTGACGTGTGCTATAGAGAAGTGTTATTTGATTGTTCACGTTATGAAAACTATGTTTTCAAATTTCAAATTTTGACAGAAATTTTGGAATCATAGCAAAGGTTTTATTTTCTCAAGCTTGTACAAGTTTTGAGGACAGTCTCTAGAACAGTTATATCTATATTTTGCAATTAAAAGCATCTAAAATATTTTCCAGCTTTCAGAAATCACTTTTCTATGATAGGAGAATATCACTGGTGGCATCCTTTCAAGACGGAGATCTAAGTGTCTGAATAAGACTTATTTTTCTTTCATAATGTACTAAAATCCTTCCAAATAGTAAGAATGGATCTTGCATTCGAGGGTAAGATATGTCAGTTAAAGGGCAAAATGCAAGAAATACTGGATTGCAAAATACTGGTTATTAAAGTAACTGCTACATAGAAACATTGGAGTTCTATTCCACAGTATACTTTAGCTCCCAAACATGTAATAAAACAGGTTCATTTCTGTATACAGAACACTTTAAACTTACTCAGCTATGCTAACTTCCTAAAAAATTAGGTGATTTTAGAAAATTATTATGAAAAGTTGAAGCTCAAGTAGAAAGTCATGTGAGAAAAATTATGCTTCAGGAGTGCTGTGTTAGGAACTGAATTTAATGTTCCATTTCCAAATAACGATTTGACTAGTTCTTAGAACTTGTGGATGGATTATGACCATATCTAAGATAAACGAAGTAGTCAGAAGACTATTTTCTTTTTGTTAGCAGACACAGATTATAGAACCTGGCCTAATACTGACTCTGTTAAGGCTAAAGTTCAAATAAAAGTTAGTTGTACAGGGAAAGAGCGGCATGGATTGCCTAAAGCAAGATTATCAAAATATATTACAGTGGATCCTACATCTTTTAAGAACTGTGTATGTCAGCAAAGTGTAATGCACCTTGAGATAAGATTTCATGATATGCTGAAGGAAATGTTTTTTCACTCAAATCTCATTCCATGTCCTGACCCTTATCTTTCATGTGGTTAGGTTTTACTTCCATTCAAGAAAGGCAGTCATCTAGATATGTAACTTAACATTTTAACTTATGGCTTGCAAAATTAATGTAATTTCAGCAAGTAGCAGGATATCCCCCAAGGTATAAGCTGAAATATCTCTTTCTACTTGTTATAAATACTTTCCTCAGCATTTTTTTGAGCCTGCCATTTTTACTTATAAGCTTGTGGATATTGCACAGTTCAGTGTTGCTGGCTGTAAGTGACATAACTTGGTATTTGAAACCAAGTTTAACTAATTGTTCCCATTTAGGAGAGTTATCCTTCCTGTTCTCCTTAGGTGCCATGGAATGAATAGTACCCTGGCAATACTTTTGATAGAAAGGTAGATAGTATTTCAGTACTTTATGTTTGAATTAAATAACACAAAATTGTATTTAATTTGAAATATAACACCTACTATTTCCAAAATCTATTAATTAGTAGTATACTTTTACTAATGAAAGGTTAGTTCTAGCAGAATGGCTAATGGTGTTATTAATTAAAGGTCTCACAGTAGCACTCTGTAAGCATGTTTCTGAAATAGGAATTCTTACCGATTCATCCTGCTTCCCTGCTCAGAGCAGCCTCTTTATGTTCCTATAGCCTTCAGCTTCTACTGAAGGATCAGCTATTGATTATCTCAACCCAGACACTATTGGCCTCTGCATGCAGTTACTATACTGCTAACTATGCAAGTAATCCCACTGAGATCATAAGGTGAAAAGAGGGTTGCTTCTGTCATTATTACACCTTATTATGCTCTTATACCTTATTTATTAAAATCTATCTGTGAGATTCCAAACACTTGACTACATCACTATACATTGCAAATAATCTCTGCTAAAAAATACTTTCTTAGCTTTAGGACAACCACCAGAAACAACTGTGATGAACATGCCTGACCAGCTGCACAGTCCAGTTTGTAGGACTGACCTGCTTGATTCCTGAATTAAGATCTCAATTTCTGGTGAAGATGCAACACATCTTAAAAAAACAGGTGCCTTCCGTTTTCTGGAAAATATATGTAGGAATGAGACCTTATGTCTCTATTATATTTTATCTCAGACTCAGACTCTGAAACACCTTTTTTCTCCAGGTTTTCTAGACTGCTAGGGACATGAACAGTGCTTAACTGCTTCTGTGACTCAGAAGACAGTGACTTGCCACTCACCCTTTTATACAGAAGACTTTAGATTCCAATACATTCAACTGTGAATGATTTGAAGCATCCCTTAATTCTCATCAGAAGTGAATATTATGGATACATGTACATGGTAGACACTATGCATAAAAATGCAGGAAACAAGGGAATCCACTGTCATTTGAAACTGCAGTGGACTGTGATTTTTTATTTTCACAAAATAAATCCACTGGCCAACTGTCTGTCGGTTGATTTTTTTAATTTCCACTATACTAGATTTTTCTTCTCTTGCTTATTATTTTCTTTCATTTTTTTCCCATCTTGTTATATAACAACTCTGGTATCAAACTGCAAAAAACGTATTTCCATTTTTCTTGGATTTATGCATTTGAATACCATCAATCACTTTGCACCAAAGCAAGTCTAGACATAAAAGTAGGCTTAAGCATTCTTTGCTCTCTTAGGAAAATGTTCATACTTTGGGGAATTTAAGGCATAATGAACTTCTGAAATCTCCTCAAATGAATACCAGAACACATTGGAGGAGTTAAGTTTCTATATTCCACTTATTTCAATTCAGGTTAATAAAAGTAGAAGCATTTTTTGTGCATACTAATAATTACTTTTTAATTAAATTTTTGATGGGCTGAAGTTACTATACTTGTTTGTGCATGCCTACATGCATCTGTAATCTTTTAATGAGCTTTATTCTTAGCAGAGCTGCTAGACTGTAAGCTCTGGAGACCAAAATTACCTAGCACACAACAAACATGGCACTAGCAGTGGCAATTAAAGGACACTAGACAGGAGTTTACATAAGGTATCTCTATGGGAGTTATTAGGTAAAATTATATACTTTTGAAAAACAAAAAAAACAAACCCCCAAACTTTAGAGATAATATGGGAGGTTGCTTCCAAGAATTGTTTTCTGATAAGTCTGCTTTATTATTTCCATAACCTAACCAGCCTTTTAGGGTCATACTGGTATTATTGACAATACACATCTTAAGAAGGGCTTGTGGCCTAATTTATTTTAATGATATTTTTTGAAGTTCACAGAAATTTTGGGATCAAGGTTGTTGCTACAAGTGTTCCCTTAATTGCAACAAAATGAAAGAATGAATGAAACAGTCTGGTTTGAAAGATATTATGATAAGATTCTTACATAAATATGTAGTCATAGTCAAGAGAACTAAAAATAGATATTAGACATTAAAAGTTATAGTTCATGTACCTGTGATTCATTATCATTAAGAGAGTAAGTGGTGCTACCATCAAATAGTTTTGAGCATGACTTAAGTCCATGATAAAGAAGATTAAGGCTGCTCCTCTGCCACCAGTAACAAAAAAATGTTGTGATTTGTCCTTAAAGTTGAAAGGCCTTGTCTGCATCACAGGAGGAGAAGCTAATGGAAAAAATCAGGTTAGGCTCTATTTTCTAAAAGTGTGGCCTAAACTGGGATTGTATTTACCAAATTGAATAAGAATAATTTTAAGCTAATAATTTTAAGCTAAGAATAGGGATGCAATTTTTTCATATTTTGCTTATTGGAAGATTTGCACATCCACAGAAAGTTTCAATTCTTTTTTTAAATAAAAACCTCTGGGTTTTTTTATCCTATTAGCAGAAAAAGCAAACTTAATCTGGAATCTGAGATGTGCACTGGCCTCTTAGTGTTTATAAAACTAATTCTCAAAATTCAGTCTCAAAGTGCTCTGCAGACAGCCAACAGACCCAGCACCTTCATATAAAGTCTAACAATATGCTAGGCAATGTAGCTGTGGAGGTTTCCTGTGATTTGTTCACCTTAGAAGTACAGGAACCTGGAATAAGCAAGGTCCATGGATCAAATCTATTTCATATGGCCTCCTAAAATTCTACCACATATCAGCTCTGCCTTTAGTTATACAGAATTGGGGCCAGATTTTCAAAACCACCAAGTTTTCCAAATTGTTTATCATATTGAAACCCCTAGTGTTCTAGAAATTGTCTCCACATGATGTATCTGACATCGATCTCCAATGGTGTTAAACAGGAATAATTAAGAGGAAAATTTCCACTGACAACTGCAATTTAGAAAATTCTGTAGTCTTATAATAGGATTGATCTCTTATTATCACCTCTATCTTATTAACAAATACAGTGCAATACAATAATTGTGGTTCCCTATACAAAAGTCTGGGATTTTGGAACAAGGAAGGAAACTGATGAACAATGCTATTTTCCCAAAGGTGCTTGTCTAATAATGACTACACACTGAAATGGTAATTGCAACTTCAAAATATCATAAACCAGCAAGCTTTCAAAATAATGAACATAGCACAGGCTTGTCTATGAGCTTCTTTGTAACTGGCTCTATACTGGAAAAATTTAAATCCAGAAGTGCTTTTAGTGAATAAATTATCAGTCAAATAATAAAACTGCATCTGCCTTTTAGCACAGCAACATTGACATCTAGTGGATAAACTCCACATTTGATATCCTTTCTATGACAAAAAAAGTGGAACAAAAATTTCCATTGCAAAATAATTATGCATTTCAACAGCCTGCTCTCTCTCTTTACATAACTTCTAGATGATTACAGAATGACAGTAGTCTTTAATGACTTTTCTGGAGTGGCCAGGGCCAGCGATGGGAACTAGGGAGAATGGACCATTTCCCCTCAGCAGAGCCCCACTTGTTTTCCTTGTCAGGAAGTCTTTGGCTTGGGAGTCAGCTTCCTGACTGAAGTATATACATTGCTTGGGGCTTGTTGTGAGGTACAGAACATCCCTAAAGTTGGACACAGGTATACCTAAAAGAAGAACTACGCTTACTGAATGTGATGTTACTTGCATATGTGAACATCCATCTTCAGTTCTACTTGCTTTTCTACAAATTATTAGGGGGCTTCAGATAGAGAGATGAAAAATCAAGAACATGACAGATGCCATGAGACAGTTTGTACTAAGAAGACACAAAAATAAATGATTTGGCAATTTCATAGACATATAGATGATAGGAAGGTGCCAACGTCAAATAATGTTATAAAGTCCAATTTCCTAATTTTTCAACAAAATAACTAGCTTAAAGGAGAAAAAGGAAAGACTAGACAGGATAAATCCAAATTTTACTAGCATTCTTGATGGTTGCACATTATTTTCTCACAATCAAACTCAAATGTAGTCATACATGTCCTCTGCAAATAGCTCTTACAATGGATACGGTTGCCAGTGCTCTTGCTCTCCATACTACTACAAGCTGCCTCTTCTGCCCTGCTGACAAAGCTACCTGATTTGCTTCATTAAAAATTGGATCAATTTTTTAATTGGCTAACCACAGTAATTTTGACCAAACAAATGAGAGGCTCTTGAGGTTAAGAAACTTCACCAGAAGATCTTAGGAGGTAACAATTCTGCAGGAAGGTTGATGTATTTCTTCCTAACCAAACGCTGATAAGAATTAAACAGCTATGCTTAGCGTTTTTTAGAAACAGACAGAAATCAGAGTTTGAAAAAGAATAATAAAACATACAAGAGTTCTTAAAAATGTAACCTATATGGAAAGATGGAAGTCCTTTAATTTCCTTAGCTTCAAAATAGTAACACTGGGCATGTATGTCTTCCAGTATTTACAGATTCGTTATTCAAATGATGATCAGTTCTTGCTTTCTGTACCAACTACTGTAGAACATTAAGAAATTATCTCAAGTAGCAACAAATGAGATTAATCTTAGATGTGAGCCCCTATAAAAATATGGGGTAATTCAATAAATTAACAGGTTACTTAAGTAAACAAAATGCTACCACTAAATGCTAAGAAGGTCAGATCTGTCCTGAGCACACATCCCAGATGTTAAAATGCACCTTTTATTCTCTGGTACAAATGACATGAGTCAACATGTGTTTATTCATCTCTTGGTGTCAGCAGCAGTTATACCACCCATTTAATGAATCTGGATGCTCAAGAGGTGGAAAATTCAATCAAATAATTTTTGTCTAGGTTTTTTTGCATACTGAGGCTACCTCCATGTCTACATATATGAACTGAGATTACATAGGTGACTGGAAGAAAGATGATATGAACGTAAATACAGAGAAGCTGATGAACTCTTAGGATTAGTTCATAATCACGGACACTTCCTTGTATTATTAAGAATATCCCTGGGAAGAATTTTTTAGGAAGAAATTTCCATTTCTTCTTCCCAAAACCTTCCATAGAATTGTTACACTGAGTCATCAGAAAACTGAGTGATTAAAGTTGAGTAATGATGATTTGAAAACTTGGAAGAGAAAACATTTACTTCCTGTAGAGTTTAAAATCATGTCTGACTTAAGCTTTCTGGATACACTAGGTCTCATTCTTAGCCCATTCTAGATTTAGGGCACAAATAAAGAAAGAACTGATGTTGTCTCCTTTTTGGGCCATGAAGTTCAGGGTTACTGTAATTTAAGAGTACAGTTTCATATTACTGCAAAGCTGATCTAACAGAAAGCTGCTTTTGAAAGGGCCACTCTTGTTTCTCACCTTCCCCTTCTCTCCCGCCCCATCCCTCCATAGAATCATAGAATGTTAGGGGTTAGAAGGGACCTAGAAAGATCATCAAGTCCAACCCCCCTGCCAAAGCAGGACACCTTAGATAAGGTCATAGAGGAACGAGTCCAGGCGGGCCTTGAATGTCTCTAGAGTAGGAGACTCCACAACCCCCGTGGGCAGCCTGTTTCAGTGTTCCATCACCCTTACTGTGAAAAAATTCTTCCTCATATTGACACTAAACCTCCTATGCTCTAACTTGCTCCACTGCCCCCTGTCCTAACATCGGATGACATTGAGAAGAGCCTGACTCCTTCTTCCTGACACTGACCCTTAACATATCCTTACCTTTTTTTTGCACCAGCTCTGTTACTTATCAGACAACATAGCAAAAAAGTCAGAGGAGCTAGACTGGCAGAAAATTAAATACTGCAGTTCAGCAGAAGTGGTCAGACAAATATTAGTGCCAGTTCAAGAAGAGTAATGCTCTCTTCAGCAGCATAGACTGATTTACCTCTAATGGAAAACTTCTGCTCTGCAAATATTTACGCTCACCTCTTCTTTTTCCTGTATCTTTCAGTCCTGGGGGACTCAGATGAGAGAAGCGTCCTTTTTGGCATCAAACCATATTGATGCTAGATATAAACTACAGAGATACTCCCATAGGATCAAGCTACAACCCATACATCAAGGACATAGGACAGGTCCAGTTTCAACTTCCAGTTCTTTCAGAAGCCATTTCTGATCCACTTCCTCACCTGCAGCTTACTGTAGTCCATATATAAAGAGCAGTCACATGATGTTTGAAAGCAATACAGGCATCAGAAAAGTGTAACATAGTAAGATGAAATTCTCTAGCTGCTGTTCTCAGAAAAGCTGTTTATAAAATAACTTCAGCATCTACAACAGTTGCTATAGTTGGGACTCACTGCAGAATTTTCCTGTCCCAGAAACTTTAATATATGCAGGAATTTGTGGCCACAACACAATGCCAAGAGATTCAAAAACTGTAAATCTCTCCTCTACCTTTCCCACTTCTCTTCAAAGTGCATAATCAATGTTATGTTGGCCCAGTTTCCAGAATCACGTCAGGATTCTTTCACACTAAGCAGTCGGTCATTTCCATAAGAGAGGAACAATAAAAAGATGCCTGCTCTTACAGCTTTGTGGGTATACATTATTTATTTTGAGATATTTAAATTATTAATGAATATAATTCCATTTTTGTAAGTCTCTGCCTTTAGAGGAAACAGGCCACATTCAGTAGGACTTGATCAGAATACTGCATAGACTCAAATAAGCATGAAGCATCACCTTTACATCCCTTCAGAGTGGTAATAACAAGTGACAAAAGTCTAAAGTGAGGAGAAAAACTAGTTTGTTTTTAAAACCGAGATTCAGTATCCAAGGTAAAGAGGCACACTGTCAAAATATGGCACGTGATTGCCTTGCCGCATAACAGCAACTAGCTACAACATCGATTACAATGACAGTTACAGTATTTCAGTTTTGAACATTTCCCTTTATTAAGTGTAGCTGTGGTTTAAGACTCCAGCAATCAACAACATGGCTGGAAACTCAAAAAAAGAAAAAAAAAAGTGACGGATTAAAGCACTTCAGACCTAAGCAGTCAAAATGCTGGTTCAGGTATTGTGCACCCTAATGTTTAATGGGAAACAATATCACCTCTTTGGCAGTGACTTGCTGTATCTGATGGCAACGCTCAAGCCCGCTATCTCCCAGCTACCTTATGAGAAAGCAGGTTTAGTTTATAAAACTGCTTTCTCCGCTGGAACCTAAAGGCTCCCAAACTCTTCACCCAACTGCCGTTGGTCCTTACAGAGAAACTGGGTCACATATTGCCGTTCCTTTCTCTAACTGCGAGATGCGAAAAGGAAAGAAACCGCTAAAACATGTTGAAATCAACGTTACATATTACCTTGCCGAGGCTGCCACGGCGTTAATACGGCTGTGAACGAGGTCTGTGCCGCGATGAAGGCAGCGCACACACCTACTGCATGAAGCCCGGCCCCGGGGACGTCTGTCTGGCAGCTCCTGCCCGCCAAGGAGCACTCTGACAGGGGCCTTCCTCCCTGAAGGGCCTCCTCCAGAGCGACCCCCAACTCCCCCGGCCCTTCCCTGAGGGATCCTTCCCGCCGGACCCCACCGCCCACAGCCACCTCTGAGCCCTTACGACCCCCGCCCAGATCAGCTCAGCTCAGCTCCTCCAACGGGGATTCCCCTGCTCGAAAGCGCCGGGGATGGTGCAGGGGCGAAGCAGGACGGGAGGGGAGGGGCTCATTGAGGCCTCTCTGGGAGCTACTACGGCCGAGTCCTACCTTCCCAGAGGCGGAGATCGCCGCAGCCAGGGCCGCGGACCGGCTTCCCAGGCAGGGAGACTCCCCTCGCCCCTAAACATCATGAGCGGGTTTCCCCTCCCCTTCCCTGCCCTGCCCTGTCGGCGAAGCTCTCCCTCGCCCTTCCCCGCCCGCCAGCACCCCGCCAGCACCCCGCTGCGCTCCGCCGGCTCCCAGCGCCCTTCTGTCCGGCGCTGCGCCGCTCGCCAGCGGCGGAGGGAGGCACCCCTCGGCGCGGCCCTGCTCCGCCTCTGCTCTTGGTTTCCGGGAGGGGCCCGAGGGAGCAGCTCGTAGCACCGCTCCACGGCCAGCGAGCAGGACCGGGCGGCGGACGCGGCCCTCGCCCGCGATCCCAGCTAGCCGCCCCCGCTGGGCGGGCGGGCCGCACCACCGCCATGGTGCCCAACCAGCTGCGACTCTCCGCGGCCGTGAGTGGGGCACGGGAAGGAGGGAGGGACCGAAGGAGGGGGCCCCGTAGGGGCGGGCGGCACCGCGGCGGACAGGCCTCGCCAGAGGCCGCGGCCTCTAGCGCGGTGGGGATGGGGCTGGCGGAGGGTCCAGGCCGTGCCTGTCCGGCGAAAGGCCCGAGCCGCCCTCTCCGTGCGGTGGGCCGGTAGCATGGGGGCTGAGCTCTGTGGCGGCGGGAGAGGTCAGGCGGCGGGCCGCGCAGGAGGCCTGGTCACTTTTTGGGGTATGAGAAAGGCGTCGGAAACCGTGTCGGACCCACATGGGCTGGTTTTTGGTGTGATTTTTCTCTGTGGCGCCCCACAAAGCACTAATCTTCACTGTCGTTGTCTGCTATTACCTATCTTTTACTCCTGCCGCTTCTTTCATAGTTTCGATATAGACACAGTATCTTGTGGGTGTCTTTTCCCTTTGTTAGCGGTGTTTACTCTGCAGTATATGCAAAGACTCAACAGTAATTGGTTTTACAAGGAAGAGTAGGTTTAAGACTAATTGTATTTTAAGATTTTCTGCAAAATAGGGGTTGCAAAGCCTCATAAAGACAACATCAAGGTGGGAAGAGCGTTTTGCAGTGAAGCGTGCTAACACCCTACATGTCATCCTTTGTCCAGCCACAGTGGCGCCACAAGCCAGGTTCTGGATCTCGTGCTCCATTGAGACCCTCCTGGAGTGGTTTGTACCAAAATGAGCCGTTGGGCCTGGTTTGTGCCACATCTGAGCTGTGAGCAGACGTGAGCAGAGACCTGTGTGCTAGGCAGATAAAGGGAAAGGTGGGAGCGACACTTGCGAGTGGACTAGTGAGATTAGGGCCAAGGTCAGGAGCAAGGAGTTGGGATTGTGTGTGCAACTTGAACTATATGATGTGTCCACCTTAACCCAGTGAAGAGGGTTAAAGGAAGTGCCTTTTCTGGCTGCAAATACCTCCTGTAAAAGCTGTGCCGGGCAGTAGCAATATCCTGTATTGATGTCAACAGTTGACATCTCTATCTGCCATCAGTTGCATACAGTGTTTGTACATGTACTGTGTTTAAGTTGACATTTTTTAGGAGCACTAAGTTAGTGGGCTCAGTTCTGTCTCCAATTGTTTCACTATTAATCAATACAAGATGTTGGGATTACTTAAATGTCAGTGATTTAAATGTATCCCAAAGCATATTGGTATTTGTTTGAGTTTTGTGGTTTCAAGTTTGTTTTGTTGTTTGGGACAAAAAAGTTAAAAGTTGGTGCAAAAGAGAAAACGCACTGTACCATTCAAGTTATGTAGCTTTCAGGTTTATGTTTTAATAAAATGTTTGGTATATCTGTATTAATTTACTAAAAACATTTAGTTTCTGGTAAATTCCATCAAAGCAAAGATTATATTAAAGGGTTTACCAAATAGTGAAATCAGTTATTTTAAACTTTATTGGCAATATTGTGTGTCCATGGTGGGTATGCATCTTTTAAAATCTACTAGCTGAGCACAAAGCTTTGGTATGTGCCCCTCTTTTACTACATTTAAATATTAAATGTATTTTCCATATCTAGGATTATTATTTGGCCTTATTTTGTGGAGAAGCAGGGAAAGCAGTCTTGAAATTTCAGAACATTAAATGGGTGTCTGTTTACACTGTCCTTCCAAAATGGAAAGATTAATTTATGGATGAGATATCTTGATGGAGTTAATTTTTTTTGGTTTTTTTGTGTTACCAAGTCAGATTATTTTAGAATCGCAAGGCATTATATCAGGACTTGTTCAGTCCTGGTCTCCAAGAGTGCCATTCACCTCTGTTGGACCTGCTTATGTCAAACCCAGCTTTGGTACTGTACCTGCCCATCCTGCTGTTGCTTTCAAAGGAGTGACCTAGAAGTGTCAGATCATCAGCTGTGGGTTGTACTCCTCTTCACTCTAAATTTGTCTTTGGGTGATTGTTTTGATTCAGAAGATGGCTGAAGCTGTGAAGAGTTTTCCTGTCAGAAGAGCAGTCTCCTCAGGACCTAGTCCTTAGCCATGCCTGCCCTTACAGTTACAGCTTTCCAAAAGGCTGTCATCAGCTTATGAGAGCTGTACAGTATAACTCTGTTGGAGGACCTTTTCTTGCCTTTTTGTTTGTCTGTTTGTTTTGTTTGAGGTTTTTGTGTTTATGTTTTCTTTTTTGAGTCATTCCTGGAATTAGTTGGGAACTTATTACAGAATATATGTGCTTCATTCATAGGGCTCATCATCCAAGGACAACCACTTCGGGAAAATCTCCTTCTATTCTAGCTTTTCTCTTCTTGCCAGCTTTTATACTTCATCTGTCTCATGTTGACTTTCACAGAATCGCAGAATGTTAGGAGTTGGAAGGGACCCTGGAAGATCATCTAGTCCAACCGCCCTGCCAGAGCAGGATTCCCTAGACCAGGTCACACAGAAGCGCATCCAGATGGGTTTTGAATATCTCCATAGAAGGAGACTCCACAACCTCTCTGGGCAGTCTGTTCTAGTGCTCTGGCACCTGAACTGGGAAAAATTTTGTTGTTGTATCATGCACGTTGTGTTGGCCTGGACTTGCTCCCCTTCCAAGTGTGAAGGAAGCTCTCAGTGTTCATTGGGGAAGCATTATTTTTTGCCATTTAAAATGTTCCTGGTTTGCCATGATATTTTTAAAATGTAGAGGCCAAGTATAAATGTATTTTCTTGCACACTCGTAGTGTATTTAGCCTTTTTTAAAGACCATCTAAGCTTCATTAATTAAAGTAGTGACAGGCTTGCTGTAGAACCACCTCAGCTAGGAGACCTTCACCTGAACTGTGGATTGTCATGGGACTGTGCTGGGAGTACTTCACACCATTGCTGCTCTTTTGCCAGTGCATAAGCCCTCTTTACACCAGACACTGTAGACATCTGCTACACTTTTGTGTATCTCCTCGGAAATAGAAAACATAAAGGCAAATCAGAAAGTTCTGACTTGCTTTTGCTCAGATATATACATATGTGAGAGCTGTGTCTTCAAAAAATTCAAGAGTGGAAGCAACATTACAGTATTAAAGCAATGAAAAAAAGTACAATTTGGAAAAAAAGTCTTAAAAATTAATCCACCAGTGTGAGGAGATAAGTGTTTTACATACTCTGCACAATACACACCTGTTGTTGATATTAGTAGAGAATACTTTTGCATCAAGAGAAGGCATTTTGTCAAAACCATTCTGAAGAGATGTGTCTTTTTTGTAGTTTTTGTTTTTCTCATGTTTTTGTCTGAGGAGGAATATGATTCTGGGGAGTACAGGCATCAGCAGCACTGAGTCAAATACTGTTTTTCTAACCCAGGTTTGTTTCTCATTCGGCTCTGAAAAATGGAGGTGTTGGATCTGGATATTGGTCAGTCCTTGATCATTTGATAACATTTTAATTGTAGATCACCCAACCAGGATGAAGAGGCAGATTAAGCATTCTGTAAGTGGCTGACAGAAGTCTCAAGTTCACCAGCCCTTGTTCTTGTGGAGGACTTTAATTTACCAGATGTCTGCTGGAAATAAAAACCACCAGAGTTGAAAAAGTGTAGGAGGTTCCTGGAGTTTGTGGAAAAGAACTTCCTGATGCAGCTGGTAAATGAGCCTGCCAGGGGAAGTGCCCCACTAGACCTGCTGTTTACAAACAGAGAAGGACTGGTGGGAGATGTGGTGGTTGGAGGCCATCTTGGACATAGTGGCCACAAAATGATAAGAGTGTTTGATTCTTGGTGAAGTAAGGATGGGAATCAGAAAAACCACTACCTTAGACTTCCAGAGAGCAGACTTCGGCCTGTTCAGGACTCTAGCTAAGAGGGTCTCTTGGGAGCCACTCCTGAAGGGCAGAGGGCTCCAGGAAGGCTGGACATTCTTCAGGAAGGAAATCTTAAAGGTGCCAGAGTAGGCTGTCCCAACGTACCAAAAGATGAGGAGGTGGGAAAGAAGACCAGCTTGGCTGAACACAGAGCTTTGGCTGAGACTGAGGCAAAAAAAGAGAGTTTACCACCTTGTACTCAGCACTGGTAAGGAAGGCTGCATCTTGAATACTTCAGTTTTGGGCCTCTCACTTTGAGGAAGATACTGAGGCACTGGAGAGCATTGAAGAGCACTGGTCAAAAAAGAGCATTGAGGCTGATGAAGGGTCTAGAGCACAAGTCTTTCGAGTTGCAGCTGAGGGAACTGGGGTTGTTTGGTCTGGAGAAGAGGAGGCTGAGAGGAGACCTCGCTCTCAATGACTACTTGAAAGGAGGTTGTGGTGAGGTGGAGGTTGGTCTCTTCTCCCAAGTAGCTGGTGACAGGACAAGAGGAAATGGTCTCAAGTTGTGCCAGGGGAAGTTCAGGTTGGATATTAGGAAAAATGTCTTCACTGAAAGAGTGGTTAGGCATTGGAACAGGCTGTCCAGGGAAGTAGAGTTGCCATCCCTGGGGGTGTTCAAAAAACATGTAGACGTGGCACTTTGTGACGTGGTTCAGTGGGCGCAGTTGTGTTGGGTCAGTGATTCAACTTAATGATCTTAGAGGTTTTTTCCCAGCCTTAGTGATTCTATGATTTAAATATGGGATATTTTGGTTTTCTTACATGCATTAATTTGACATTGTAGTCCCGAAGTGTGTGGAATGAAAGGTGTCATTTCATGGTAGGAATGTTGTGCTCATTAGATGGAACATTTTTGCAGGGATATTGTTATTTTGTATTTTACTTACATTTTCAATCAACTTTCCAGCTACCAATGTAAGATCTAATGATTTAAAATGCTGTACCACAGCCTAAGAAACTTATGTTCTTGTCTTTGTTTATAATGTGGGCACATCAGTTGCTGTCCTTCAGCCCTCTGAAAGAATAGCTCTTGGGGAAAATGCTCACCTTTTTCTTATATAACGGAGACTGTTAGAAAGTAAAGACCAAAGATGTTTATAATACATTTGGTTATCTGCATCTATGTGAGGATTAAACAAAGGGGACATCTGCATCTAAATTATTTATAAAGTGGTCTTTTGACAGACTGATGATGTCTTTCTTTGCCCTGTGTTATTGCATTGTTTGTTGAATTTGGTTTAATTTAGATGTATGTGAGAATTTGCACTTGCTTACTTGCTGTCTGTCTGTCTTTTATTTATGCGTGATGGACAGTACCAATTTCGAGTTATCCCTTGTCTGTATTACATTAGCAGTTATATTGACTGTGTTGTCTATTATTTTCAGGCACGTGGCCATGGAGGATATGATTCTGATTTTAGTGATGAGGAGAATGGAGAGAAGTCAGTGCAAAAGACTAAAAGGTAATGTAGTGCAGAATAAACACTTTGCATTATGTATTTTGTGCAAGTGGCTTATTATGGTGTATAGAAGATTATGCTGTGGTATGTGAAATCTGGTGTTGAAATGTTGTTCGAAAAATCATTCTCTTTGATTCCTGCATCTCCTCACATTAAGCTTGCCAAAGGATGTCGTTTCCCAGGGACAGCTGATTAAGATCCATTCTGCCACGTCCATCTGGTGTCTATATGCCCCTCAGTTCTCGGAGCTGAGTGATTCATTTTTCCAAGCATTAGCATCGACTGCTGGGGTTTGACTGTGCTGTTCACTGTGATCCATCAGGACATGTGGAACTGCTAAGAGAGCAAGGCAGAAAAGGCCAAGAGGCAGCAGGCTTTGTAGCTATAAAACACCTGCTTGGAGGAAGAGAAGCACTTATGCTACTTGTTTATTATTTGTGAGGGGACCTGGAAATTGGTGAATTGTGTTGTACTCAATTACTGGAAATGTAACTACACATCTCTTATTTGAGATCACCTTTGCCAGTTCTCTCCATGGTTCACAAAATGAGTGACATTGAATTTGATTATGAGTCTGATCTCATGATACTATTAAGATTTTTATTTATTTATATGTTTATTTTGCTTTGGCACCATAGTCCTTTGACACTTTCTGCATTGTACTGAACGTTTTGCCTATACTATGAATATATTTTTCTTTCCTTTCCTTTTCCTGTCTCTCCCTTGCTCTGTTGTTGGACTTTAAGAAGGCTTCTTGAAAACTTTCCTAGGACTCTTGCATATTTTCTTTTGTAGTAAAATTGAAAAAATGGGTTTTGTAGCGTCTGACTGCATTCTGGGGGGAAAAAAAAAACCCTGTGTTTTCATAATTGGAATAATAGAAGGCATTGTGCTATTCCATTTATTTTATAAATATAGTTGTTCTGCATTAAAACAGTGACTACTTTTCTTCAGTTTTCATTTTGTTTAAAAGGCCATTATATATTATACCATTCCACTTTCTAGGTGGAATATTAGCTAACCATGAGGAGCCTTTCAGAAATATCATCATTACCCTTGTTCCGGCACACTACTGCTGACCCCCAGTAGGTCTCTTATGTGGGTTCACTGTATATATTCTTTTCTTGCTCTATAATGGTATTTACCTTCACTTTAAGGAAAACAGCAGTCTTAATTTTTCTCCATATTGCTGTTTTATGGAGTCTCCTTATGGGAATGTTGTGCCTACAGATCCTTTTGAGCAAATGTTACCCTTAGTTTCTGTAGAGTCCTGTGTTTCATAGCTAGAACTATAAATGCCCTGGCTTACTTTCTACAGGTTTCTGACTTCTTTCTGCCAGCTGATAATTATGGAAAAATCTTTTCTTCACCTCTACTGAGGAATGATACTAACTAAATATACCTTTTACCAGCTAAAATGCATCACTTTATATTTAACTTTTTAATTATTTTATTGAGTTCTAAAAGTATTTTAGCTGCCCTCTGACAAGTATGGTTCACAACACAGTACTTAAATTTTAATTTAGTGATTCTTGTGATCACACTACAAGAGGCAGAGCTGTTTGTTTAATGAGGTGTTGAGACTTCAGCATGAAAGGATGGGGTAGGGTTACAAGCAGTCACTCTTATTCAGTGAACATACTGTCCCTTCCTGTTCCTACTTGGCTGTGTAGCTGAGATTTATAGAGGGCTTTAAATGTAGAGTGAAACTGAGGAATCCACAGGGTCTTTTTTCATTGTGATTCTATAGTGATAATAGTGATAAAAGTAAATACTAAAAATTGCTGTTTTAAGCTATTTTATTTAAATAAGGATTTAATAATAATTTCCAGTTTTGTTCTGCAAATGAACTAAAGTCTAAGCTCTGTTGATTTTGAAGTTTGGTTTTTTTCATGTAGGAAATTAGCAGTCTGGCAGTTTTTGTTACTCAAGTTTGGCATAAGGAAATTTATTGCTTCTTACAAGTCCTTGACTAACTTTTCTTCCCTTTTCCCCCATACGTTTAGTATAAAGGAAGATAGCCTTCTGATAAAGCCATTCCAAAAAGCAAAGCAAGGCAATGTGGTTCACAGACAATTTGCAGCTGAAGAATGGGACAGGTATCTTTTTACCTCTCGTTTTTGTGAGGCGTTTTTCTCTTAACATAAAGCTAGTTTTCACTCAAACCTATTTGTTATTAACAGGGAAGAAGCAAGAAAAAGACGATTTCACTTGATAGCGATGGATGCCGTATCCTTCTATTTAATTTTAGTTCAAGTTCAAAGATAGGGTACAAGTTATCCATTATGGTGAAACACTAAGATTTCTCAGTTATCACAGCAGTTGGCAGTGCAGCACCAAATACTGATTTGTTCTTCAAATTAACTTCTTTTTGGTGCTGAGATGTCTCCGAGAATGCTTCTACTCAGGTGAGGCATTTCCAGATTCTTCCTAGGTGCTCATTTGTTGTGGTTGAGACAACCTTGTTATACGGTGGATTTTATGTAGACTGGCACAAAGACAATTTGCTTTTTTGGTTGAGTTTATAAAGAACATAATTCTATATGAGGCTGCTGTTACTTGTGGACAAATAAATTCCTACTGGCAATTTAAAAATATATTAGTTAAGTCAAAAGTCTGTTCAAACCAGCCTTATCTCCAGTAATATCTTCTGTAGGTATTCTAATGTAAGCCCACTTAATATCATGTGCAGTTTTGTGTTACTTTTTTTAATCTCTTAACAGTATTCCATGCATAATTTGTAACTATTTTTATAACTTCTATCTTATTTAGATTAGAACCTTTCTCCTTTTACTTAGTTTTCACCTGGTGCAATCATTACATGTTTTGACTGAGAATAGCTGAAATACCATCAGCTCCAAGTTTGCCCAAATAACTTTTTCAGCAGTAACAGTTAGTAACTAGGAAAATAAAGACTAATTCAGTATGGAAAGATTTGCTTAAATCTGGAAACTCCAGGAAACATAATGTAACTTCTCCTAACCTGCTTAGAATTTGGCCAGGCACTACATAAACCATTGTATGCTTATAACGGGGACATCTTAAATCATTCCCACTGACACAGTAGGCTTTCATTAGCCACAGAAAAATCTCTGTATTCTGAAATGACTACAGAACTCATTGTGTAGATACAGTTTTGGTAATGTGTTTGAGTGATTCATATTTAAAACCTTTACTGTTACACAATTCTAACATCTTGTAACTCAAATGGCAGCACAAAATAGTGTGTTGTGTTCAATGTGTTTAATTGTGCCAGTTAAAACTTCTGGGCTCCTACTCTGTTCCTTCTATTTGTGGTGGAAAGATAAAAAAAAGACACAAACTGAGGTTAAAACAACTTTTTTGGGACCTCTAGAAAATAAAACGTTTTCTCAATAAAATTCTAATGTGTGTCAAAATAGTAGGTTGATACAAATTATCCACACTGCACAGTGATCTTTAGTAGCCAGAATATGTACAAGATAATAATGTTTTTCATAATTTATTGCTTCAGAAACATACAAGTTAATTGGAAATATTTTTAAGTGGCCATATGTAATGTTTTTATTTGTGAAACATTTTCTGAAAAAATAATGACATATTTTTGCTGAAATTGTGGTACAAAATGTGTTTCAAATAATGTTGTTGAGACCAAAGTGCTCTTAAAAAAAGTAACATATTTTCCCATTATTTCATCTCCAGACAAAAGCAGATAAATCGCATTTGTATGTTGATAGTGAAATGTTCCATTACAGTAGTATCTTTATAATTCAAAGATGCAAATCTGTTTTAAACCAATACTGTGGTACTGAAAAGCTGTGGTCTAAATTACAGCTGAAAAAATGAACTCAAGTTTCTATGTATATGCGTACGGAACATCTTTGATGAAGGAAGACAGTTTTATAAAGGTCTGGCAGCTTAATGAAGTGTTAAAAGATGAAATTGCCTTGAATTCCTGTATTTGGAAAGTAGCTTTTGCGAGAGGCTAAGCAAAAATTGCTAATTAATTCCTTTCTTTCTGGAAATTACTGAACTATTTGTGAGAAAGAAACTACTTTCTGTTAAGAGTATAAAAAGTTTTCTGATTTTTTTTTTTAGTTTTAAACTGGAGTAAAATAAAAGAAGATAAGTTCTGAAACAATCCTTAATTGCTTTATTCAGTATGAAAGGCATAAAAAGTTTGTGAGTGACTACATTTTATACTATGGTGGCAAAATAGAGGATTTCCAACGTTCTGGGTAAGAACCATTAGCAATCTCTTCTCTCATGCGCCCCGGAGCTCCCCTGGTACATAAAGCTGATAATTATGTCTTTGGGGGAGAGGGCGATGTGTCTCTGTATCAAGTTACTAATTCTTTTGGTGATAAATAATAGCTACAGTCATTGTAAATATCCAAACCACAAAATTGCTTTGTTTAATTTTGCACCATTATTTTTATATAAGAATTTAACTATGAGCTGAATTATACTTGTTTTGTTTTGTGAAAGGAAAGATGACAGGTGAGCATTAATTGAGGGTACATCAAGAAATATCTGCCAGTGCCTTCAAAATAACAATCTGAAATACTTTTGAAATGTGCAGAATTGCTATCCATTGTCCTGAATAATAACCTTCTTTAGAGCTATCTATAATTGCCTTCTAACGTTGCTGTCTTAAATAAACAGTATATGTTCAGACAGGATCAAGTCATCCATGGTTTCAGTGGCCATTTTCCCCTCAGGGACCAGGGGACCAAAATCAGGGACTGGGGGAACAAAGGCCCTCCCAGTGTAAGAGAAGATTAGATTTATGACCACCTGAGGAACCTGAACATACATAAGTCTGTGGGACCTGATGGGGATGCATCCTAGGATCCTGAGACAACTGGCTGATGTAGTTGCCAAGCCACTTTCTCTGATGTTTGAAAAGTAGCATCAGTCAGGTGAAGTCCCTGGTGACTGGAAAAAGGGAAACATTGCTCCCATTTTTACAAAAGGGTAGAAAGGAAGACCCTGGGAACTACCGACCTGTCAGCCTCATCTCTGTGCCTGGGAGGATCGTGGAAGATCCTCCTAGAAGCTATGCTAAGGCACACGGAGGACAGGACGGTGATTTGAGACAGCCAGCTTAGGGTCCATATGGAAGGCCACAGAAATGATGACAGAGATGGAACACCTCTGCTATGAGGAAAGGCCAAGAGAGTTGATGTTCAGCCTGGAGAAAGGGAGGCTCTGGGGAGACCTTAGTACTAAGTACAACTTTTTAGTACTTAGCCTATAAGAAAGATGGAGACAGTCTTTTTAGCAGAGCCTATTGTGTCAGGAAAAGAGTAATGATCTTAAACTAAAAGAGAGCAGATTCAGACTAGATATAAGGAAGAATATTTTTATGAGGAGTGTGGTGAAACACTGGAACAAGTTTCCCAGAGAAGTGGTAGAAGCTTCCCTGGAAACATTCAAGAGGTTGGACAGGACTCTGAGCAACCTGATCTAGTTGGGGATACCCCTACTCACTACAGGAGGCTTGGACTAGATGACCTTGAAAGATCCCTTCCAACCTAAACCATTCTATGATTTTCCAATGTGAATTTTTCATTTGGTAAAAAGTATGCCAGAAATGCTATAGCATTAGTATTATTCCATAGCAATATATTTCTTTATGTGGTGAGGTGGAGATCACAACTGTGACATACTGATTTTACCAAGTACTCAATTTACCAAATTCTAATTTGACTTAATAATTTAATCTTATATTATACTTTAAAAGAATGGTGTCTTTTTATAGAGCAAATGACAAGACGGATCTCGACGTTATTAGAGAAAACCATAGATTCCTGTGGAATGAAGATGATGAAGCAGACATGAATTGGTACCTGAAACTATTATAGAATATGTTATTTTTAGATCACTTGTACTAAATTTGTGGTATTCCCTACTAATTAAGAATTACTGTACGTGCTTAGTGATCGTTCTTTAATCTTTACTGCATTTAGAAATGAAAGACCTTTGGGAGCACTTTCATATTGTGGTATTTACTGAGTGGCAAAAATGAATCGATGACAGAACTAAGAAATACTTGGGCATTCTCTGTGGTCAAACTTAATGTTCTGAAAACTCTGAAAGAAGCCTAGTTTGAAAAAAATATACTTTAGTGTATGCTTTAGATTTATTTTTCCAGTTTTATGGAAATTGCCCCTTAGCTCAGTAAGTTTTTTTGTTGCATTTCTAGCTCTGCCACTTGAGTTCTTCAGATGAAACAATGTGTCTTTGTCTTGCTAATGTCATTATAATGTGAAATGATTTGTGTCATATTCTATAATTAGGTTAAAACCCCCAACATTTTGTTATAGGGAGAAGAGGCTCGCAAAGAAGTATTATGATAAATTGTTCAAAGAATACTGTATAGCAGATCTCAGTAGATACAAAGAGAACAAGGTATGTTTTATTGCTGTACCTAGTTTTGGTTTTAAAGTATGTCCTTTTTTAAAAATTGCCTTATGGTTGTGGACATGTTGTGAAAGCAGAATGTTAGTACCCCTTCCCTAGAAAGAGAGATGTGAGAACTTGTCAGGTTATTAATAAGCAGCAACAGTTTGAATCCAAGCATTGTCACTCCCCCCAAAATGTGCTTCTGTGGAAATGGGACTATTTCAGTTAGATGGTGTTTTATGAAGAGGTGCATTATGTGTAAGAATGGCAGAAAATGTCGAGAGGTTAAGGAGAGAAGGCAAGAGAGATTTTCCTAGAGAGAAGCATTAGATGAAGCCTAAAAAAACCCCTGGGAATGTTACTGTTAAAAAAACCGAGAGCCTAAAAATAAAGAGTTTTGTACTTGAATGCTGGCAGAAACAATTTTGGAAATGTTTATCCTAAAGCAGTGTCTTTGGCTGGTCGTTCTTTTCTGTTTATGGAAACAGGATTTGTGTGTTCCTTGTAAATAAATAGAATTTCTTAAGAGAAGCAGCCCAATTCCAGCACCAGTTTTTCTTCTTAACCAGAACAGCCTTTGTTGTTTCCAGGTTTTTGACTGACGAACCTCTTTGTCAAAAAGAGTGTGTGGATTTTCTGTTGTGATTTTGCAAAGAACGTTGCTGAACTCAAATGTTGTGTTGTTCACACATATTAACAGCACAGCCCTGCTGGCACTGTATATAAAGTTCTTCAAAACTATTTATAGTATTGAAAATGGCATTCACTGGCAAATATGTGCAAGGTCTGGGTTTAAGCTTTATTATTAGGCAGAAAAGATGACCATCTTATAAAGAAAGTTGGAACAGAAAACTTCAAAAATTAAAAGTAAAATGCTGATGTCTTCCCTCCCTCCTTTTTTTTTGAGCAAATTTGATTTTATTTTCCTGTAGCACTTTCATATCCCTCAGTCTCTGCCCCCCAACTGATTTTCTCTTGAGCATACTTTGTTTCTTTCACTACTCTGCCAAGTTTTCCTGTGTTTGCTGTCTTTTGTGGGAAAGTATTCTGCTGCCTAGTTGTTTGGATTTTTGTTGGGGGGGGAGGGGGCTGTTGTTGTGTGTGTTGCGTGAACAGTGGTTCCCCGTCAGACTTCAAATATGACTGTCCTAAGTCATTTGCTATATTTTTGGAGTTGCCATGTCAGAATAACTCTGCTGTATCATGTAATTTGTTCTCTTATATTGAGAAATTCTTAGAAATAGAAAAAAGAGATTTTTCTCAGTTACTGATTTATCCATGCTCATGATTAGTACAGAAGGATGACAAAGCACTATTTTTTCTTGGAAGTAAGAAATAGGCTGCTGATCACATTCACACCAATGGAATGCTTCTGTACGTCAAGATTTTTCCTGCCTTCTTTTCCTACATTTCCAGAAACTGGAAGTTGGATATCTTTAGACACTCATGCTTTCTGTTCTGCAGTGCTATAGGAGGTGCAGAACATGTTACCAGCTTCTCAGCTTGCCAACCTGTCATGCCTTGTATGATGATGCTTCATCTGGATATAAGAGAAAAACGTACAGTGAGAACGTTCTTTCACTGGAACAACCTCCCTAGTGACGTATTAGAATCCCCATCACTGGAGGTTTTCAAAATGCAGTTGCACAGGGTGTCATTTAGTCTCCCTTTCCCACAAAAGATTGGATGAGATGATCTTTCGAGGTCCCTTCTAACCTGGGCCATTCTGTGATTCTGTTTCCATATCCTGCTAGGTGGTGTCAAAGTAAAGTTGGAGATGAGTTTTCTGTGATGTTTTTAACATACATATTGCATAGATTGAGACTTCCACTTATCATCTGTCTTTTCACAGCTGTAATTGTTTTGCTGCTACCCAAAATATTCTATCTAGTTAATTCTTCTAAAGACCTCTGTGTAGAGATTGTATCTGAGATCTCATTGAGAACTTATCTTCTGAGAAAACACACTGTTCTCACACACAGAGCTGGCCCATTCACTCCTCTTGCTCCCAGGCCACTTTACCTAGCTGATGGCTGGTCTGGCTTGGTTTCACTGGTGCTTACACACTCAATTGCACACCTTCACTCACCTCAGTAGCTGGCAGTGCAGGCAAATGGACCCTGTAACCCATGATACCCACTATCCCAGTTTTCTTTGTGTGGTTAGGAAATAGAGTCTTTTCCTTCACAAAGAGAAGTGCCAACATGACCCTCTAGTGTGAGGCTACTTAAAGACACTGGAAGAGTGTGTACTGACAGCTCCTGCTTGTGATGGGTCTGCACTCTTTGCATTCTCTCTGGGTTAGAATTTTTTAGGTCAAGGTTGTCATGGAACCTTCAGTGCATCTTGTCTGCAAGCTTTGAGGCTGATAAATGACCGTCTGTATTGTCAGATAGTTTAGTTTTTAAGTGCAGTAGAGGAGTGTTCTGTGTGTAAGTTTTACTTTGATATGCATTGGACTATAAATGTTTTCTTCTCTTTGTTGTTTTATTTTCCTAAAAAAGTTCTTATTTGTTGTCTCTGTGCTTTGTAGTGTAACAGATTGGAAATGTCTCCTATTTGCTAAGAAATGAAAACTTTCTGACACCTGGTCATTAAACAGAATACATTTTGTTCTTTTGGACTTATTTCTAGATCATTTTCAGATTTCTAGGCCAACTTCTCTTCCACTTGGTAATGTTAATAGGTTCTCTTTTGTCATTGGTTTTCAGCATGGAGGCTTTCCTGTGAAAATAAAAATATTTAAAATATTGATGGTATTTTTCCACAGTCTTGTCTAAATTCATGCATCTCTTTTTTCTGAAGGAGGTGACTGTGGGCATGTTAGTTGTTGCTGCAGCCAATGCATATTACACAAGCAGTCCGCATTTAATTTGAGAATTTTATTATTTATGGATATTATTTTTTTTTTTCACATTTTAAAAACTGTAATTTCTAACTGAGTTAGCCATTTGATACACTTGTAAAGCATCTATTTTAGACTTGTTCTGCTTTGTCCTGGTCTACCTTATAGAAATAGCTCATTTAGGATCTTGCTGAACTCGTTTAACAAAGAAGATGACGCAGAATAAGTGCTGTCTGCTGATGATTTTTTTTGCATTCCTTAATATTGCAGGCTGACTATTCAAGCATCTACCCTAATTTTTAGTTTTCCTGTATGATTTAATCTGTTCCTGATATTTTAGTTTACTTAGAGGAATTCAACTGTGTTTACTTTTAATTTTTTTTTTTTTTCTTAGCTTTGGTCACTTTCTAGTTTTCCACTAGTTAGTGGAAGAATGATTGGCAAAACTGAATACTAATGAGGACAACTTTTGTCCTAGATGTACTGCTGCTGGTTGTGACTCCTTCTTTTATTTTGCTTATTTTTCTTGATAACTTTGCAGAAATAATCTCTAAGTTTATGATCTTATTTATATTTTATTGAGTCACATTCAGACTGTGAGGGGGAATTTGTAAAAGTCTACTTCAGTAGCAGACGTGAGCATGGATAACTTGGTGATTGGTGAAGCAGCAGATGGACTATGAAGAAGCAAGCATGTAGATAAGGTTGAATTGTTTTTTACTCTTCATTCCCAGCAGCACACGTGTGCAAAATGGGTGCCAAAATGCTAGTGACATTTAATTGTAAACTTGCAGTGCTTTTCAATTGTGTTACAAGCTTTTCAGAATAAGAATACCCTGTAAAACAGGAAATGTCCATTAAAAGAGCAAAAAGAATTACCATCGCTCTTTGGATCAACTGCTTTCCACCATGAATTCTGCATTTACAGTTACAGTTTACATTCTGTCTTCACTGAACAGTTAAGCACATCTCTTGGTTTTTAGAACTGATTAATTTTTGTTTGACTAAAGCTTGAGTAGTAATAATGGTACTTTATACCACACTGCGGATTTGTAGAGTGGCCAAGTACAAACTGATCTAGCCCTAGCAAACTATCATACATAGTTTGATAGTAGAACCTGGTATTTTTTTACCACTGAAACCAGTAGGGTTTCACATTTGGCTACTGATGACTTGCCGCTTGTTTTTTTCACCTTTGTTATTCAGGTACAAAGCATTGATTGGAGAGAATGGCACATTCTTAAAAGCCAAAACTTATTTTTCCTGTTTTTTTCTGATGTTCCTTGAACGACAGACCTCTTCATGCGTGAGAATTCCATGCTGTTGCCCTTCAGATAAAGAACATTATGGTTTATTAAAAAAGACAACATAAAGACCATACACAGCACTAGATACATGTACTTATGTACAGTGTTTAAAATCAGATTAAAAACATTGAAAATCAATCCAGTATATTACAGAATTTATGCCACTACATCTACAAAATGCACATTTGTGTGGGTTCAGTCTATTAATGCACCGAGAAAAGGTTCATATTCCAAAGGATGCTTTGGAGCTCGGATGCCAAAGATGGACTTTGCAGCCATTTTTGTACCTCTTTGAAGCTCAGAGTCTATTGTGTTTTGCTTCCAGAGCAGCAACTTTACCTTGTCATCTGTGTGTTCATGTTTTTTAAGTGAAAATGCAAGATAGCTCTTTTAGGAGAAGTTGCATACCTCTGAGTTTTAACTGCTCTTTTTACTTGTTAGTGAAAATAAATTTGTTTTTCCCAGGCTGTTCTCACTCCCTTCCATCTTCAATCTCTTCAGTAGGTTATTTGACATTTTGAGAGGATGAAGTAGATTCTACTGGAAAAGGAAAAATAGGGGTTGAGTTATCTACATATGAAGTTTCTAGGCAATGGAAAGATTACAATTTAGTGGTATTTTTTTGTTTGTTTTTTGTCTTAGTCTTTAGGGTGTAAAGAGATGATTCATTGATAACTGCTCATATGACTTCCTAGTATTCCAGTGGTCTCCTCAGCTTTTACCATGGACAAAATTGCAATGAAGTATATAGGGAAGCAAGTCTATCCTAATTTCTTATTTGTTATTCTGCCTGCTGTGAAGCCTTTTAGAAAGTTGAGAGTTATTTTTAATTCAGAGAGAAAGAAATAAAATTTTACTAACCAGAATTGAATGGATAAAGCACATGCAGGACATCAGTCAACTGAAATTAGTCTTTACATTACTGAATACATTGATTATTCACTATTTAATTTTGGTTCTTAACAGTTTGGATTTAGATGGCGACACGAGCAAGAAGTAATTTCAGGAAAAGGTAATGCTGCCTTTCATTTTATATTACATTTCTTCTTGATGCTTTTCTTGCTGTGTTTTGACATAATTTTGTTAGAGAGTATATGACAATACCAGTAAGTTTATCAGATAATAATGACAGAATCACAGCATGGTTAAGGTTGGAAGGTCCAGACAACCAGAGGTCATCTAGTCCAACCTCTCTGCTCTAGCAGGGACCACGAGAGCACATCACTCAGGATTATGTCCAGATGGTTTTTTAGTATCTCTAGAGAGGGAGACGCCACAGCATCTCTGGGCAGCCTGTTCCAGTGTTCAGTCACCTTCACAGTAAGGAAGTTCTGCCTCATGTTTTTGTGGAACTTCCTGTGTTCCAGACAACAAATTAACCTAACTTCTAATTTTGATGTTTTATGCCACATAGCTCTGGAGTAGACACTGACCTGCATATATTAAAATGAAGAGAACATAAGGTTTATTTTCACAAGCTCAGATTTGTAATGAACACTGACCTAATGCATTTGATGATGTAGAATGTCATGGACATGTTTTTGAACTGCTTTTCTCCTGTAGGTTCTATGTTACCTCCATTAGTCTTTGATACCTTTAATTGAAGTCTCTCATTACTTCTCTGCAGGAAATGTTTTTCTCAACACTTTCTCCAATGCTCTTTTGTAAAAAAGTAGAACTTTGTAATTAAAAGTTCTATGTGTGAAGTCTGGTTTAGGTTAAATTTGTTTTGAAAGCTTCAGTGGGAATCAGTTGTCACATCTCCTAATCCTGTTTCTAAATCACTAGGTTATTCTGGGTCCTATTCTGCTTCTGTGAGTTCACTGTGTTACAGGGACTTTGCACAGTGGTCCCCTTTCCATGGCCTAGGCACAAGGACTTTTTCAAGTAGTTGAGCAACTAAGAAAATGATGTAAATGTATTACTGTTCTCTGGATAGTCTTTGTGACCTCTACAGTTTTCAAAATTCATAGAATCATAGAATTATCACGGTTAGAAAGGACCTTCAAGACCATCAAGTCCAACTGGTAGCCCTACACTTCTGTTATCTCTAAACCATCCCCCAAAGTGCCATATCTACCCATTTTTTAAAAACCTCCAGGGATGGTGACTCTACCACTTCCCTAGGCAACCTATTCCAATCCCTCACCACTCTTACAGTGAAGAAATTTTTCCTAATATCTAATCTAAACCTTCCCTGGCACAACTTGAATCCATTCCCTCTAGTCCTATTGCTAGTCACAAGGGAGAAGAGGCCAACACCCCCCTCTCTACAACCTCCTTTCAGGTAACTGAAGAGAACGATAAGGTCTCCCCTCAGCCTCCTCTTCTCCAGACTAAACAGCCCCAGCTCCCTGAGCCTCTCCTTATAAGGCCTGTTCTCCAGACCCCTAGTTGCCCTTCTGTGCACCCTCTCCAGCACCTCAATGTCCTTCCTATACTGCGGTTCCCAAAACTGCACGCGGTACACAAGGTGTGGCCTCACCAGTGCCAAGTAATGGGGCAAGTACAAGAAAATTGCATGGAGTGATACTGTTGATCAGAACAGTTCTGTGAACAGCTCTGTTATTAAAATATAGTATAATAAGTATAGAAATACACTTGGTTTTGGCAAAAAAATGTATCATTTCACAGGAGGAAATGTCAACATTAATGGTGGGGTTTCTTAAGCTGTAAAAATTAAAGCTTCTAAAGGCAGTTGTAGTCATATGTTACATTCAGCACTACAGATTATATTAACAGGTAGTTACATCTGGTATAGTTATATGCTGTATTGAATGCTTTAAAAAGATAATTATAATTAAATGGGAAACTAGTAAATTATGAGCAGTTATGTCTTCATGGGGGAAAAGAATTTAAAGCTGCATTGTACTTTTCATATCTGGTACTCCTATTTAAAAATATGAGAGAAAGTGCATGTTTTAAGCTTTTTAATGGAATCCCAATGGAAAGCATACGATTACAACATGTGAATTGAGAAATGGTGTCTTTGACCACTAAGGGGAGCAAGAATCCAACCATACCTCCTGCATTAGACTATCTTCAAGTGCAGTTTCAAATCATGATTTTTAAAAAAAAGTGAATCTTTAATGCCTTTTGCTATTTTAAAGTATAAATCAGTAACATAAATTGCTTTAATAAAACATTAATAACTACCTGTCTGATAATGCACATTTGAAGCATGAGCTTGTTTTAGCTGTGACAATAGCTGTGGTGATGAGAACCACTGATGAGGTTTGGGGTATGTTAAGAAGGGAACATAGGAATGGGGTACTTAGATTTTTTTTTTTGCTTTGTTTTCAAAGTTTGCCTTCATAAGGTCATAGAGAAGAAGAAAGATTAGGATGAGTGAAAGGAGAGGTATCACTTGTATTACTAATTCTATCTGCCAGATTTTTTTTCCTCTTCTTTTCTTTCCAACTCTACTTTCAACGTAGGTGTTTTGAAAGTGGGTCATATTGAATATTGCTGTTGCATTAAAATCAATCTTTTGGCTCTGCAGATTTCCTTAGTATATTTAATTTTCAGTACTTCATTTAGCCTGTAGTACTTATGTTTTCCACCTCTTCTACTCTTGTGAAAGAAGCAGAAGGTGCTAATAGTTTTTGAAAGCATACATTTAACAGCCAGATTACAGGAGCTGTAATTCTGAACATAAAGACTGTAACTTCTCTTTGGCTTATAATGAGGTGACAAAACTTCTGATGGAAGTGGAATGTTGAAAATACTTTTTTGTTTTTCTGATTAAATTAGGTAACTATCCACTTGTTACATTGGTTTCTGTGTCTTCCTAACTGTGGGAAAAGTCATGTAAAAAAAAAGTCAAAAAAAGAAAGTTAAAAAAAAGTCAAAAAAGAAAATTCAAGTACTGAATAACCTGGTCCATAGTTCTTTTTGATTTGGGTTCTCTGTTTACATGATGTGGATTGTAATGATCTCTTACTTTGCAAAAATACGTTTTTTAATGCTTTTATGACATTCAGATATAATAGAGTGATAATAATACTGGAAAAGCCTTCAGAAAAAAGAGTGGAATGCTGAATTCAAGTCAAGGCTTGAGTATGTGTCATAGGAATTATAGTGTGAAAGGGAGGGTAAGAGAAGCCTGGCTTTTTTATACACACACATGGCATGGAGCAGGGATCTACTAAATAAAAACCCTACTATGATTTCAAATATTTAGATGGTCATAAATGCAAGTAAATTTTGTAAGGGCACAGAATTATAGTGCTTACGTGGTCAGTTACTGGTTTACCTAAGAATTCATTGCTTGTTTTAGCAATCTGAAGATGTTGTTCCAACGATATTCTTGTGAACATACCTGGTTTCACATCCAAAATGTAGAATACCCAAAATGGATTTTACATACTGCAAAGAGCAGCTAATCATAAATAAAACTGGTGTACCTCACTTTTCTCTTTGCCTGTTTTTCTGCCTGTTTTGTTTTGGGTTTATTTTCAGCAGATGTGAAGTAAACAGAGTCTGGTTAAGTTCTGAAAAGTTTTATATAGTATAAATTTGTCCTTGTAGATTTTTACTTCTTTGTAACAGATATAATTAGTCCTGATGGCACAAGGTACTGATAGTCATACCTTACATAGGGTTCAACATGTTCAATATATTTTAATTTGAAACTTTTTTTTTAATTGGATTCCTGTGAGGTTTTTTGTTCTAGTGTTAGTGTTGCAAGTGGTTCTACATTGCAGAACTGAAATATCTGAGGACACTGCCAATCCATCAGTTAGCAGCTTAAGCAGAATGTTCTGAGGTTAATCGTTCACTAACAGTCCTGCTCCTGAGCCTATTAATACACATCCTTACTGTCAGCTCTCCATACAAATCAGTCTTCTGCAGAGGGAATGTAGGTATCTCTATTACTGCAATATTGGGAATCCAGTGGTATAAACAATATTGATTATGTGCAAGTTGTTTGAAAGTTAATGATGTATTTAACATAATAAACCCAAGGAAGCTTTTAAAGCTGCTATATAGTTTCTCATAGAATTGGATTTCATTTTCTTAAAAAATCCTGTTTATGGCAAGTCATTAGAATACTAACTGTATATCCAGTGTATCAGGTAAATTAGTAAGGTAATAAGAACATGGGCATCTTAATTTTATGCATACATGATGCTTTGAATACTTTAATTTCATTAAAGATGAATGTCTGAATTACACCTCCTGATCCATCAACCTCTGCTATGTAATCATTTAAGATATAAAATGTATCTTAGTGACATTCATTTCTTCAGAGTCCAGTATTAGGCTTATTATTTAATAATATATTCCTTCATCTATAGATTGTAAACCACACTTAACGTTTTGTCTTCCTTTGCACTTCTGCAATATTAGACAAATATGTTTGATTGCTTTATCAGGAGTGGTTTCCTTAATCTAGATGCTACTTCTAGATTTGGGCTTTTTTCTTTGAAAGAAATGGAATACAAGAAGCAAAAACTAAACAGAACTGGACATAACAACCCCAAACCTATGCTTGTTAATCATTGAACCATGATTTGCTGTTTTTGACCTCTTTAAAGGTCAGTTTTCCTGTGGAAATAAGCACTGTGATGAGAAGGAGGGCCTGAAGAGCTGGGAGGTGAATTTCGGCTATGTTGAACAGGGTGAAAAGAGGAATGCACTTGTGAAGTTGAGTAAGTCAGCTCTTCAAAGGCTTAAATATACACTTAAAAGAAGACAATATCTTGTGCCTTTAAAGCTATTGCATGAAACCTAATGATAATATTAGTTCATGAAAAATGGAAAATGCTGAGTAGGAGATAATTTTTTTTTAATTACAGGTAGTATGGTGGTCTTGATTTAGAGAGAACAGCTATTATGATATATGACAAAGTTGTTAGAGGTTGAGCACTTCATGCTGTATAATTGGTGGTGTTAGAATAACAGATTATAAGGTGTTCTGTGTGCAGGCATGTTTAGTTTTAATGGGCAATACTGCATTGCAATGAGGGTTTCATCATTGTGATTGCTCAATCAGTTACATTTTAGTTCTTGGGCCTTTGGACCAGATGGTTTCTTGCACACCTTCCACTCTACTAATTTTATTTTTAATACTTACATTATCTTCCAAAAATTCTAAATTTAATTAAATCACTTCCCTTTCAAGCCTTGCCTCTTGAGTGGGATTTTCTTACTTAGTGTGGTGTATGTTTTGATATGTTTATCAGATAATTAAACTTACCAGAGTTTACATGGTTACGACACTTTGTGTAAAATAATCTAATGGTGTGTTTTTCTTTTATACACAAGCTACTTCATTCATGTGGCAGCACTTGGTTTCTGGCAAAGCTCTTAAGAGACTTACAGGTCTTCACTGTAGTTGTAGAGCAATTTGATCAGTCCACAAAGATCCATAAAATGGCATAATCTGTACATGATAAGCACTGATACTTACCAGTGGTAAACCTGTGGTCTTTCTCCAGGTTTAGTAGTATCTAGGTTGGTAGCGAAGGCTTTTATCATGGTATTTTTCTCAACCCTGACTGCAGTTACTCTGTAACTTTTGGTTTGAAGGAAAAGGTATTGAAATTGAAGGATAGTGTTCTAATTTTATATACATATATACGTTAATTATGCTTATCAAATACATGGAAGTAATGTTCTCCTTCTCTTTTTTTCAGGACTATGTCCAGAATGTTCGTACAAACTAAACTTTCATCACCGGTATGAATGGTGGCTGAATACAGAGGGTGAATTGTTGATAGATAACAGTTATAATAAACAACAAATAGGAGAAAGACTTCAGCTAGATGATTAGAAATTTCATTTATCCTGAAATAGGTTTTGTTCTGGAGTCCTTAACGGAGTCACTGGCTTGACACCATTTAGAATTAAATATTGTTTTGCTAATGAAAGTACAAAACCCCTTGAAGTGGAAGAATCCCATTGCCACCACCAGAAAAGTTTTCTTCCCCTAATTTCAGCCCAATTATTATTTATCTTTTCTGAAAGTTTATGTAAAACACTGTCTTTTATTTTCCATCTTGCTGTGTTTAAGAGCTGGAATAGTGCGGGTTTTCTGTGAGTCAAGTGACTGTGCTTTCAAATTTTGAATTCAAGTGTTCGTTCTTTGAGAGTCACTAATAGGAGAGAAAAATAGTGAATTTTGAACCTAGACATGTTATAAAATTATTTTCTGCATTTAATCTTTGATTGCCAATTCATTGCTTTTGATCTCTGCATCAGTGTCATTTTAACAGCTTTAGAATTTCCTGTCCTTTTCCTTTACCTATAGAGCTCTAGAGTTTCTATATCACTTTGCATTTTAACTAAATTAATCTTTTTCAGTTTAACTAGTGATAGGCTTTGGAAAATATGATAACTGTTTGATTAAATTAAATATTTGTGATGTACTGTTGCTTGAGGAGTACATATAACAGAGGTATACATTCATGGTTTTCTTTTTAAGGAGGAAAGAAGTCAAAACACGCAAGAAAAGAGGCTCAGCTGTACTGAGCTCTAAAGAGCAAAAAATTAAGAAGGCAAAATTGTCTTCTTCAGAAAAAAAAAAGTCCAAAAAGAAGATCCATAAAGGTAAATTTAAATTTTAGACCTTCAATTTTTAAAATACACAAATGTTAGTTGAATCTTGGTTTTACTGTAGCTACATGTGTATAGATACATGGTTATGTATGAATATAGATGTGTAACTTTCTTGACTGTAACACAGGTAGTCAAAAAGATACATTTCTTAGGTAAAATTTCCTAGGTGCACAAAAAAGATAAATTTGGAGAAAAAACAAGTCTTACATTTTACAGAGAGGGAGAACCTTTTGAAAAATATGCATTGCAAGGAAAATTTGTCAAAGGGTTAGACATTGCCTACCAGAAAGGGTTATGAAGTATTTAGTTCCTGGAGACTTTGGGTTGAAGGCCTTTTGGAAGTGTTAGATAAACCTTTTTTACACTGCAGATCTCATGAGGATGTATTTGAGCTCAAACTGATGACCTTTGAACTCATGTAAAAAAAAAAAAAATCTTTTTACTTCAGTGTTTGCTTGCTTTCTTTGAATGCCTGGTGTATGCATGCATGTGCACATGTATATATGTAATATGTTGTACTAGAAATATCCTTTTAAACAATTTAAGATAATGAATAAAACCAAGATAAGCTTACTGCTTTTTAAATGGTGTTTGTTTTCAGATCAGACTACTTCAGAAGATTCAGATAATTCTGATAAAGGTAAAGTATTTGAATATCTTCTGCATTTTGTTTTCGTAATATGTTGTAGTATGTCATAGTCATTTGTCATTGATCTTAGTTGTATTTCCTGGCAGTTTTAATATTTTATAATATTTTAAGAATGGTGTGTGAAAACAAGCAGAGATATCAAGGGTCAAAATAATTACTTAAATTCTTGGAGAAAAACTGCAAGGAATTTTAAGAAAGAAATCTTTCAAGTTTAAGTAAGGAGTAATAATGTGGACAAATAACAGAATGGAAATAATAAAAAAAGAAAAGAGGTCAGGTTGTTCCAGAAAAGAGTAGAGGGTATAAAATAGGTACCTTGTTTGTAATTGCTGATTATTAATAATTGTCAGTAATGGGTCGAGATTTGCAAATGTGTACTGTGTAATGTGTGCTATGTAAAGAAAGTACTTTTCCAATAAAAATAACTACTGCATTTCCTTTCAGGGAATGATACTAATATGTACTCTACTCAAAAACTTAATAGATTTTTAGTAAGTCTTAGGCTTTAACTAAAGTGTTTTCCATCTACCACCTGTAATACCTTGGTGACCTACTTGTTGCAGGTGAATGCACTCAGTCTCAGTGACTCCTTAGGCAGCTGTGGTTATGTGGTTGTCTCTGTATGTCAGTAATTCCAGTCCCGTTTCTTTTTTGTTGAAACAAGCCCCATCTCCTGGTCATTCCAGTTCTTGCTGCAGACTGTGCAGAATAGGTTGAGTGTTTTTACGGATGCCTCTGCTGTGCTGTAGTTTTTTAGGAATGTCCTAAGCTCATATCTTTTCCCAGCTAGATACAGGAAGCTGTGAAGTGGTTTACTTTTGGCTCAAACCATGCCCTAAGTCTCTGGTTTGTCACAAAAGCTCTACTGGAAGATTGTGGGGTTTTAGGCCAGGGCACATTTCTGATAACAAGGAGGTTTTTTCGTTTCCACTCTTTCTTTATAGTTGTACAAAAGACATAAGCAGTAACCCATGTTTTTAAAAATTTTACTGATAATTTACAATTGATAAGATCTGTCACACAAGTAGAAGTAAAGTAACTGATTTCGCTTATAACAATGAGTCAAAACTGTATTGTAATCCTGGGTTTGTGGTTATAAACCCTTAATTTTAGGAACAAGCTGCTATGCTGCTGTCATGTCAAGATCAGTGTTTTGACATGATGTTATGTTTGGCCAAAATATTAGTTCATGATACCTAATACTGGAAAACGTTTTTCGTTTTACTTTATGCAAAGTCAAGTTTTCTTATTATGATTACAATTAAATGTTGCTGCTATTACTGTGCTATCTAAATAATTTAAAAAGATAAATGCTTTTAAAATTCATTTCATAAGCACTTCAAATTTTAACAGATTCAGATAACAGTGATGCACAAGATGGTCCTTCAGATGCTGACTTTTGGAAAGGTCCTCTACAAGAACCAGATGAAAAATCACGGTTAGTTTGAACTTTTAGTGAACTTTTAGCTGGTAAAATATAGTGTGTCCATTCAGAACTGAAAAGGCAGAGATTTATTCCCAAGTGTTGTGATGAATACTCTGACATTTAAGATCATGTCAGATTTCCTTCCATGTGGAGACAAACACAACACTGGAGAAGAAACCATTGTCAAGCCACTACCATGACACTGCTCTCTTACCCCTTCCATACTGTTAACTTAGAAGTAAATCCTGACATTCAAATCACTGCTATTGCACAGGAGGATAAATATAAAGGATATTTAAATGTATTGAGTAAGTCAAAATGGTCATAGCAGCTACAAATTCTAATCAGAAGTCTGCTGAACCTTTTTCATACAAAGGTGATCTCCTAGCTACAGATCCAAAGCAGAACTTTCTTTGACTTTTGCTTTTTTTGTTTGTTTGTTTTGTTTGTGTTTTTTTTTTTTTACAGGGAGGAGGAGTTTGATGAATATTTTCAAGACTTGTTTCTTTGAAACTTGAAATTGGTGTATGCTAATTTTCTTCATGAATTATCAAGATGAAAGCCTGGAAATCCAGTCATAATTATGGACCAGAAACCTCCTGCGAGTGTATCTTTTCTATTCACTCACATGGACCATCTCAGTATATTGTCTTTGTTAGAAGGCTTCAAGTCTAAAAGCTTTCTTTATTGTTGTGGTAGGCCATATATTCATGAAATAAAAGAAATATTTGTTTCAGTTCAGTGCAAATGATACATTACACTCAAACTTAAAAGTAGGACAGATGTAAACAAACAATATAGTTTATTGTCATTGCATTAAGGAAGCTGACTGCTTTTTGTTTTATCTCAAACTTCAGTTATTGTCAGATTTTTGTAAAGTGGCATTTTGGAAAATTCTGTTACTAGTTTAAAGCCATACACTTTAATATAGTAATATTTTTAACTTAACCTTAAATTTATTGGTCATGCAGACTTTAATATACAGGTACTAAGTGTCTGTAAGTGTTTTCAAATGCTATCGGAGTTCAGTTTTTATCAAATACATATTTTGCTTAAATTAAGTAAACCATGTCTGTCATGTCTCCCTTACTTTTTGGAAAAATTTGGTTCATTGTGACTTTGTTTTAAATTTTAGTTATGATATGGTTGATAACTCCACTTACAAAAATCTCATTGGTTGGTGAAATTTTTGATATAAAAAATAAAATGTGCACCTTTCTACTGGAGATGTACATGTGACTTGTAGGTTATCTGTGGTTTCTGATCTCCTTAAGATTGATTGAAAGTTAATCCTTCTTTAAATGTAATCCTAAATATATGACTACAGAATGTATATTGCTTGAGAAACTTAACTGGATTCATCTTTCTCTTCAAATTGCAGCACAACTTTAAACATTCTTTATTTTATGTTTCCAAAGAAACAGTCTATACATGAATAGTTAACAGTGCTGTTTTCTTTGTAGGATGAAAATTGCTTTGGATATAAAGGACAAACTTTTTTTTAATTGAATGTTTATGTTCATCTGAGAAAAGTTAAATGTTGTATAAAATATATTTTGGTAAGTACTTCCCACTGTAGAGGTATTTATAGACAGTATTTAAAATAAGTATAATTTGATGTGGAAAATGTAACAGCAGAGGTGGTTGCAGTGTATTTATGAATATTTTACATGCACTCATTAATAAGTTGACAACTCTATTTACAAGTATTACTTAACATAATTACATTTTAAACAGTTTGTACTTACATAATAAATGACAGTACAAGGACATATTTAGGATATACTTGAGTAAGAAATAAATGTAGCCTTGCACGAAGGCTTCTTTAGGTAAGAAGGTGGATTTAAAGGTTAATTCTCTGTCATCTTGCAAGCCTGGTTGAGAGTCAAATCCAATCTGCAGCAATCTGCTTACACGCATGCAACTTGCCCAGAGGGGCATTTTGCCAAAGGTGTTGCTATATTTGTTGCTTCAAGTATTGTATATTTTGTGTTCTGAATAACTAACTCCTATTTGGGTCTTCAAAATAAAGTTATGAAGTGGTACAGTATACATATTAAATACCTCCTTTAATAAAGTTTGAATAAAATTACATGGTTAAACAACCTTGAAATAGCTTTCTTTAGTATCTGCATTTAATACAGAAAATAATACATGATACACAGGTTTATGTCATAATTTGAGTAAAATATTTGGCCCATTATAAATAAAGATGGAATAAGTGGAATTGTTTTTGTGGATTCCTTTAATCCTGGGTGATAGTTATACGCAGTATGTTTGTAGAGCATTCTTAGAAAGGCATATGGTATGGCAGATCATTCAGTCACTCTCCCTTCTCTGTGGATGTTGGGGAAAAAAAGTATGAGTCTGCTTGCTTTATAGGGAGAAGAAAAGTCATGGGTTTGAGTCTGCATGTCGAACTTATTTGTTGCAGGAATTGTGTTTGACATCCATCTCCTCTAAGATTTGGAAGTGGTTCCAGTGAATACTCGGATCCATGTGTAATATACTAGCCATTTTCCTTCCTTCCTTCATCTACAGGAGGAGCCAGCTTCATGAGACCTGAGTAGAAGGTATGGGCTGGACTCTGTTATACTTCAAGAACAGGTTTTGGTAGAGAGATCGTTGTTCATGAAGAGTTGATTTGTTTGCAATCTGTCTTCTTGGTTGTAGAAAGGGAGGTAATGTGAATTCTGATCTGCTGTACTTCTGCTGTCCTCTCCCTCCCAAGATGAAGCTGGTGCCAGTTCCTTGGTTTCCAAATGCTTTAGTTTACTGCTTTTTTTTTTAAAGGTGCATTGGGAGTATGTGAGCCTTTTAAACTGCTTTTGGGTGTAGATCCTGCTGTAGATACACTGATAACTATCTTAGAAAGCTCTTACTTGTATGCCAAATACAATGTTTACAGTCTGCCTTTTTAGATTTTTACAGTAAAAGGTGGGCAGTTTAGGAACTGAGGCCAGAGCTGTTTGTCCATGTACAAAGGAGTGACTTCTCTAAGCTATGGCTGCAATTTAAAGGTTTATCTTTGGTAGTTTCAGAAAAATACTGTGTACCATGGACCTGCTTTTTAAAAATGAGAGTCAGAGAATTGTGTTGAGCATTCCTAACATGAAGGAGTCGTTTACTCTAGAACTTTACATAGGATTGAGAATGAAGGAAGAGGACAATTACAGATTAAGGAAATACACATAATATAAAAATCTAAATATACACATTATGAAGATGGCAATTTTTTTGTTTGAATTGTACATGTTAGATTTCATTCAGTAATTTCATATATGATCTGTCAAAATGGTTTATATACTTTTGAAGTGTGCAGAAGTTACACATTTTAATAAAAATATTGTATATAAATTGTGACATGAAAAAATAGCTAGAGCACACAGTTGACTCATTCTGCACCATTTTCTTTTCTTTTCATTCTCCAGTTTTTATTTGCAACTGTTTGTTTACTCCATTAAAAATTATTTCCAACAAACAGCAAGTGTTTAGGAGGATTGTGAAGAGGTCTATCTATACTATTCTATGCAAAGCAGAAATCTACTGGAGCTCATTGAGGTTCTTTCTAGATGTCTTTTCCGTAGCAGAAACAGTGTCTGAGACAAAGAATTACAAAACTATACATGTTTTGGATTTTCCGTCCTCCGCACCTCCACCGCCGCCACCGCCACCACCTGCAGCTGCATTTTCAGCTAAAAGACAGAGAAGAAAAGTAAAATGAGTATTTTCTGCTACTTTTAGCTGATCCAATTTGTTGTTTAAAAGGTGTTGCTTTTGTGATACATGTTATATGTGTTCGACCTCCTGATAATTGAATGTGCTTTCACTACTTGTCTGGGAATAAGAAACAGTAACACATGCTTTATATACATATGTGTATACAGTGTAGCAGTTGATACCACCATTTCTCAAAGGACCAAACACACACTGAACCACTCTTACTGGAAAGTTTCAGTAGTTAAACATATAGCTCTGTCTCACACATACAAAACTGAGGTATGCAAGCCATGCAAAAAAAAAAACAACTATTTTTTAAGCAGATCATACAAAAACTTTAATTTGACCTAATTGTATAAACTTTTATCCAACCCTGCATGAATCCCTTTGTAATTACCAATTAAGAGAGACACTTTTTAGATTTGTTTTCTATAGCTACTCATTCTGCTACTGTCTCTCAAATGATTCCACAGATGTTCATTGATCATAGTTAAGATTGTTTCAATGTAATAAATAGCGTTTTCAGGTTCATTTAAGGTAAGATACCAATATTAGAATTAAAACTTACATTTGAAAGCTGTGGATCACCATGTTACTACATCATTTTCGACCCTTTCCACCCTTTCCACCTGCATTGAAACATGTCACATGATCAGTGTCCTACCCTTTGTAATTTGTGGATATAATCAAAACTATGTTACTAACTATGTATTTTATTTTCTTAATTTAATCATACATATTCTGTTTTAGTTTCTGTTCTGAACTTTCCACTGTAGTGGTTCAGCAAATATATTTATTTTGTTTTCTGTCTACTGAATTGCTAAGAACAGCTGGGTCAGTGTGGTCTGATGCTAAACCACCATGGTTCAGCGTGTATCAAATTATAGTTTGTATGAACTGACTTAACAAACCCATATATTTACATGGCCTTGACTTGACAGTGTCAGAGCTGTTCTTCACAAATGTGCATGGCCTTATTCCAGTGCACATTTAAAAAGATGCAAAATAATTCACTTACATTTTGTGATACCAGTTATGGTATAAAAAGGTCAGGTCCTTAGCTCCTGCAAATCAGTCTCTTCATGCTTGCCTCTGTAAGGTTCCTTGTGGGAATCTTTCCTTAGGTCAGTGACTAAGTGATTCCAAAATACCAGTGATGTAAGATGGCCCTAACTTCAAGTGTGAGTAGAAATACCTGAGTCTTCCTAACTGTGTAATTTAATTTTTATTTAAGTACCCTGTGCTTAAGGGCATAGGAACAAATTTCAGTAACTATACTCTGCCAAGAAAGCAAATGTACAAGGAAGCTTGTGTGTAGGTCCCAGATTGTTTTGTTTTGCTGGTATTTCTGTGAATTTCAGATTCTTACATTCTAGTGTAAGGAGAGAGTACTTTGTTCGTACTCACAACCAGCTAATCCTCAGTAACAAATTAATCTTAAATAAATAACAATCACAGAATGTCGGGGTTGAAAGGGACCTCGAAAGATCATCTAGTCCAATCCCCATGCCAGAGCAGGATTCTTCCCTGAATGGGAATCGAACCTGGGCCCCAGTGGTGAGATAAGATAATATGATTAATTGCAAAAAAGAGGGTTTAAAAATAAGTTTGGAAGACAGTGGATTGGGCATGGAAGTTTGTGTGTTATAACAGTGTAAGTAGTCCAAAGTACTTCTTGTAATTTTATTACCATGATAATATTGGACTCATTTTATTAAACTTGTCTTTCAAAAATCTGCTTTAATTAGGTCATCTGCAGTACTTTTTAAACCACTTTGCAGCAACTTTTTAAAAAAAATTTTTGTCTAGTATGTTATTTTAGGAGTCAATAACTATTTGTTTCCACTTCACACTGACAGCAACTTGATGGGTGGCCTTGAGTAGCTATCCTTTGTATTAAATACGAAGAATACTCACCTATTTCCCACAGACACTGATTAACAAATTATTCAGTACTGGTTTATGTTTTAAAGATGTGAAACACACAAACTAAATTTTCTTTTTCAAACTAGCTGACAAATCATTCTGTAGTAATCACACACATTTTTTTTTAACCTCTGGGCCTTTTCAGTTATCTCAGCTGATTGGCAGACCTCTTTACCTGCTGTTCCACAAGTAATACAGAATAAAAATAACTGACTCATTCCACTCTTAAACTTGAGTGATAGGTTCTCTGTTTCTGTAAAATCAGATTCTCTTCTAGGTTATCATACACAGAACCGTACTTTCAGTTTTAGGACTTGGGCTAGCTTAAGGAGATGAGTGTTAAATTTGTCATATGAGAGAGGGTGTATTTCAGCCAAGAAACTGATGGTAGGGAGCTAGAGCCAAAAGCTTTATCTTAAAGTTGGAAGAGAAGTGGGGATTTGCACTACTTTTTTTGTGTTCCAAATGCACACTATCCATTCCCATCTCTATGGTTTTCATTTTCAGTTTAAACAAAGAACCTGAATACACTTGGGGCTAATGCCACACAGAATTTTGACACTCTTGATACTATCTCTCTTGCATTTCAGGTGATTGCAGCATTCACAGATAAATAAATGTTTAAGTACATTCTGTTTTAAGTCCTAGACAAAAGAAATTTAACATTTCCTTCACTTTTGTGGTGTCATGTTTTCTATAATTCTGCAGTTTAGAAAATGAAGTAAAGTTCTGGATTTGTGTGATCTTTAAAGGCTACTCCTCGTCCAATTAAAGATAAAGCTAATTTGGCTAATTCAGAACTCGCATACCATTAGTATAAACTTTAATAGAATATTGCACAAGTGCACTGCATGTGTGAATTTGAGAGAGAGAGAGAATATAGTGACTACCTTACAAGTACATATGAACACCTTAGAAGTTACTTAACCTTTTTTGGCAGCTTCTTCTTCTTCCTTTTTCTTTTGTTCCTCAATAGCTTTCATCTTCTCATCATATTCATCGGCTCGTGTTTTCCATTCAACCCTGTTGTTTTGAAGACCATCAAACATAGGTGTAATTTCCTTGTGAAACCTTGAGAATTCCTATGCAAACAATTTAAATTAGCAAATTAGAAATTGGTAAGCACTGATGATTTTTGAAGTCTGAGTATGTGGAAATATTGCTGCTTTGCAGAGGAAACATTAGTTTTTCTATTAAATCTGATTTAGTTTCTGTTCTAGACTAATTTTTTTAAAAAATTTTTTAATTTAACTTTTTTTTCAAGCACTTGTTCCATGTCTGGTAGTGCATTTTCTGTAGAACAGTAAAATTTTAAAAGAAATAATATGGGTACCTGCTGGTGCACACTTGAAAGCATGTTTTTGGCCATGCAGTAGTGGCATATTGTTGGAAAACTGTGTTGAGGTAATAATGCCCTATTGTACTCATAGTCAGTTAGAAAAGATCTGAATTATGTACCGCACATTTTAGTGTCTTCCCTAATCCCACGTTTGATAGTCTGATTCACATAATACAGTTATAACTATGATACATGGTATCTGATCATATGTTCGAAATAAAGTCTAGTATCGTAGTATATTCCAAGCAGAGGATGTGTCTGAAGATGTTAAAATATTACGTGTCACTTCTCTGCATGATGTTTTGGGATAATATTGAAAGCTAGGTGGGGTTTAGTAATACTGGCATTTCAGTGCCTTACAGAAGATATAGAATATCTCCATTTCCAGAATATTGCAAATTTCCTATTCCTTTGCTGTTCAATTAACTGCTTTCTGTAACCATCCATGTGTTGCGTACTTATATTAAATGAGACTGAAGAATTGGACTGGGTTTTATAAATCTTTCTTTCCAGGTACTAACAAACCCTCAGTGCCCTCAGGTTTCACTGAGATCTTCACTTTTTATGAATTTGCTTCACATTTCTTGAATTTGCTTTGAGGGAGCAGTTCTTTTGTGTAACAAGGGATCAAAACATTTTTGAATTATGGCTGTTGTGATAGTTGTTTACCCTGTGACCAAGAGTCCTGCTGCTGTAGAGTTTTATAACTACAACAATTTGTCACTAGTTGTGCCATCAGAACTGCTGCAGTGGGAAAACATGAAAAAATTATTCTTACCTTGTACACAAATGTACACACAAAATCTATGAAACCAACTTGGAGCTTAGGTAGTTCATCTCCTTTGTTTCTGTCCATCATAGGCTAGAACAGAATAGCAGTAATTTAGATTGTGTAGATATCATGGGTTTTGCATAATGATCTAATAAGTATTAGGGACCATTATCTATTCACTGTTTTAATAACAGTTAACATTGCTTAACATGGTTAAATTATTTAGTACTTACAATTGGTTGTTGTTGTAGCACAGTTCGTTCCAGGTCACCTTGCTCCCAGAATTCGTTTGCAACCATAAGGGCAACCTGAATAATCACAATTCAGTGGAAGTGTCAGCAGAAAGCAGTTAATTTAAATAAATAAATAAGCTTTCCAGAAACTATGAAAATGTTGACTAACCAAGAAGTGACATATTATTCTTTACTATTTAACTGTAGTTGCTCTTAACTCCTCTTCCACAAAGAGGAGTTACTTCTTGCTAGCTGCTTTATCTCTGAGTAGTTTTAAAACTTCTCTAGAAATAGGGATTTTTAGTCAAACAATAGCATTCCACTCTTTAACCACTCTTTATCCCCATAGAGATAGTCAAGTGCTTCTTTCAGAAATTACAGACACTCTCTGATGTACTTAATCCGGCATATTATCTCTACCAATACTCCAGTGCATGCTGAGTAAATGATAGATTGTTCAGGAACAAGACCATATTAGCAACATCTGCTACCTTGAATGTGTATTATTACTTTGAAGGCTCCTCAAGCATCTTGCAGTTTTATTTTGATTATGCTTTATTGAAACCTTTCCTGTAAGGCTAAGTGATGAGCTTCAGCGTGATGGTCCAGTAAGTACTGGAGTACTTGAAGTACTTATGTTCAAAGCAGCGTCACAAGGTATTACAGAGTTTATTTTTAGTATGTTTAAGCTACTTTGCACTGGCACCAAGATCTACAGAACACAGAAAATATCATACTATTGTTAAAAAATCTGTACCTTAAAAATAGCAGAAGTTGGATAGCATGAAAGTAATTGAGAGATATTTAGGGGTAACTGGAACAGCTGACAGAATCAAGGATGCCAGTTTTAGCTGAAGGACAAATAGAGGGGTCAAATGACTGTACTGTCATTAGGGAGAGGCATCATGGAACCCTTACACTCACAGTGACAGACATTGATTGTTTTTTGGAATCACAGTTGGGGGCAGATAGTTAAATACCTATCAGCTGATAGTAAGTATTTTTTTAAAAATGATCATGAACCAAATAAGTAATAAACCAGTAAAAACAGTAATGTAATAAATACAGTGTCATCTGCTTGAAAAGTACCTACCTTACTTTGTACTTCCCAAGGCTTGGTTATTGCAGACAGGTCACATCCAGTCATCATCATAGCCCTTTGAAAACACAAAACAAACCAGGAGTTAGTTAGAATGGTCATTGAAAAAAAAAGTCTAAATTTTCTAGGGAATTGAGATGCCTGACATGCAGATGGATGTGCAGTTTGCACATTTTGAGAAGATTGTAGATACCCATTTCTAATGTTAAATCATGGTTATGCTCATCATCAGACAATAACACCAAGTCTTAGTTTCCATGTTAAGGTGCCCAAATTCTTTGAAAATCTGGTCCTATGTAGCTGGTTGAATAAAGAATAAAATATTGACCACATACATGATGACTTCTTTTTTGGTTGGATCGATAGATATGTATTTAATTGCTTCCTCTTCTGATTCCATTTTTTCAATTGCATCCACAATCTTTTGAAACATAGTTCTTTTCCTGTTAAAGCGTACCAATAAAACATATATTAGTGAACAAAAGTTCCTGCATTAAAAATTAAAAAGAAAGCTGTATTTCTCATACTTATACAAAAAACCTACTAATCATAGTACAATCAAAATGACACCTTGTTCTAGTTAAACTTTTCAGGTAACCTAGCACATTTAGATTTTGCTATATACCTCTAACATGTAAAGTATGATGTCTGAATTCCTGACAAAGAAACAAATAACCTATTTTCTTCCTGACAAAGAAACAAATAACCTACTTCCTACCTCTTCCTATTGACAGTCTTTCCTTAGTACTACATTTGTTGCTTCCTGTAACAAATTGAATTGGGAAAAGTGAAGCAAATACTAATAAATGTTCTTCCACCCACGCCCTTCAAAAATCCAAAGAAGCACTAAGACCTGGCTGAGAAGAACATTCAAAAACACAAATTTGTCTTGCTATTGTTTAATAAATCTTCTAATTTGCATTTAGAATGAATGAAATAATGGAATTAGTGTTGAATAAAATTGAGTAACTGCTGTTGAACAACTTACTGAATTGTTTCTTGTTTTCTGACTTTAGATTGTCCCAGTCTTAAGAGATCTGGACCGAAACAAGAGACTCCATATATCTTCAAGGAAAATACTGATTATAAAAGTACATTGAGTCAGTAACTTAGGAACAAGATTAATTGTTTGATAATTGGAGTCTTTGGCATATTTAGCACTGGGATCAGTTGATACCTATAGTTTTGTTTTTAAACCAGCATCTTAATTTCTATGTCATAAGCATACTCCTATTTAGTATGAGTAGTTGTAGTATGGTATGCTAAATATCACACATGCACACAAACTTACGATTAGGCTACAGAATCTGCACTTCTGAAATACAGTATCTGTTGTAACTAAAAGCATATTTGAATGACCTACTAAATGTATACCAAGTATATATACATTTACGTGTTCTCTAATTTGAAAGCTTATAATGAATATAAGAATGTCTTGGGTTTTTGCAAGAATTAGACTTAATAACAATTTTAAATATAGCTCTGTACTCTGCACATAAACAACAAAAAGCTACAGTTATATAAGACTGACATTTTTTGTAATATGAAGTCATACAGAACTTACTTGAAATACAGAGCCAAATCAGTTGCTATTATTGCAACTTCAAATAAGTGTAGGACGGTTTCAAACTGGCGCTTATTTAGGTTCTGGAAGATGTTTAAACTCTGCAAGATGGAAAGTTTATGGATTCAGTTGCTTTTATAACATCGTTTTTGGTTTGTACTCTATAGGTTGTCTCACAGAATAGTGTAGCAAAATTGGCCAACTATGGTCCCTAAATTAAAATAATGCTACAAATGAAAAAATTATTCAGTTGGTAAAGATGGCCCTTATTTATGGCTAATAAATGGCTAAATAACTGTGTGAACAGTAGGTAGGTCTAAGATGCTGCCCCCAGAGGCTGCAAAAATAAATAAATTCATAGTGACTCAGTTACAAGTCCTGCTGTTGCCATATATAAATTAAAACCAAAGAAAACTACCTGCATTCCACTTAATTAGTAAAGAAATGGCAGTTCTTCATAATCTATTTACAGTTCACGTTTCATAAACCTCATTTGCCTAGGCCTTTTAAAAGCTTCACGTCGTTACCGGGAGATGAACTCGACACACATCTTCAGCAGTTTCACTTTTATATCTTCTAGGGTCAGCATCAGGTCATCATATATTTCACTGATTGGCTAAAACAGACATTGTGTAACCTTATCATTGGCCACCATCTGTCACCAACACCTTGCCATTGGCTATTCAACCCTACATCATCTTCTTTTAAACTTCACCTATATGTGCCTTCTCTGTGCCTCCCTGTTCTTGCTCCATCAGTCTCAAGGGTACAGTGGGATCCTGTCAAGGTCAAACTCCTCTGTTGTCTCTATCTCGGTGAGGCCACAGACCAGCTGCAGGCTGCCACAGCTTCACAGTAGAGACCTTTTCCTCATATTAGCCTAGGTTGGCATTTGCCTGCAATGCTATTAGAGACAGTAAGTGCAATGTCCTTTCCCTCAGGTGAAGATAATGAAAGGATCACACTCAGCGTTTTTCTAAGTGTCCTGATTTTCCTTCCTTCTTTAACTGAGGGATCAATACCTGTGAGAGCATGGGGCACAGCATTGCAGCTGCTGAGAGACTCCAGAGGCCCTGAGAACGGCTCCAGCATAGAGCAGGTCTTAGTCCCTGGCATCTCATGTTTGAAAAAGTAAATCACCATCAGTAAAGGTAAAGGCGTTTGTTTGGGTTTTTAAAAAATAAATCTGGGGGTTTTATGATCATTGTGCTGCTGGGTAGTGTAAGGATTTATTATGTGGCCTCATGAGGTCAGGAAATAGCAGCACTAGAGTGATAGGCAAATGAAAAATCAGGGTGGAAGTGGGTGCCTGCCCTGCTGCTGCAAACAAGTGGGATGGAAGGGACACATGTTCAGGCCTTGCCTGTTACTTCCCTACAAAATATGCAGTAAAGAGTTCTGAATCGTCTCTTTCTTTGTAGCCAGGCCAGAGCCAGGTGCTGCTGAGGGCCAATCTCCATGGGAGGAGTGAGTCTCCAGGGGACAGAGGGCCCTGATGGCCTGCATTGCTGACATTTTGTTGAACCTGAGGAAACTGCAGTGGGGAGCCTCACCTCTGCATCTGCTGGGGAAGGGCAGCTGAGGGAGTCTGCCTAGTCAGGGAAGATAAGTAGTAGGAGCTGCAGGGGAGCCTCGTGATACCACCTGCTCTGTTTTAGCAAGGTAAGGTGTGTGGAGGAGGGTCTGTCCTGGCAGTGAGGGGACCCTCTGTAAATAGTTCCATCCCTTTGTACCTCAGCTGCCAGAGGCAGCAGTTGAACTCAGACCTCATGAACCAGTTTCATTACAAAATTTTGTATGCATGTATGTATTGTTTCAACATCAGTGGAAAAAAACCCGAGGAGTATGAGTGAGGCCTAGAGGGAAAGCTTTTCTGTCTTGAGTCTGTTTCTGGTGAAATTACTGATGTTTCTCTAAAAGTGGAAATTGGCTTAAACTTCAGAATTCTAGCTTAATTTCTGGACGTAAAGGAATGAATGAAACATGGTGAAATTTGGAACATCATAGCTTAATTGGATCCTTTGTGTTGATCAGCGTGAACAGAAAGTTTATGTAGACATACCTCATCTTGCAGAAGGGTTTTACTGTACTCTAGGTGATGCCTTTCTAAAATGGAAGAGCCATGAAGTTTTGCCAGTGGAGCAGCTGACCTGTTGAAAAAGAAGCAATTTTTATAGTATTTTGGAGGCAATATTGATTCAGGGTTAAAATTTTTAGGATTAAATGCTTCTGATCTGTTTGTTCAATAGTTTTAATCTATATGTCTTAAACATTGGTATGATGCAGAGCAAAAAAAAGCTTGCTTGCCTTCACTATTGCGTCTGAGTGTTCATGGAATTTGCAGAGTACAGGGTGATCAGTGCCCACTGAAGTCAAAGGTATGGTTAAATGCCTCAAAACTCAAAAGCTGTGTTTAGTAAAACATGTCTTTATTTTGTCTTGCACCTTCAGTTTTGCTGTTTGTTTAATCTACGCGCTTTCTTTGTACTTTTAAAAGTAGCCTTTATCCATCTTTTAGTATTTCCTCTGTGGCATGGGTTTTGAACTCGTCTGTCTGTAATGACCGTAGGCTGTGTCCCCTATGACTCTAACTTACTGTAATTAAGTTAAATCTAAAGTAACAGCATAATAGAATTTAATTCCTCTAATGAGCTTGGGCCCCTCCCCTCCCTCAAAATCACTGTTTTATGGACTGCGCAAGTCCTGGCAGCTCAGGTGTGTTCAGTCTTACCACAGAGCTTTAAGCATCCATCTGAGATTCGGCTAAGCTTCAAGCAGAGGACATTTTGCGTCAGACTATGGTGGTGGGAGGAAGGGAGAAGTGTCCTATCTGTGTAGGCTTCAGGTGGTTCTGCATGTTTGGAAGTGTATTTTCCTCCTTTCTTCCATCAGCTGATAACTCAGTTCCTCAGATAACCCAAGGCGGATTTGGGTAGCTACATGCTACCTCTGTTTTCTGACTTGTGATTAGGACTGTTGTGGTAAAGCCTGATAACTTTTATAAATAGATTTACTGCGTGTGACCTCACATGGAGCTTTCAGCTAGGGAAGACCACAGTAGGAAGAATTAACATCCCCCCCCCTTAAACTTGTTTGGATAAGAGGCAGTCCACGGAGTACAAATCAACGTCTGTCATTCTCTCTCTCCTACGTCATCTGGAGAATCCCTGAGAATAATCAGAAAATCCCTTCGCGTCACTGGTCTAGCATGCAGTCTGAAATACCTCTCCTGAGAGGAGTGTATCCAGGGTCAGAGGAGGAGGATGAATCATTCTGGAGGTACAGATGGTTAGAAATTATACTCAGGAAGTTATATTTACAGTCTTCTGTTACAGGTGACATTCTGAGAAACCTGTGTTCTCTGGCTAACACACAGAAACAAGCCCTAACAGATCGAATAGAAGACTAAATTGTAGATTGTTCTCAGAAGAAGAGTGGGTCTCACCATGATATGTAATGTTGTAGTAAAAAGATGCGTTTAAAGCAAAATAAATCAGTAATTTTTCATAACAAACAAGGGGAAATTCGCAAAGAAATTAGAGTATATTCTCAGAACAAAAGGGAGCATGAATTGCAAAGCTTAACCTTGTGATATGTAACTTACTGGCACGTGATCTCAGTGGCAAAACACAAGCTCTTTAGCTCAGAATCCTTTATAACATGAGAAGACCTCAGTAAAGGACCTACATCAATCAGTAAACTGAGGGGAGGTGGGAAAAACTGAGCTAGGCAGATCAGATGGTAGAAAACAGAAAAAGAATGCATCTTAAATCCTATCTTGCTCTAAACTGGCCCTTGTTTGTGCCACATCCTGAATCCCTCTCCAGAAAACTGCTTATGCCCAGTCATGAAAAAAAAGTAATCCCGTTAGTGATTTTGATTTACTCTTCTCATTTCTTTGTGGTGTCATGTGCATGAAGCTCTGCTACAATCCAAGCATTACTAGAGCTTAGTCTCTCTTAAAAATGAAATGCAGGTTCAGGAGATCCATCTAAGATTCTGCATTTTGTCTTGGTGTTTCAGCTGACATGACTAATGTTCCAAGGCAGAAATCTTCTGTAGGAAAAATGTTTATTCATGCCAGATGAATATGAAATATAGACCTTAACTTCTTGCATGTTTTGACATGTTTTAGTTATTTGAGGCTAAAAATACTACATTTCCATGTATTTGAGCACTAGTACTTACTTCATTTGATACAAGTTATTGGTCCCTCTGTGATCAATGTCATGGCAAAAAGCAGCAGCAACCATGGCAAAGGCTTCTAGATCAGTATAGTATTTCTTTATTTTGCCTGTCTGTAACAGAAAACAGATAGTTCTGAGTGTGTATATTCCTGAATTTTCCATTCAAATTAAATAATGAATGTAAGGTTAGTATTAGCAACATTACCATCAGCAGAGTAAACATTGTTTGTCCTACATTGAATCCATGTCGCCAGTTATGGTAAGTGATATCTCGATAACCCTTCCTGACTGTGTACATCCATCTGGTAAGGACCTATTATGAACAAAAGTGATTAAGACAGTGCTGTTAATTGAAAAACAGGAACAATGAGCAAGAGAACTTGCACATTATTGCAGTAATTTCATAGTGTTTTCCAGTAATTTTACAATGATGCAATTCTTATAAAAATACTGGAATATACAATGAAATTACTGTAACAATGTGCAAGATCTATTAAAATAATCGTCATTTAATTAAATATGGAAACAGCAAATTGTTCTTATGTAAATGCATGTTGATTTAATTCCATAGTTCACACAATCTCAGGATTAGTTTTAAGTGTTTGTGACAAATATACAAATGTTTAACTAAGAATGGAACATCATTATGTGTACCACTAATATTTTAGTATTGCCAACTTCTATATTTAAGTACCTATAGTCAGTTATTTTTCTTCTATCTTAAAATAAACATAAACAAGATGAAGTAAATCAGACCTCAGCTGGGACTTTGAACTTTTCAACAACATTTATCTCAAAGAACAGTCGTATTCCACAAGTTATCAGGCCATGCTCTGTAACGGGAAAGTCACTGAAGCGGAATTCATACAGTTCTAAATCTTTTGGATCAGGTAATTCTTCCTTCTGTTAGTAAAAGTCAAAAACAAAAGGATTTTTTTTTCAAGGACAAAGTTGGAAAAAAAATATATTTCCTTTTCTTACTTCAGTGTTGCCTAAGGAAAATATACAAACTATATCTGCCAATGCCTCAGGTTTCAGTATGAACTAGTGAGTATTAAGTTACAAAACACAATCACAATACTGCTGGCTTTCTTCTCAAAGAGGATAGGTGAAAGTCCTGGCCTGACAGTGTTTATTCCTATTCTGAATTCCAACACAATTTGTTGTGACCATCTCAGTATTTCCTTAATTCAGAAATCTCAGGCCTTGGAATATCTCCTTCCTAGTATAAAATCCAATGATTCTCCCACTTTTAGCCCGGTCTCAAGGCGGCATTTCATCTTTTTCACAACCAAAATTGTTCTTGTTAAGTGTTGTTCTTCCCTTTTGGATCTTATGAACAGTGATGAATATACTGACAAAACCAGCCTATCTAGAGCAAAACATTTTTTACTTTTACAGTAGAATAAAGTGTAACAACAATACTTTTTTTAATAACAGACATTTTGCTTGGATGCCTGCCTACCCATAGCCTTGTCTTCTCTTGGAGACACTGAAGGCAAGCAAAGAGTCCTGTTCATTTTGTAACCTCTAGAATCCTGATGGTTTGTTTCTGCTCCACAACCAACTCAGAATTAATCTGTCTTACCTTGTCTCCTGTAACAGTCTCTCTTTATGATAGCCTATATACACTTAATAAACAAACCTGTAAGGCACATGCAAAGTGAAGTGGAAAATTCTACAAGATCAGGTGTGAAAATTCACAAGTCTTATTTGTGTTCTTTTTCGTCTGCTTGCAGTAGACTCTGGATTACTTGGCTCTTGAATGATCTCAGTATATGCATAAAGTAAAAATTGTTACAATGCTTAAATGTACAAAGCATATGGTATTCATGGTTATTATGGCTTACTTCAGATCCTTTAGAATCATTTACTTTCTAGTGCTGTAGCTGTGGTGATTCTGTCCTAGTAATTGCCCTTCTGTAGTTTACAACAGTCTATTCTGAACAGTCCTGACCACTGGTGAAAATGAAAGATCATTCCAGAATTAGAGGGCTGTACTAAATATCATTAGAAGATGTCTGAATGCCATTCAGGGACTTTTCTCTCTCTGAAGGGCAGATGAAGAGCTTAGGGCAGCTCTTCCTTGTACTGAAGAACTCCATAAAACATATACTAAATTCTAAAATGCAGAGAATACAAAAGTTAAGTAGCCTGTATTAAATTTAACTTGCGTATTTTGTATACATTATACCAATTCACATTTAATAGCCTGACTAGTAAGAGCAATATTAGTAAACTGCTCCATAACACTTGTCATCTGTATATTCCAAAGCCCAAGGAGAATGGTAATATATTTAAAGAATGTACCCCAATCCAAACAAGAATTAATTCAGGGAAGTCTGATGCAACACAGAAAAATAGATTATATGATCACAATTACTTCCTTCCTCTATAATAGTTTATAAATTATCTCCATTTTATGGATAAGGAGAAAGATGACAATGTATGTATGCATATCAACAAATAAGGCTGAACATTCATCCTCTGATCTGAGGTCAAGGACGAGGAAACCTGTAGCAGTGGTGTTTTAAGACCCATTACTTTGTGAATCATCAGATCTAGAAACACCTGCTTTATCCCATTAGCTATCTGGGATTCCAGGTCTTATAATAGGATAAACTATTTGCATGTAGCCCTGGCAGTGCACAAGATATTAGACCTTTGAATTTGTGACTCCACAATGTTGAGAGAACTCCTTTTAATTGCTTTCTTGGGATTTAAAAATTTGTGCCAGTATTATGTTTTCACATTTGGAGCCTGTACCATGATAATCATTTGCTCTGCTGCTAGAGAGATTTTATAATGTTTATCTGTTAATTTCTGCAACTCTTCATGCAGCTAAATTAAATGTACTTTAAAAAGCTATGTGAAGCTACACATGGTCTGTTGATGGTTTTTTTGGTTTCACTGTTTGTAAGCTGTGTGAGTATCTCTTATGGGAGCCAGTAAAACCTTAACAACTTGCATTCTGGCGTGCACATGGAAAATTAATCTGAAAGTAGGTTACTTCCACAGGACACTCCTACATGTGTTCTCTTACTCAGAATGAAAGTGACCTTACATCAGCGTTCCTTCTTCTATTTTCAAAATTAAATAAACTCCATTTTAGGTATAGCACTGTCACCATGGATATTTAAAGAAGTTAAACACTTTAAATATTAATTAATATAAATATTTCTACATAATTCTGCCTATCCAAGTCTGCTGACATGTATTTGGGACAGAGTGTTTCCCTGTGGCTAACAGTGGGGTCTGCATGTAGAAGAACTGATGAGGTTGATGATGTATTATTTAATCAACTCCATCTAGCTTGTGGAACTGATAGCTAAAATCAATTGTATAAATCAGTATTTTGCTATACACAACTTTTTGTATAATAAACATTACTATCTGATATAAACATGACACCAGAATTTTCAGTTTAATGACTTACCAAAATCCTAAGAAGATCCTTTTGATCACATTCTTCTAAGCTATTTGCATTTAATTTCTCCTTGTATTTCTAAAAATGAAAATGATGAAGAAATTCAGGTTTTGTGTAGCAAAATTTCCTACTTTAATTTTGTGACTGTGAACAAAAACTTACCAGTATAGATTCAACTTCAGAAGGGGTAGCCTTTGTCTGGTACATAAGCATTTCCTGAGCAATGTCTTTCCTGTTTTCAAGCTTGTTCATTTTGTCATAAGTGTCAGTATTCAAAACAGACCATCCCAGGAACTGTGTGAGAGTCTGGAACAAAGCCAATCAAAGTGGAGATGGCACCATGAGAATAAAATTGAACTGACAATTTGAACTTACTTTTCTTAAATTCCGGTTTCTGGTAGAGGCTTTTGAAAAGCTGTGTGTAACTAACAACTTGTTAGAGGCCTTTGCCTTCCATCAAGACATTCAGTTAGCACTTCACAGCTTTTCATGACGTTGTTTGTCTCAAACTAGTAATTAAGGGCCTGTATTCCCATTTTGTGTAAAGGATATTGAGGCTTATGAAGCTTAAGTTAGCTTAGTGGGCTTGAATACACTGTGTAGCATCTTATTTTGCCCAAGTGCATGTGATCATGAATGCTCTGGGAACTCCCATGATCACAAGCACAATACCTACTGGCCAGCAGCACATCAAACCTGCTTACCCACTGCTAGTTAGGAGATACTGAACATCAACAAAAAATCAAATTATTAAAAACATTAATCTGACTTTTTTTCATTATTGGAATGTAAATGATCTCTTATAAATTTTAAGGTTTATAAAGGGAAACAAAATTTCTGATTCTTAAAAAACCTCTTTAGTGAAGAAGATAGACATTGGGTTAGGTGTTAATATGGACTGTTTGAAATTTTTTAGGCATTTAAAAATTACTTTTTATAATAATATTCTTACTAACATCATATGACTCCTTAAAGCCTCTAATCCTATTAAGCTTACTTCTATGATCTGTTCATCATACTCATCAAAAGGTTTTCCATCTTTCCTATTGTAAAATGTCGCAACTCCCACTATTTCTTCTTTTTTGTTGACAATAGGCAATGACAGGACATTTTTGATAACCCATCCAGTCTCATCCACTGGTCCTTTCTGTAGGAAAGCCAAAGAACAGGAAATGTTTGTATTTTTTTGAAAGCAGTAATACAGCTATTGATCTAGGCAATGTGGCACTAAGACTTGTGCATCACAAATAAAGGACAAATTATTTTTGTAATCAGCTGTGTCACTAATTGCTGGAAAGCATTAGCATATTTTTCTAGCATACATATAATTATTAACATTAATGGAATTACCTGAAATGTGAAATATTCATCTGCTGGTGCATTCATCATGTTACAAATCTGCAGTATAAAGAGAAGGAACATTGTTTACATGGAATAAAATTCCAAGACTTGAAACAGGACTTGATCTAATATTTTAAAAAGGCCTGTTTCTTTTCTAAGCTAACAACAGTGAGCACCCTAGCTAGCTACAGAAGTTAAAACTACTTCTGTTACATTAGATGTGGTTGTTCTAACAGATGTCATTCTGGAGTGCTTGTAGCAAAGTCCCTCATGTATGGATAGTGTCTCACAGTGCATAAGCATAGTGGTTAAGAAAATCACTTCCAGTAATTTCTATAAGCCAGGGAGTTTATAGAAAGAAATAACTGAGTACCAAGGGTTCTGTCCTTACTGCTATTAAAAATTCCATAGGATTACTAATAACTGTCATACATCACAACTTTGAATTATGTGTATCATCTACACAGGAAGAGAGAGGAAGAAAAGACAATTTTAAAACTGTATTGAAAACTGATCATTTTCTTACTTTGACATTTTGTTGTGAGACTTAGCACACCCGGAAAGTGACATCAGACATGAACATTATTCCTCTGATATCACCACACTCAGAGGGAAATTTTCCTGATGTTTTGGCCGTTTGTGCCGAGGGCATGTCTCCATCCATACTACTACTACATTATTTCCCAGGGAACCAATGACACTGGAAACAGCATGGTGTTTTTGTAGAGGTTTTTTGGTTGTGGGGAGTCTCGGGAGGTGTGTGTGGGGGTGTTCAATCTGAAGAACTGCATGAACTAAAACTTTTAGTTATTATTTCTACTATGAACTTACAAATCCGTTTTCAGCAACATATGTTGGCAATCCACTGACAAGACACCAGTGATCTGCTGGAGGTGACCTTTAAAGAGAGAATGAAATTAAATTATTTCTACAATACAGAATTATGATTATTCTATCCCAGCAATATATCTAATTACCACACATTCACAAGCTGTCAATGAATACTCACGGAATGACTTTGATTTCTTCTTTTCCATGTAAAATATAGTCAATAATCTTATAAAAGTTAACTTCCTAAATAAAAAGAGAAGAACATGTAGGTGACCTCAACAACCTCAATGTCAAAATTGAGATTCATAAAAAGAAAAATTAATATCCTCACTCGTCCATCAGGTGTTTTGGGACCTTTGTAAGGCTCAGCTTCCCCCAGCCGGATTGGCCACTCGTCATAGAACTCCTAAGAAAACAATACACAGGGTTTAGCAAAATGGAAAAAAAAACCAAACCCAAAACCCCAGTTCTGTGTTCATAGATAACTTGACATCTGTGGGTTGCAGTTTTATTTTTCTTTCTTCATAGCTGTACTGTAGTCACATTTCAGATAATATTGTCAAATACATTCCAGTCAAGAAATGTTTGCCAGTAAATTGCAGGCTAAAGGTTCCATGGCATTAGTTAGGTTTAGTGGGCATGGTGGAGTTGGGTTGACGGTTGGACATGGTGATCTTAGAGGTCTTTTTTAACCTAAATGATTCTATGATTCTTTGATTCTAATCTGAAGCTTATCTCTGGATGGTTGCACAGCTTAATTGTTGTTTTAGAAAGCAGATATTTATAAGGCAATAATTAGACCTGCACTTCTCTCTTCTGCCCTTTCTTACGTGGAATTATTAATATGAAAAATTATTTCAGAATTAGCCTTTATGTTATCATGGTTATATCCTATGCCATGCTTATATTTTGTATGTAATTTTTGTAATGTGGTTAGATTTTGTATAACCTATCCCAAAGGTTTAGAAAACATGGCAACTTTGTGTTGTGGAGAGACATGCACTAGAAATACACATCACAAGTGAATTAGAAGGATGGATTTTATAACTTAAAGTTAGAAGTAGCACGTTTCTAGCAAGTAGGCAAAATGATTGTTACCTTCTCTTTAGTCATATCCAGCAGGCCAACAGAATACCTTTCACAGTTCAAATACATTCGAATAGTATACAGTGCTTTGTGAAACTGCCGTTCTATATCTGTTAGCTCTTCAAATACTTTGTTGGCAGACCACAAAAGCATCTATGTACAAAGAAAGAGAAGGAGGGTAAATGTTCACAACAGGAAGAAAATATAAATGTGAGTCATAGGCATTCCAGAATAAAATAATAAGGTACTTTACTGTTATCAAACAAAAAAAATACATAGATGCTATCCTTACTTCAGTAAGCTTGCAAGAATGTAAAGTAGTGGGAGTAATAATGATTTCACACAAAACCTAAGTATTATCATTAATAAATTCTTCTATACCTGACTTTTTCGAGATTCAATATTGTAGAGGTATGACGTATGATGATTTCTCATGACCAACGATATAAAATTGAGATATTTTTTAAAGACCTAAAAATGACAAAGAGCTAAAATAAGACAAAAGTATCAAATCGAGACATAGATTTACTCAAACTACTTGTTGAACTAACAAATGCACTGTTGTGTGACATTTGAGGTTATTACCTCTTCATCCTCTTTTGAGAACTCAGTAGCATTTAATTTGTTGAGTGCCATCACAACAGCAAGCACTTCTTTGCCCAGCACAATTGGGACTGCCAACATATTCATCGTTGTATAACCAGTTTTTTTGTCCAGAAAGTCAGAAAAATGGTTGTTCTGAAAGAAAAGGAAAAAGAAAACCCCACAAATGAAATGCTTAACAATTAGTTACTAAACCAAGAACAAATGATGATTTTATTTGATAATTTGCTTGCAATGCTATGAGCACAGTTTCTCAGTGAAGTAAGTTCATACTCACACACACAAAAAAAATTCTCTTTCTTTAACTCAATCTTGCAGAGTTATACCTACAAGCTTAACTTATGCATTGGTTACAAATACAGATTTTGAAACCAAGTTCTCTTACAGGTTTTTATTAGAATGATGAAGAATTTAGGGAGTTAAATACATGGGAAAATCTAGAATAAAGAGAAAGGAACATGACTTTCTGGCTACCTAATACATATGACTTGCATGTAAAAGAATTACTTCATAGCTATAATAATATTTATTATTATTTAATTACTGTTGTAGATAAAATTCATGATACTGTTCCATTGCACAATGTTTAAAATTGCTGTCTATCTTTATTGTATATGGTGAAAATGCTTCTGGCTGAACCGTTTCCTACTAATGATAGACCCCCATTCCTGCTGCTTTCAGCTCAACATACTTTTCTGGTGAATGGGCTCAGGACAAGACACCAGGGGGATCAGAATACAGAGCTGCTTTTGTTTGGTGTATGATCCTGTAGGAATGAGACCACAAGACTAATGACTAAGACTCAAGTGGGAATGAGCCACAACCAACTACACTACCAATTTCGTCCTTGAAACTGAATGCTGATGAGGCTTTAGTAAAAGCTACTCTTTTCATTCTTTTGTGTAAAAAAACCTGGGAAGCTAGTTCATGTTTCATGGAAAATTGTTTCACTTCCTCATATCAAAGAAATTCGTGGTGTTTTCTTTTAAATGCTTCAGTGTTCTTTTTAATTTAAAAAAAGGGACTTGAAATTTGTCAGGGAAGTATGTTTGTCAAGGGTTATTGTGTTCTGTGTTGTTCTTATAATACATCTAAATTAACTCAGTAATGAGTTGGGGAATTGAAATCTGTCAATATGTGCATACTGAGAAGTGATATGTCCTACTAAGCAGCTAAAATAGCCAGACTCGGTCTTCACTGAGCTTTTTCATCCCCTCACATCTGCCACTGCTAACAAGTCAATGCTTAAACTTCTTCAAATAGATGAACACTCAAATCCTGGTCTACAGTCAATAGCAGATTCTCCCTGAATTTCCTTTAATAGGTGTGCTTCCAATTTTTGAAGTGGACCTTGAGAAGAGAGGTTGGTGCTAAATGAGAATGTCAAGAGGTGCCAAGCAGCCTGGTAAGCAGGGAAGGTCAGACCATATTGTAACACCATGGATAGGGATGGCAACCAGCCAGAGGGAAGCCAAAGAAGTCCTGTTTTAAGGACATCCACCCGGAACCAAGAATCTCAAACCTTACTAATCCCCTGCTGTTAGCAAATATTTGTGAACCCACTTCTAAAGTGACTGACTTGTTAATGCATGTCTACCCACAAGATTATTAATTACTGCATAGGCAGCCAGGATCTGTGTGGTGAATCTCAAAGTGTCTTCCTTATTGAAGACCTGGAGAATGTTGCAGTATGTCATATGATGGAACTTCATAAATTACATACAAAGCTATTTAAACAAACAAACCTTTTCCTGGTTGTAAAATCAAGCATGAAAAGGTTAGTAATGCCAAAACTAAAGTTGTTTGTCTATTACTTGGGTCTTTCCTCTTAATTTCCTTTTTCCCCTCTTTCTTCTAGCAATCATCTCTGGTATATATTGAATTTATAGCATATAGAACCCTGAGAAGCTAGACTGTATTGTATTATGTGTTCAAAATATTAGGGGTTTTTGTATCCTTCAGTTCTTCAGTCTTTAGACAGCCCATCTTTTACATTTGCATTTTACATTTTTCTTTCTAATTCCTTCTGTGAAAAGAAATGTCTCTTCTGTATTTTCTGACTTGGCTCTCCTACAGAGAATTGATTGTCCTAGCCCTTGTCATCCCCATAAATCACACTGAGAAGGATAAAAGTAACCAATATGTTTTCTCTGTAGTTCAATGTATCAGGTTATATTTGAGTCTCTGGAAAATGTAGCCAGTTTCAAATACATTATCCACATGAAGAAAGGATGTTTTCTCTATTTCTATCGAACTTTCCCTGAGTTACTGTTTTCTGTTTTTCTTGGAGAAAAGTATAGGGGTATCTATCTGGATCAGGTTGCACAGGATAGTGTCCAAGTGGGTTTTGAAAGTCTCCAGAGAAGGAGACTCCACAACCTCTCTGGGAAGCCTCTTCCAGTGCTCCATCACCCTGGAAGGAAAGAAGTTTAGGAGGAAAGTATGTTTAGGTGGAACTTCCTGTGTTCCAGTTTGTGCCCACTGCCCCTTGTCTTGTCACTGGGCACTATTGAAAAGAGACTGACCCCATCCTCTTGACACCTACCCTTTGGATATTGATAAGCATTGATAAGATCTCCTCTGAATCTTTCCTCCTCTGGGCTAAACAGCCCCAGGTCTCAGTCTTTTCTCATAAGAGAGGTGCACCCAGTCTCCTTATCATCTTTGTAGCCCTCCGCTGTATTCTGTCCAGTAGTTCCTTGCCTCTCTTGAACTGGGGAGCCCAGAACTGGACACAATACTCCAGATGTGGCCTCACTAGGGCAGTGTAGAGGGGCAGGAGAACCTCCCTCCACCTGCTGGTCACTCATCTTAATGCACCCCAGGATACCATTGGCCTTCTTGGCTACAAGAGCGCACTGTTGGCTCATAGTTAGCTTGTTGTCCACCAGGACTCCCAGGTCCTTCTCCACAAAGCTGCTTTCCAGCAGGTCAACCCCTAGCCTGTACTGGTGCATGAGGTTATTCCTCCCTTGGTGCAGGACTCTATGGTTGCCCTTTTTGAACTTCATGAGGTTCCTCTCTGCCCAGCTGTCCATTTATCCATATATTGATCTTGTTGAATGGCAGCACAGCCTTCTGGTGTGTCAGCCACTTCTAGTCTTGTATTATTAGCAGACTTGCTGAAGGTACACTCTGTCCCTTCATCCAGGTCATTAATGAAGATGTTGAACCAGGTGGGACCCAGTACTGACCCCTGGGGAATACTGCTAGTGATGGGCCTCCAACTAGAGTCTGCACTGCTAATCACAACCTTCTGAGTTCAGTCATTCAGCCAGGTCTCAATCCACCTTGCTGTCCACACATCTATCCTGCACTTCCTAAGCTTGCCTTCGAGGATGTTACAGGAGACAGTGTCAAAAGCCTTGCTGAAGTCCAGGTAGACAATATCCACTGCTGTTCCCTCATCTACCCACCTAAGTCACACCATCATAGAAGGCTATCAGATTGGTGAAGCATGATTTCCCCTTTGTGAACCCATTCTGACTACTCCTGATAATCTTTTCCTCCACATGCCTAGAGATGACCTCCACAATGAGCTGTTCCATCACCTTCCATGAAAGGATGTGAGGCTGACTGGTCTGGTTCCTCCCTCTTGCCCTTTTTGAAGACTGGAGTGACACTGACTTTTCTCCAGTCTTCAGGCACCTCTCCCGCTCTCCATGGCCTTTCAAAAATTATGGAGAGTGGCTTAGCAATAACATCAGCCAGCTCCCTCAGCACTTGTGGGTGCATCTCATTGGGGCTCGTGGATTTGTGGGTGTTCAGCTTGCCTAGATAATCTTTAACCCAATCCTCCTTGACTAAGGGAGAGTTTTCTTTCCTCCAGGCTTTATCTCTTGCCAGGAGCTGAGATTCCTGAGGGGTGGTCTTAGCAGTAAAGACTGAAGCAAAGAAGGCATTCAGTAACTCCATCTTCTCTGTATCCTCCGTCACCAGAGCACCCACGTCATTCAGCAGCAGGCCCACATATTCCCTACTCTTCCTTTTCCTACTGAAGTACTTGAAGAAGCCCTTCTTCTTGTCTTTCGCATCCTTTGACATATTTAGTTCCAAGAGGGCCTTGTTGCATCCCTACATATTCTGGCAGCATTCTTATATTCCTCCCAAGTGGCCAGTCCCTTTTCCCACTCACTATAAATTTCCTTCTTCCATTTGAGTTTTTCCAGAAGGTCCTTGCTTATCCATTTAGGTCTTCTGCTTCTTTTGTTTGATTGCTTACTTATAGGGATGCACCAGCCCTGAGCTTGGAGGAAGCAGTGCTTGAATATTAACCAGCTCTCTTGGGCTTCACTACCTTCTTAGAGTCCTAACCCATGGGATTCCTCTAAGCAGGTCTCTGAAGAGGTCAAAGTTAGCTCTCCTGAAGTCCAGGGTTGCAATTCTGCTTATTGTCCTACTGCTTCCTTGCCTGATCCTGAACTCCCCCATCTCATAGTTGCTGCAGCCAATGCTGCCCCCAACCTTCACATTCCCAACCAGACCTTCTTTGTTCATTATCACTAGGTTCAGCAGCACACTCTTCCTCGTTGGTTCCTCCACCACCTGTGTCAGAAAGTTATCATCAGTGCACTGCAGGACTGTTTGTGCCTAACTGTGTTGCCTTTCAAATATCAGGGTGATTGAAGTCCTCCATGAGAATCAGGGCATGTGATCATGAGGCTGCTTTCAGCTGTCTGTAGAAGAGCATCAGGTTCTTTTCCTGATTACCTGGCCTGTAGTAAACACCCACTATGGTGTTACCCATATTAGCCTGCCCCTTAATTCTTACCCATAAGCTTTCAACACGTTCATCATCCTCCCCTAGGCAGAGCTCAATACATACCAGTTGCTCTCTCACATAAAGAGCAACTCCACCACCTCACCTTGCTGCTCTATCTGTCCTTACACAACTGTAAGTTCATGTCTGTAATAAGGTAAAATAAATATAAATGAGAAAATCTTACTCCCCTGGGTATCAGGCATTTTGAGAAGAAAGTTAATTGTAAAAGACTACATGAGCAGATAATACTTTATGATTATATAGTTTGTGGGGTTTTTTTAAAAATCATGATTACTTTATTGTTTCTCAAAAGTATTTATTAATGGACTGTCCAAAAGATGGAACCATCTTGTGTCTCTCTTATTTCATGGTTCTTCCTGCATATCACAGTTCGTTTCTTGGGAGTGATATGTTCTTCTATGTTTCCTTTTACCAGTTTTTAAATATCTTATTTCCTTTGTGATTAATTCTTCATTGGCTGGTTTTATATATGCCACTATTCTTGAAGCAAACTATGAAAAAGAGTTCTGCAAAAATTTCTAATCTTTCTCAGACTTTATTCTATGTCAAGATTCATTCTAGTGCCTTCTAATCATTGGTTTCTATGCCAACATCATTCTAATGTCCATTGAACTATCCTTCAGTATTTGATGAAAGAAGTACATCTCCAAATTCATAATGTTATTGTAGGATTTACTACACTGAGCTCTAGAACACCAGTCTAAGCCTTGAGCATTTTTGATGGGATTAACAACAAAATGCAGCCTGAAGCAAGTGAGTTTGACACTATTGGAAACTCCAGGTCAAAGTCTGTGGTGTAAATCATTTGCTGAGTGTAAATTTGATCAGAAAACTATTCTAAGTAATGCAATCATGTAAGTCTTGTTAATATGCTTTCTGTTGCATATGCAGAAGTATATCATTTATACAAATACCAGAAAGACAAAGAAATGGAGAAATGTGAAAAGCAACTCAAACCAGAAGTATAAGGTAATAAGGATGCCTCTTCCCTCTTTTGCTAGTCAGAGTGGAAGATTCACTGCTCTAGTTGATTTCAGATAATAGGAACAGCAGCTCAAAATTGTTAGTACTGAAGCTTCTCACATCTCCAGTATACTTGCTTACCTCCAATTGCTTTTAATTTGGCACGCCATCAGCATCTTTGTATGGTTTAAAATGTTAGGAAATCAGACTTTCCAATAAACCTTTGCTTTCTTGACTGAGGGCCTTGCTAATAAGCAGCATGATTGCTTTATTCATGTCCCACAGATGACATTTAAGCCTTGGTTTTCATATCACCATCACGATTAGTCCCATTCAAAAAACTCTTCCTGTTCCTTCCTTCCTGTGTCAACTCCAAGTGACCTGTCAGTTTCTGTTGTGCAGCCTGCCTCTCCATTTTAAGTTTGGCCAAGTGCTCAAATGTCACAGTTAAGGAGAAGTGATAAGACTTAATCCTGAAGCTGAGATGGTAGTGCCTAGAGAGCAGGTATTTCTTTTCCTCCACCTGTTTCCTCCTATAAAGTGCAGAGAAAGAATAGCTTTCTGGGACCCCTTGCAGTTATGACTGTTTTGTTCATGTAAGGCTGGAGGTTCTGGGGTGGATAAATGAGCTCAGACTGCTCAAAATACATCATCCTTTGGATATGTGAGTCTGGAGTACTACTGGAACACAAACAAGAGGAATCTCCTACATCAGGAGCTGTGTCACACTCTAATCTTTATGATGCATTTCTTTGCCCCGTCTTTACATGGTTTTGTTTTTCTTTCTGGTAGTCTTGCAGTATTTTCTCCTCTTCCAGATATTTTGTTCTACCACTGACTGTTTTGCATTGGCTCAGATTTCTCAAACAAAATTTTTACCACTCAGTGTGCATTGGTGTGCTGTATCACTTCAACTCTTATTTCTGCTTATTCTAATTAGAACTCACAAATGTTTTTGTTTCATAATGCTATAATTATGTTTTAATAGAAAATAAAAATCACCTACCATTGGCTAGGAAAATGTCATCAGTCTGATTCAAACCCAAAACCAATTAGCTAAATGAGTTGGCCATTCATTAGACCATACTCAAAAAATCAGATATTGTCAGGGTTGTAAAACAATTGCATTTTGACATGTAACTTATTAGTGTTACAGAACAAATTGACTTTGGTATCTTCAAGATACCAAAGAGTCCTGAAACTGAATGAAGTAGAAGATAATATACATTCACAGCATTTGGTTGGTGAACTTTTCAGTCATGACACTGACATGTCTGCTTTTTATTTGCCATATGTAATGGCTATTTTGCAAATTTAGTCTGTATTATATTGCTTAAGTATTTTTTCTCATCAAACAAGAAAATCAGATTAAAAGGAAGCTTCTCATTTTAATTTTTAATGTTCTTTTTTTTTCTTCAGTTTTGGGAGCTTTCCTCTTTTAATATATTAATTCAAGGAAAGAATTAAAGGTTTGGGGTTTTCTTCTAGAAGGGTTGCTTAATAGAAAAGTGTTTCTGTTACACTATTTCCTTGTAAGTTGACTGAATGTTTCTCTTTATAACTGGTGGGAACACATTTCCATTTTTCAATTTAGTATTTACTGTACTGAGTGTGTGTTATGACAATCTGTTTTTTGTTATCAAGATGATAAGATAAAATGGAGGAGCAGACATTAACTTTTACAACATTAGTTCTTCCCAGGTAAAAGGCCAGCTTTCCATTTTTTCCTCATTATTAGTTTTTCTTGGAATAGTTTCTTTCAATCCTCATTCCTTTTCAGACATTCAGGAAGGCAGTACTTCTGTAGCATTGTGTGTCTTTGCTCTCATTTCTTCTCATTTTAATAACTCTGAGCTCATTTCTCAAGAACTTCTCTCTAAAATTATTTTAACAATCTTCCTCTGGCCTTCAAAGCTTTTTCTAAAACACTCTGCCATGTCATGTTGGGTTTCTTCTCCAAGATCATGTTGTGAGGGGACTAGCAGAACATGAGTTAAGAACTGTGGCACCTTTTTGGAAAGTAAGTGACCTGCTACCAGCTCCACCACAAGGTGACTCCATTCTTGCCATTTTCAGGTCACCCAGTTGTATCATTGACCATCTTGTTCTCTCCTGTGCTTTCCCATTTCATATATTTGACTTGGATGTGCCTGATTCAAGCAGTATATTTTTGCCCTAAGAGGGACTCTAAGACTTGGTCCCAGGATCACTGCTGTGTGTTACCAGAGCAACTGTTCACACACAGCAGCTGGACAACAGTTCAGTGCCCAGGTATCCTCAATACCACATGTGAGTATGAACCACTGAGCTGTAAAACCATGCTTCCCTTTGCTCTTTTCTCTTCCCTCTTCAAAAAATCTTGAATATATTTTGTGATTTGATGTAGATTCGAGAAAAGGATGAACTGCCTCTTCTTTCTTGTTGCAGGCTCAGGCAGCCTGGAGTCTGGGGACCAGCACATTCTCATGAATCTGAAACTCCTGTCACTTCAGACAGGCCTGGAATTAAAATCTCTGTCACCCTTGCATTAAAAAGAAATAGAGCTCTCACAAAAAAAACCCTCATGCAAACTGAAGCTGGATCACTTTACAAAGGGATGATACAAGTGCTTGCAATATGAAGATATATTCAAGGGTTTTTTTTATCATAGGTCTCTGTCAGTTAAATCAGGTGTCACAAAGATCACTGCTCTAATTTCTTAATCTGAGTTGGAAGCACCAGAATTTCTCCACAGTCTGTTGTTTCTCCTCTCCACTGGGGTTGTAGATTTCAGTGCGGGACCTCTAAAAACAAAGGCTTGTTATTTTAGCACTAGAACATTTCAGACCCTTTATTGATCTAATCCAAAAGCCTTCTCTTCTTTTGAATCATTTTTTCACCGTTTATATGATATTATATTCTACTGTAATCAGGAATATTATTTCTTGAGTTTCCAATCCTCAGTTAAATCTTTGCCTTCAAATATCTCTGAATTAAAAGGAATAATGCAATTGTTTAAATACATGATGGAGTAAAGCAAACATATATACTCTTAATTATTGTTTCTTACAGGCTGAGAATGTGAGATTTTCATTCCCCAGAAGATGTGCTCCTTGTTTAACTATTTCTCAGTTCTTAGTTTTATTTGGAAATAATGCCTTAGCAAAAGATGTGAGGTAATTGTACTCTTCTTTATCCTCTTGTCTGTGTTACCAGTTAACATTTAAAGAATACAAAGGGCGCACTAAGTTTTTTGCAGTCTATTATTTTTCTTTGGAATATTTGAGCCAAATACTTTGCCAGACCCTGGGAATAATGTGAGGCAAATTGTTAGAGTGGTGGTCCTGCCTGGCCTTCCATTTCTCACTATCGTTAAATCCTGGATTAAACACTATTAGTTCTTGCAGTCAACAGGTCCATAATCTTGTCGGGAGAGACTGCTCTGGCTACTAAGTTAATTATGGAAGGTCTGTATCTTTTCCTCTGCTTTTCTTTTCTGAAGCATTAGTCAGGATGAGGAGCTTCCTCACGTTTATTGGTACCTTTCCAAACTGAAGAAGGAGTTAATCCCTAAAGAACAGGCTACTAGGCACTAAAGTGGAGTCTTAGGTTTTTTTCTATGATTTATTGCTGTTGTGATCTTCCATTATATTCACTCTTGTTATAAAGAGGTGGTGACTGAAGCATGAAAATGTCTCACTGTGGTTTTGTCAATGCTGTCATGTACTTAAGACTTAAAACCCACTATACTGTTTGAATATGGATTTTATCAACAATAGAAGTTGGTCAGACATGACATCTTTAAAGTACTGTAGCCACCTAGAATTCTTCATTATGTGTTTTATATTCTGACAAGGCAGTAGAGGCAAAATTCCTCTCTGGCTTAACTCTGCTTGTCATATTTTGATCAGGATTTGGGTAGCAGACAATCTAGTTTGACTGAAGTGCATACAAAGTAAGCTGAAATGTTAATTATCCTTTCAAAAATGTGATAAAGGCTTCAGTGGCTGTGTATTTCTATGGGCTAGTTATATTCCTTAAAAGGTACTAACTGAAGTTGCAGTTCTGGGTTCCTCATGGAAATAAACATTCTGGTGGCATTAGTGGGAGCTTTGTCTGTGTGATGAGCATGGATTTGAACACTTGACTTTTTGTACAAGTAGAATGGAAATTGTGACAATTTTGAGACCTTCAGAGTTGTTTTTAAAGAACAAATCTTAGTCCCAGGGAAGTCTCTGGGAGTTTTGCAATTAACTTATAAAGTGCCAATGTTTTGATGACATTTACTTACCAAATGTGGATTGACAGCACCATGGTTTAACTGTGCATCAGTGTGGGCCTGATAGCATAGACGCAAGTAATACTAAGAGAGTAAACAGGCACCTAAGTAAAGATTACCTTAGCATGACTAATAGCTGCATCGGAATTCAGACAACATGAATTAGTTTATGAGTGCAAAATGTATACCTAGCAGAATTAGGTGGATAGAAAGGTTCTCTTATTTAAGCATATTCAAATTACATCTGTCACAAAATTTTGAACAAATCCTACTGCAAACACAGAAGTATTTGGGCAGCCGTGCTCTGGGCACCTCTCACGTGGTGATATTAAGAAGCAATGCAGTTTCCGATAGAAGGCACATCTTTCTTGATCCTCCTGACCTTTTCTCATGTAATCAGCCTTATGAATTTAGGAGGATTATCCTCCAATCTCCCCATGTCGTAGGTGAGAGGCAGTAAATCATATGCTTCTTGTCAGAACAGCAGCCATTTGCAAGAAAGCATCTTAGTGGTCAGTTAAAAATCAAATAATTTTCTTAAATCAATCATTCTTCTGATAGCTCCCATTATTCCTGCTTACATCTGAGGTAGTTTACTATATAATGGAATGTTCGTTTCGTGTATATATACATTTTCATCTGTTTCAGAGCTTTGAAAGTAGTCTATTTCTTTATTCCTGCCAACTTTTAACATGATAAAATACATTACTTTTTGTTTACCTCCTGGAAAACATAGATAATTGCTGTATGTGATGATTTTTGTTTACCTTGAACTTAGGACTCTGGGCTCAGGTTTCCATCTCTAATGGAAAGTAAATTGACTGTATAGAAAATACTAAGAAACCAGATTGTCATCTTGTATAATTATCTTAGCACCATTTGACCATGCTGAGCTTTTCCACATAAGACTAAAAAGAGATGAAGGTGTCACCATTTGATAATAAAAGGTTAGCTATTTTAAAAGAAATCTTCAACAATCAAAACACATTGGTTTCCCCACATATTTCAGAGCAGTTTCTAAAGTAGTTCTCATTCATGCATGTTTAATTTCTGTTAGGTCACTCATAATTTTAATTAACATTTGTAATAACCCTTATCACCACCATAAATAAAGAAGGTGATTCTATGCAAATTCAACAGGAGCTTTGAAAATGTCAGAGGAGCTCTGACTCATTAATTTTCTTCTATAGATTGTCCAGAATAAAAGCCCCAAACCTGGACATACTCAAAATTTGGAGCCATTTTAAATTCAAAGACAGACTTGAAGCTGAACATATATGTTGACATCATCTTCATCTGACTTCATCTACTTATAAAGAAGTATCCTCATTAGAAAAGCTGCACATTATTTGTATTCAGAGGTGCATGTATGGCAGGCTGGAACGATAATGCAAAGCACTTGCAAGCCCGTACTGGAAAACCGAATAGGAGCCTGTCTTGTTCAACAGAAGAACAAGTACTTATTGGTCTCTATTAATCTAATATTGTCTTCCATTATTATAGTAAATTATGTTACAGCTATTGTACAAGGTTACTGGAATTACCTCACTGGGCCACATGGCAAGGTTCTACTGGATTTTAAGCAAGCTCTGCTGCCACTTTTCTCATGGTTTTGGTCTGGATTTCTGCCTCTGGGACGTTTTTGAGGAATAATTCTGTACCACAAGCCCTGTGCAGGAAGCTGAGTAAGCAAATGCTCAGAAACCTGTACCCCAAGAGAAGTCACTTACCTTTTTCACATCAGGTATATTAAAAAACTTCTTGCTATGAGCAACCCATCCTGCTATCCCGATGTCCAGAGGAAAAACAGTCTCATTGTCCGGGTTCACCAAATTTTTCTCAAAGCTGGAAGTTGGAGTGACATCGAGAAGCCTGGTAGCTACCTCTGGAATACCATTTCGAGAACGACAAATAAACATACTACACCGATCAGCTGCCAGCAGCTGTGCCAGCCTCTGCAGGGTCTTGTGCACTATCTTTTCCATTGAGCCTGCTTCATCCTGTATTTCAGTTATCAGCTCAAAAAGTATGTTACACTCCTCCAGACGGGACATGTCTTTGAAGCTGACTCCTTCTTTCACATCTCCAGGGCTCACGTTAAAGATACTTCCCAGCACTTCTGCCCTCATTTTTCGGTCGAAATACTCCTTGGCAAACTGGGGGTTGTTCTCCAAGTATTTTTCAACGTCATCTTTATTTACCTCACCCATTTTTGCTGGATTGTTCTTAGAATTTCTTTTAGAACTGCATCACCATCAAAGCAGGATCAGTAGCAAGAAGTTCTAGCTTGATACTAGTAAGAAAACAGTACTTTGCACATATTGTATAGCTCACAGGCATAGTACATTCACCTTCCTCAGTGGCTTCCAATCCTTCTGAAACTCTTGAGCTATGACAGAAGGCACTGGCTTAGCATCTTCTTAGTGTGAGATCTTGGAGACTGCTAATTAAAGAGATGTCAGGACACTAAACCCCTGAGCATTCTTAGCTCATAAATCCTAAGGGAATCATTTTAGCATTTTAAACTAACCAGTTAATTCTTAGACATTATAAAATTGTCTGATATGTAGATGTGCATACTTACATGTTACCTCTATCATTCACAGTACTCTACTATGCACACAAAAGTTTCCACTGAAACTTAATATGAAGAATTCCACTTAGGTACTTAGCTCCCATTATACACGTGCTCCAATGTACACATGTGTATTTGTGAGAGGTACTTAAGGAAAGGAAAACAGAATGTTGCAGAGAAAATGTTAAAATAGCAAAATTTAGTTTTCCTTAAAATATGACTAAAGGAGATGACCAAAACTGGATTATTAAAAGTAAATAATTGTGAAGCTATACATACATAAAATGTGTGAAATCCAAAAGACCTTAGAAAAGCCTGGCTTTGCTTAAGTGATTTACCCAAGAGAAGGTGGAGTAGAAGAATTAGAATTCCACTCAGCACAGCCAGATATGACTTACATATATTCTTTTTTCCAAAAATAGATAGCCTAAAGGGAAGAGTAAAATTAGACCAGGTCCTGCAAGTAATGTAGTTTCTTCTATGTCATCTTCAGAAAAAGTGGGAGATCTCCGCAGAAAAAGGAATAAAACTGAGAGATAGTGTCCAAAGAGGGAATCTTGAGTCTGATTGTAGCTTTAGAACATGTTTGAAGTTTCCTAGCATCAGATGTTCAGCATTACTCACATGAACAGAAAAGGAATGATGAAAGCTGTGTTGAATTTCAGAAGCAAACACCTCCAGGCTACAGGAGTGAGAAGGCTGAGTCTGAGTGCCAACTGTCTGTGACAAATGATCTGTGTTCATTGAAATAGATCTGAATTTCAGCACAGTAGGAGGGCTGCAATACAGTTAATCTTATTTCTGTTTGTGGCATCCACACTGATCAGAAGCAGAAAGAGACAATTGGTACAAAACAATTCTTAATTTGAAAAGGCTAATTGTCAAAGTACAACTTTGTGCCCGAGGCCACAGTCTGTCAACATCAATTTTTATCAACAGATCGAAAAGAATCAACATGGGCAGCTGACACCAACCGTCTCGTACACAAAGAACAGGTCAGTGATTGGTGTGCAATGGCAGCTTACACAGTATATTAGGTTTCCCCCTGCCTGTGATATGAAGCACTCTGAAAGACACTAATTTTTGCCAGATTGCAGTTGCCATAAAGATTTAGAAAATGCATGTGAAAATCAGCGGAGTATGGGCGACTCCTGACCTGGCTCCTTTTCTCTGTCTAAGTTACTTATGCCTAGCAGCCTTGGTACAGCATAGGACTCTCACTGGTGGGTGTGAGAGGTTGCAGCATCTTCTTCACGGGTGTGCACTGGTGATACTAACTTTGTGGCAGGACTGTGCAACTGCACCACAGCAGGATGTTCTCACCATTGTATGCGAGATTTACAAGAAAACAGCAGAAGAAATGCATATGTATCTTAGTCTTTGAATAGTTTCATGATGCAGTAAGTGTGTATAAAAGCAATAGAGACTTGAAAAGAATTTTATATGTAGTTACACAGTTAAATTATTTCTCTTCATCTGTCATCTTCCTAATTTCTAGCTCAATACTTTTCATGCTGCTCCTTAAAAAAGGAAGACCTCCAATGAAATTGTGTGAAGGAACAGTAACATTTTTTGCATTAATTGGTCAGTTATATTTTCTTACTGACTTTGGAACATTCTACATAGTAGTTTCTTTGAAGCAGGAACAGTCTGTAGAGAATCTGTCTCATGCGCAGCTAAAACATTCTAGAAAATCATCTTCTATGTAAGATTTAAACATTCATCTTTATCACATGTGAAAACAGTGTAACTCAGTCAGGTTATGGTGTATTTTCCTAACTCTAAAATGCAGACTTCCATAAATATAAGGTATATTTATGTACCTATTTTTGTCTTTATATATTCTTTATATTGTGATTATATTAACTGCATGAAATGGAGCAGCTTGTCACTCTCTGGAGGGAGAGTTACTGAATATAGGCAACCTGACCAAGTTACATTGTTTTCTTTGGGGGCATGGGTTTCAATGGGTCAACATTTTTGTAATTTTATTATCATCTATGCCTATTTTTTTCAATATGCAAGATTACATTAAATGCTTCTTGTGATTTCACCAAATCTCCTTCATGCCAGCTGTTTTTACAAATGATAAATTACATTGTTTGTACTTTGAGATAACGAGTAAAAATAATTGGCATCATTTCAACTGATAAATCTTTGTTAAGAAATATTTCAGATGTAGCTGGATTGTCCTTTAGTCATACTTAAATGATCAAACAATTATCTCTTTTTCCTCTTAATTGCAATTCGCTCTTACAGTTGTCATCTTGCTCTGTAAAATGGTTGTGAAATGACATGGAAAGAAGTATCAGAAACCAATAGAAGTTCTTTATGAAGTTTACCTTTGGAAGACAGTTAAGTTGGTTTTTTTTCAACAAATGTTATATTGGTCATGTAATGTTTCATCATGAACTTTATGTACATATTGATTAGCCATGAATAATTCAGGCAAACTAGAAAGTTGAAGTGATTTGAGTGAAAATTAAATGTAGTTTGGTACATAAAGGCACCTTACAAATACAGTGTGTTTGTATTGGTGCTTTATTTTTATTTTTCTCATATTAGTTTGTTAATGAATTTTGTAAATTAGACCATGTAAATGTTTTGGAGCACTAACATTGTAATGAATTTTAAAGTATCTGTGCCGGAATAAGACATTCATTTTCTGTTCTATCTCTTTTACTCTCCTTAATTTCCCTGCTGTTGAACATTTTGTCTTTATTAATGCTAATGCACATTTGTATATTATTTTATGACAAGAAACTATACCAAAAAAATATTCCATATTTCTGGCACTCTCAAACACGATTTTGCTATCATCTTTCCTAGAATTTTTTTAAGGAGATCACCTATTAAGAAAATACATTTTAATGTAGAATACATCATATGCATGGAGGTTTAACTTTGGAAACTAACCTCACACAGTTATTTTCGCTGCACTTTTAAAAGCAGAAGTAATATATATTTGGCTTCAGTTCTTTTCCATGGTTGCTTAACATGATGAGCAGGGTGCTATATTTTACAAATTGTTTTAATTTCAGAGAATATCAGAAATACATGTGCTTTGTGATTTTAATACATATGATGTCATTTGCCTTTGGTGTTCATAGTTACTACAGAAATCAAACTATTTATGGAGCAGTTCTTAGTAGTAGAACATTCCTGAGCCCTTGTGATACATGTAAACTCCTAAGAAGGATAACTGACAGACGTGCTTATTTAAATAGATTCAAGCAGCACATAAATGTCAAAGGGATTTATAAGGTTTCTCAGTTCAGCTCAGTGTTTGTATCTGACCATCTTTGTCCATCTTCATAGCAGTTAATATGGTTCATTCAGTTAAGATTTTCTGAAGAAACACAGATCAATGTGTTTATTTCAGTTGCATGGCTTTTGATGTGAATAATACTGTGGCCACTGTTTGGACATTAGAGATTCATATGTATAATCCAAGAAATCAATATTCAGAAATACTATTGATCTTTCTTCTAAAATGTGGTCATAACCAGGTGGATGGATGATGGTAGAGCAGTGGATGTGGTTTATCTTTATTTAAGTAAAGCATTTGACACTGTCTCCCACAGCATCCTTGCAGCTAAACTGAGGAAGTGTGGTCTGGATGTGACCTTTTGAGGTTCCTTCCAACTCCTAGCATTCTGTGATTCTGTGATTAGGTTGTGAGAATGTATTCTGTAGGTATTTACAATAGGTACTGTGTACTCCAAACACAGCCAGTTTCTTGCACTGAAATGTTTTGGTGTCACTGATCTAGTATGTTTTAGGGACATCTATAAACAACCTCAGCTTTTTTTTTTTTAATTATTTTCTGTCCCTTTTCTTACAAAAGTAATCTTAAAAATGTGAACACAAGAAAGTAAGTTAGCTGCTTTTTTCATACATCTGCAAATTTTCATTGTCCCTTAAAACTAGCCGTGATTAGCTCTGGGAGTTCATGAAGTAAGTAGTTGTTGTGGTTTTAACACAGTTGGCAACTAAGCACCACACAGGCATTTGCTCTCTCCCCACCCCCTAGTGGGATGAGGGAAGAGAATCTGAAGGGTAAAAGTGAGGAAACTCATGGATGGAGGTAAAGACATTTTAATAGGTAAAATCTACATATGTAAGCAAAGCAAAACAAGGAATTTATTCACCACTGACCATCAGCAGGCAGGCAGGTGTTCATCCTCCATCACACGTAACTGTTACTTGGGAAGACAAATGCCATCACTCCAACCTTCCTCCCATTCCTTCTTCCTCCCCCAGCTTTATGTGCTAAGGATGACATCATATGGAATATCCCTTGGTCTGTTGGGGTCAACTATCCCAGCTGTGTCATCTCCCAATTTCCTACCTGCTCACTAGTGAGGTAGTGTGAGAAGCAGAAAAGGCCTTAACTCTGTGCAAGCACTGCTCAGCAATTGCTAAAACATCCCTGAATTTCAAGCACAAACCCAAAATATAGCCTATGCTAGTTACTGTGAAGAAAATTAACTCTATCTCATCCAAAAACAGAACAGTAGTCATCAGAGATTTTAGATTCTAGAGATTTCCTAAGTAAATGGCCAGTCTAGCAAGAAGGGATTAACCAAGGTTGCCAGATGCACTGTAGCTTTGACCATGAGCAGGAGTTTCTTGGTAGCTCAGCATGAATTTTAGCGTGTGGACTGAGCAAAGGACAGCAAGCTTTTAATATTGCAAACTCTCACATTTACTTCTTGGTGATCTTAGGTTACCTGACCATTTTTTATTACTGAGAATATTACTCAGCACTGCTGAGAAGAGTCTGATCGTGCCTTCATACCCTCTTGCCAGATATGTATACACTTGATAAGATCCTCCAAGCCTTCTTTTCTGACTGAACAGTTGCAGCTCTCTCAGCCTCTCCTTTTGTTAGATTGTCTTATTGCTCATTGATCTTCATGGCTCTTTGCTGGTCTTGCTACTGTATGTCTATGTCTTTCATCATTAATAGTTTAAAGCTCTCCTCACCAGACTGGCCAGCCTGTTGGCAAAGTCTACATTTTTGTTTCCATTTTAATAATACATCTAGAAAAATGTTTCAATTCAGAATCACAATCCTCAGAAAGGTTTACTAAAGACAATAAAGGTACCATTTTAAACTAGGTTTGTTTAAATACTCTTTATAAAGACTAAATTTACTCCTCAAGCAGAATATCTCACCATTAAATTACAAAAACAGGTAACACAGAGGCTGGCATGGTGCAAAGGCCAATCTTTTCAATTCCATTCTGTCCTTGACCTCTGTACTCAAACTGCCACCAAGGGGAACAGTTGTGATGGTGACAGTGTACATAGTTGTCCCTTACAAAGTACACGGAGCTCCTTGGCTCAGCTCATGCCATTTGTTGTCGCTTGTTAATATGAGTCTGGTTCCATAGGGCAGTGACTACACTTGAAATCGCTGCTTTGTGCACACAGCAGTCATTCATTCCCCTGAAAAATCTGCCTCCAAGAGTTTGATGGATACTTATGTTTGTGAATGACACTATAAATAAATAAGAAGACAGCAAAAAATCTTTCAATCTATGTGCAGTCTAGTTGGAAATGGATGCTCCATTTCCGATTACCAGTTCTTTGAGCAAGCTTCCTCTTAAGAGCTAGACTTAGTCTTGTAAGCACAACTAATATTCTAGTTCTTTTAACATGCAAAGCTTTGCAGTTTTAAAAATGTTTTAAATAGTAATTTGACTCTCATTTCTTCCTTTGTATTATAAAGTCATACCTGAAACTAAAATAGACCCTACAATGGAAGATTTTTTCAATCATTTCCTTTAAAAATCTGACCTTTTCTATGTATTTTCTGTCATTGTTCAATGGAAAACCCTGCAGAATTTTACAATTAATGTACAAAGTATTTCAATCACAGAATCACTGTCAGAAGTTAGTCCCTTTTGGCTTCTTGGCATAATTCAAAGGTAGAAGACTTTTTCCCCTTCTATTAAATATGGTTTCAAAATATGTATACTGACTTCTAAAAAACTTTCTATAACATTCAAGAAATGCTGCCAGCTTCAGACATTGGAATAAGAAGTCATATATGACATTTATTAAACTTGGTGTTGAACTTAGCACAGATTTTGTAAATGTATACTTTATATTACAGGTTATTTGCATGTTTATGTGTTATCAATATTTTAATAATTCTTTTAAATTTATTTGTCTGAGCTTTCCAAGAACCCAACAATCATTTAATGCCATTGACTTGATCTATGCACATTGCTATCAGAATTAACTGAAATCCTGGCCCAAATTCTGTTTCCTTTTGTTTACATGAGAAGTACAAGTCTTCAGGGGGTATATCCAGGCTTTCAAGATCTCGATGAGGGTCACTTTCTGGGATCATTTCTCAACTGAACTCATAGCCTAAGTGAATTCAAATGATGATTAACTGAGGCAAGGTTTATGTTGTTTATGAGTTTATGTAGTTGCACTGGCATAGCTACATCTGTTAGGACTGAGAAAAAATTCACCCTTGAATTGCTATAATGATGCTAGTCTGCAAGGAACCTTCCATCCCTCTTCCAATGCATTCCTTAGCTGACAACAGAGGAGCCTCTTTGCACAAAAAGGCTGTCCCAAAGGACTTCAATGATATAAACTGTGTCTCAGGTAGGCACTTGAAAGTATAGCTAAATCATAAAAGGCATAGAGCCAAACCTTTGTTGTGTAACCTTCAAATTGTACTGACTTCTCTGAGTCCTCTTCTGCAGTTTTTGAAATCTGACTGAGAAATACTAGTGTGACTTCACTGCAGCTGTGCTCTCACAAATCCACAATGATATCAGTTCAAAAGAAGAGATTTCTCAGGCATTGTCTAGAGTTTGTAGAGAGCCCAGATTTGAGGAGCTGAATGAATTCAAAGCTGTAACTACTCAGTCTCTGCCAGGCACCCCCACCAGACAGGAGTTGCCAAAGATAGCAGAGATCAGTGGTGGCACACAGTTAAAGAAATGCTGTGCCATGGCTAATACAAAATTACCTGTTTCTGATTTATTTTTGTCTATGACCTCATATTAATTTAAGAGACTGTAATAGCTCTTGAACATATTTAGAACTGATGTTAGTAAAAATTATTAACAGTAGTAAGTTTTTGTTTCAGTGAAACACGGATTGGTCTCCTATCTGTAAAAATATTGAGGACAACATGCAGTAAGTATAAGAGGACTACTGACCTAGAATTTCAGAGGTGGTCAAATCTCATCAGGTTTTGATTCATTTGCATGAATGACTGTAGACCCCTTTCAAAACCTTTGTTCTAGAATTTTCATGGGTAATTATGTAATTGACAAAATTTTCTAGGAACAGATTTGATCCTGAAAGAACCTGGGAATATAAAACAGTATACTGACTTTTGAAGAGGACAAACTTAGGAGAAATAATATTTCATTAATTGGCAGAGAATAAATAAATAATTGTTTTCTTTGGTATTAAAGAAAGTAATAGCTTAAAAACCTATAAATTAAGCTATAATGCCTCATTATTAGTCATGTGAGATGCTAAACAAAGAAAATCCATGTTGATTTTTTATCTTTTAAGTATGAGGAATTGATATATTAAGAATAGTGAGTGTTTTGTAGAAATTTTGCAAAAATGCATATATATGTATGTATATATATAAAGTTGGTATTTCTATTGCCACAGTCTGGAGCAAGGTTCCAAAAGGTGCTAGGGGCATATTGGTTGCTGTTTCTCTTCAATCTCTGTGGAAATTATAGCAAACCTGAAATACTGCAAAAATGTAAAATGTAAAAATGGAAGTGTTTGCTTATTGAAAGACTACTTTTCAAAGTTTCAGGACAATTAATGTGCATCGACCTTTCTGGTTACCTGTGTTAAGTTTGTTCTTTACTCCAAATACAAGCTTAATATTAAACATAATGGAATTTTTAGTGTCTGATGTTATCCAAGGAACCAAAGGCTTCAGAGCAGACTTGGAACAGCCCTGAGCATTTGATGCTTGAGAAAGTACAAAAACCCATGCTTTTTATGCAAAAAACTACAACACAGAGCAGAAAAAAAAGGTAAATGAAACAAACTGTGCCACTGTTTGCATTACATGTGAAAAAGATTGTAAAGGGCAGCAACAGTAAAAAGGTTAATATTTTTATGAACATATGAAAGGAATAGAAGCCTGAAGTAAATCTTTAGGAAGAGCCATGCTCAGTAAACTGTTTTCATTCTGTACATCAGCTACTATTGACGTATTTTTCATACTACATTGATATCTCCATATTTAAATTACACTTTTGCTTAATTCTTAAAGTAATTAACACAGATCTTTCAACAAACAGGCTTCTGCCTTTATTCTTTCAAAATGGGGAGGTGAAAAAAGTAGGTGAGTTAGTTCTCTTGGTAACAATCATTCCTATCCTGCTCCGGTTACATGTCTAGAAAATAATTAACAGGTTTTCTCTAATGCTTCCTAAAGATGTTGAAACTATAGAACAAATATTGACTGAGAGGCAGCAAAACGTGCCTGGACAAGAGAAAATAATGGTTTATATAACTGAACACAGTTTGCCAAAAACAGAATACAAATTCTGGAAGCTCTGATTTAAAACTGATGTGTACCTGTACTCAGGTATTTGCAGGCCACACATATGTCCTGCCATTTTTGCAGCACCACAGAAAAGTGCTCTTTTGCCTTCCCGAAGATTTGCAGGGCCTCAGTTTCTGTCTCTGGGAACCAATCCTGTGATGGTTTAGCACCTAAACCAGCGTTTGAGGAATATGAGGGTATTGGTCATGAGGATCTTGAAGAGGTTCTGGCATTACCAGGCTTTCAGAAACTTGCAAGTATGATGTTTGTCACTGTTTATCAGGGGAAGAGAGGAAAGGAATTTGGGGAGGAGGTGGAGGAAACAAGTCTGCACCTTGTAACTGGCTTGAGCACATTGGGTAAGAAGGACTTTGAACTGCAGCGTGTAAAATCACAGGGGAGAAGAAGGCAGCTCACTCACCCCTGTGCAAAAACGGGGTACCTCTCTTTTCCTTTGTTCTCTCCACATATGTGCACACCCTTTTTCCCAGGTGTGAGCTCTGCCTTTGAGTTAGGAAAACAAAAAAGAGGCATTTGGTCCTAGCACCTGCTTGGCTGCAGGTCGGGGTCAAAGACCACCTGAGCCCATGGCTGTTACGCAAGCGGCTGTTATGAAGGGGCCCCAGCCTGCAGCATGCATCAACTGACCTCCCTGCTCCCCCTCCAATGCTGCCTTTGTACTTCAGGGAGTTGCGAAAGCCCCAGGACTACATAAAGCATTCCCTGTCTGGGCAGCCCATCACTGCCATCAACGTTTGGGCTCTCAAGAGGCTACAGGAACCAGCACTGTCTGTAAGGGATCCTATTGTGGCAGACTGGGGACAACCCAGTGCCTTGCCTGCTCACGCATCAGGGAAAGCTGCATGATGCACTGGGAACATGTCAGGGCAGCTTCCTCTCTTCTTCACTTGTATAACAGAGCCTGTTGCTGATGCTATTCTCTGTCTGTTTCCTGTTGCTGCAGGGACAGGATGGCCCATATGGAGAGAGCTCTGCCCTGGCTCCTGATGCTGGCACTAGCCTTGCTGGGCAGCAGCACAGCAGAGCGGGACTGCCGAGTAAGCAGCTTCAAAGTCAAGGAGAACTTCGACAAGACGAGGGTAAATCTTTCTCTCCTGGATCTGTGATGTCTTCCCTAGCTCCTTTTCCCAGGCTCCAAAAACTGGCATTCAGTAGCACCAGCATGTTCACATTTTCACTCAAAGACACGGACTGCAATACTGAGAAACAGCAGAAGTGTGTCATGTTGCCCACACCTCCACAGATGCTGGATCCTGAGGTATATCTGATAAAGGAATACTGCAGAAAAGGAGGTCTGGCAGACTGGTGCCAAACTGTATGTCTAAACAAAAGGAGAGGAGTGACTTAGTTGTTTCTATGAGAAATTAATATTGGTGTTTTCAGACATCATTGTAAAGAAAAAACATTTATACGTAAATCTCTCAAGATTTGCCAGTTATCCTCTTCCAGTCAAATTTTGTATTGTAACTACTGGAGAATTGCAGATACAAGTAAGATACCAAAAATTGCCAATTTTTTTACAAACTGTGGCTGCACTAGGACGTTTTTGTGGGTTTATGCTGTTTGAACAGCTAGATTTGTTTCTTAGGTGTCAGAGATCTGCATGTCCTCCTCTCTGTCAATTCCCCTAGTTTGTAATGTGTTTGTGAAGTTTTCTGTACTTCCAGGTCTAACTGCAGCCTTTCTTATTTCCTTACAGTACAGTGGCACCTGGTACGCCATGGCAAAAAAAGATCCTGAGGGGCTGTTTCTGCAGGACAACGTAGTAGCCCAGTTCACTGTGGATGAGAATGGACAAATGAGTGCCACTGCAAAGGGCAGAGTCAGACTCTTCAAGTAAGCTGTTTGCAATCTTCCTCTTGTTCCCTTTCAGTAAGCTTCTGTTTTGCTTACTGGTGCTCCAATACTATCCTACCTGCTGTCTTTGTGCTAGTCATGCAGTCACACCAGATCTGTGCTGTTAGGTTTGAATGTGATGTTTTCTTTCTCTCTGACTACAGTAACTGGGATGTTTGTGCTGACATGATTGGCTCTTTCACTGATACAGAGGATCCTGCTAAGTTCAAAATGAAGTACTGGGGTGTTGCCTCTTTTCTTCAGAAAGGAAGTGAGTACTTAGCTATAAAGATACAGAACTACTTGGGAGCCTAGTTTTGCTGGGGAAGGAAAAAGTAGTGCTGGATTTCTTAAACACACCTAAAACACATAATAACTATCACACAGCAAAGCCTGAACAGAACAAGGCAATCATTGTTTTTTATACAGAACAGCTGGTTGGCTTTCTTTAAACAAGGCAAGACCAGGCCGTTGTATATCTGGGTATTTCTTTTGTTCATTACCCAACAATAATTCAATAAATGAAGGTCACTATTTTAAGTCTTGTTTTACTACAGAACTCAGTTACCAGATGCTTCCGTTCTCTCAAAAGCCTAGCATCAGACTTAGCCAAGCAAGAAAAAGGATTTTGCAACTGTAGTTTTGCTTGGTCTTATGGCTGCAAATGTAGACATTTATCCATTTTAAGAAACAAATATGATCCAGCACACATCCATATATATAAATATATATTTTTTCATATTTTTCTGTCATTTGTCACACAAAATAAGTTTATTGAGCCAAGTGGAAATTCAGATACTTGTAGCTCAAGACATTTCCATGGATTGTTTCCAAGAGAAGAAAGTGGAATTTAGAGGTTATCGGAGCTCCAGTCTTTCCAAAGATACAGTTACAAATAAAGCTTTGGACAGAAATCGCTCTTCAGGTTTTGCTGAATCTCCTCACAGCATGCTGCTGAATCCTGTTTTCATGGATACTTCAGATTGCTGGCTGACCCCAGACTCCACATTTCTAAAAACTGTGGTTCTCACCCACAGGAGAGAAGGGGGAGAGAACATACAGTGTTGCCTTCACTTGTGCATACATACTGCAAGGAAAGATCTTTTGCTCGAGGAGAGGAAGGTGACATTTTTTACTGCAAATAAATAGATTAACTTCTGTTAGCACAGGGTGTCTCTGTGACCAGGTATTTATCAGATTACCTAGCTAAATACTTATGAATTCTCTGAAATTGTAATTGTGTTTTGAGAAGAGGGATTATGATAGAGCTTGTAGCAAATACACTTCTAACACACATGGAAGCTGCATGCTAGTATACCATTTTGAGTAATCTGGAGCATGGCTAGCATGACCAAAAGCACATTTAGAGTCTCTATTTGTTTTTTTTTTTAGTTATTTTCCATCTGACTGTTCCTCTTTTTTTGCTAAAATAAGAAAACTTTCTTTGTACTTCAAGGTACTATAGTACACACTGATCTTTTATGTGTTTGTTGCCTCATTTTACAATAATGTTCAGGCATGGATTTACAAGGCGTTTATTAGCACTTACGCATACTGCTTCCTTGTCTGTGCTCACTTTAGAGGAGAAAGCAGTGGTAAGCATTTCCTCTTCTCTCCATCAGTCTCACTGATAAATACACTTTTTTGCTGGTTTTTTTTTTTAAATCTCTCCCCAAAACATGGAACTAAATAATGGACACAGGAATAAACTGACAGCTAATCTGATATCATTTATATCAATCTTCATTGTATTATTTTCTTTACAGAGTAATGGCAGCAATCTCTTTAGATTTACTAGATTTTACTTGTGTCATCTTTGCTTTTTTTGCCAGATGATGATCACTGGGTAGTGGACACAGATTATGATACATATGCTCTTCATTACTCCTGCCGCCAACTAAATGAAGATGGCACTTGTGCTGATAGCTATTCCTTTGTGTTCTCCCGGGATCCCAAGGGACTGCCTCCAGAGGCACAGAAAATTGTCAGACAAAGGCAGATAGACCTCTGCTTGGACAGAAAATACAGAGTTATTGTTCATAATGGTAAGAACATTTTTTTCTGAAGAATTTTATTCGGGGCTTAAAAAAGCACTGAGATTATCTTGCTCATTAAATAGCAAATGCATGAAGGCTTTTGCTTAGTGGGTGTAATACTGTCTTTTGAAAACAATCTTGGAGTAAGTTATTTACAACTTTTACCTCCCTTATCTGAAAGAGAGCTAACCTGTATAGCTTTTTCTGTGGCATATCGCATCAGCTGAAACAATAATTAGAGGAAGTTGTAAAACAATTAAACCAATGTAGTATGAGTAAACATAGTAAGGATAAACTTCATAGTTGCTGTAAAAAGAAATTGTGTCTTTACAATCAGAATTTTTTGCCTTTCTTGAGAAAATAGTTGTTGAAGGGAATAGAATGTATTTTGGAAAAATTTTCTTTGAAAATTCTTCATAAAAAGCTTTTAAGGAAAATCGAGATGTAGAGATGACACCTTATAGCAGATCCGTTCTCAAAGGTCCTCATGACAACTGTTTCACAAAGAAACAGTTTTTACAGAAGAGGAGCATATCCCTTACACTGGAAGTATGACCCTATCTTCTATCATATAGTCAGGCTGAACGTGCAACACAGGAAAGGATACAGATTAGCTCACTTCTGCTTCAGTATATTAGAAAAGGCTAAATGGTAATTTATGCAACTTTAATTAATGATCTAGAAGAAAATATAACGAAGAAGACAGATCAGAATCTTTAGGACAATAAAATGGTAGCATACCTGTGCCATCCCATCCCTCCACCCATTCTGGAAGACATAACTACAGAAGACCTGGTGAATCAGCTGAATGTGAACCCCTAATGTAATGTTGTGGCCAAAAGAGTTAATGTGATTCTTGGGTGCATAAACCAAAAGATTAATTTACAGACTCAAATAAGACTGTAGTGCTTGGCATAGGCCTCCCTACTATGTCACATTTGATGATAATGATAACTGGATAATGATATTCTGGCTACCAAGAATGAATTAGAAATTTCTAAGAAGAGCAGAGAAAATGATTGGAAGTTTGTAAAATGTGTTATCTAGTGAATGCTTCAAAGATTTTGATCTTTTGTCATCAGAAAGAGGTTAAAGGCTGACCTGAGCAAAGTCTGTTCTTGACCACACAAGTAATGGCAATTGGATAATAAAGGACTTGCAAACATAGGAATAATAAATTAAAATGGATGGAACTTTAAACTGGACACATTCAGAGCAGAAATTAATAGCCATTTGTTTAACTCCAAAGGTCATTAACCTTTGGAACAGTTTACCAAGAGCTGTTGTTATGTTCTTCATCGCTGAAATCTGTAAATCAAGACTAAAGTCTTTTCTAAATGACACATTAGAATAAACTGAGATTGACTGAAGGAACTTTTGTGTATTATAAGGACAGTCAGAACAGATGAGCACAGTAAGCTCTTGTAGCTCTGCTACCTGCTCGTCTGATCTATAAACAGAGAGTAATATAATGCCATGTTGTAAAGTAGGTAGGCTGGTAACAGGGTGCCTGAAAGACCTGCCAAGGTGGGTAGTATTTAGAATCCTCATTAGTGCCCTGGAAAAAGTGCCTGACAACAATGAAAATTTTTGTCTTGAAAAATAATTTGGAGACAACGTAAAAGGGTTTATATTTAAGGCTGTCAAGATTAAGAGACATAATAAATGCAAATCAAATTGGCTTTTGTGGATGATGTGTATGATTGCATAAAGGGTAGAATAGAAAAGAAACAATGTTATTACATAAATCTATGATTCTTGTTTTGAATGCTGCATTCACTGTTCTTCAAAAGTACAGCAAGAATAAAAATTTCTGAAGATGAGAAAACAAAATAATGAGATTAGGGATTTTTTTAAACGAAATCTAAGATAAAGTGTAGATATACAGCTGTTGTGCTGTGACTTTGAGAGGTGTTATGGTGGATCCTTGCATTTCTGTAATACCCTGAGAAACTACTATCCCACTGCAAAATGATGATATTGGGCTAGTCCAAGTACTGGTCTGATTCAGCATGGTAGAATCTGTTTGTATTATTTCTACACTGTATGAAGCTTGCAAGGCAATATATGTATTTTCAATCTTTGCAAGACAGTATAAACACCAACCAAAAAATTGAATATATTATTCATAATTTGTGATATAACTTTTTCAAATATCTCAGAATATCTATATAATAGAATGCTTGTGTTCTTTCACAGAATACAGAATGGTGTAATTTAAAAATAAAAGCTCCGAATATCTTTTGGAAGTTCAGCCTTCAACATTCCTAACCTTAAATTCAAAGTTTATTATGCTGCCACTAGTTTGTTATAGAAATATCAAATCTACCAAGTTGCACAGAATGCTGTATTTTTTGTCTGCTATCCTAATTTATATTCAGATGTTGGGTGTTGAGTGCAGTGTCTGGTAAGACTGTGTGAGTTCCATACTCTTCATAAAAGAAAATAGTAGCCGGAGTCCTTAATGCTATCAGCTTTTTACTGAGGGTTAAGCCAGAGTTTATGAGTCCAGCACCAAACTATAAATGAAACTTAAAGCTAGCAATTTACATTTCTCCCTTACTGTGGGAGAAATCCCTATGTGTGGTTCAGAAGCCTTTCTACTTATTTTTTAATTCTGGTACTAAGAGCTGTAGAATTAGTAGCAAATAAAGCCAACTTCAGTTCTCTGTAATGACCTGCATTCTGTTGGTTTTGTGGTAAAATTCTGACCTAAGTCAATAGGTGCTGCAAGAAGAGGCTTGTGTCTGTTTCTAATTGTTCATACTCTGCCTATGTCTTGAAGCTATTTTTTTTTCCCAAAGATTTTTTATTAGCATTTTAATTAATACTGTATTCATGATCCTAAAACAACTTAACAGATGTTCGAAACTTACCTTGAAGGGGGAAAAGAAAAAAAAAAGTATTAAAAAGCTTAGGACAGGTGTGACAGAGTGGATGAATTCGTTTCGTTCCAAGTTGGAAATTTATTGGAATTATAAACTGCAGAGCAAGGTATTGGCATTATCATTACAAGTAACAGACTTCTGGACTCAGGAGCATTTTAAAGAAATTAGATATGTATGCATTTTAAATTTGGTGAAAGTTTGTATATTTTCATTTTGTCTAGTGTGGTTGAAAAATAAAATTTTGGGGTTTGTGTGTTTCAGGATTTTGCTCTTAAGGAGATCCAAAACTATGGAAAGAAACCAAGTAACAGCACCATGGATGTAAAGTTGCCACACTGATCAGATGTCCTCTTGAAAACCTTTTAAGTGGCTTCATTTAGATTTTGAGTATATTTATCTGAGCTGTGTAGCTCACCTTGTTAATAAACCAATGAAACATTTTAATAAACTTTGATTACAGGGGATGCAAATTGTTTGTATGCAACTCTGTACACATGTAGGCATTGGTTTCACTAGCAAACAGTTACTCTGATGCAATGTTTTGTATTGGTGACAGATGGCAATAATTAAGAATTTAACCTTTCATTTCTTGAGGTTTCAATTTCTGACTGAAAGAGCTTTAACTAAAAACACCAAAATATATGTATCTTAATTTCTTTTCAAACACAATGTCATCTTTTTTCTAGGAAATACTGGAAATTGTTCCCAGTAGCATTTTAGAGAAAAGGAAGGAATTTCAGTGATGCTATATACATATCATGGATTTTATTATATGACTACTGAAGACATAAAAAATATGCATCTTTTTAAAGGAACCATTTTACACACAAGCAAATATTTATTTTTTTTTCCTTATTTCTAAATTAACAGGCATTGTGTCCATATTTTTAAACTGGTCATTCACTTGGTGATCAAACATTGTTGTCATCTTGTTTCCTACATGAAATTGCTTAGTCTGCTCAAACTTATGGTCAGGTGGTCAGTTACCTAAGTGTATAATTAAGTGCCTTTTTAAAATGGGATTAAAAGAAATAACAGATACCTTCTGAGATGCAGATACATTTTCACTAGAAAGTTCATCTCACTTAGTAGAAAATAAAGAGTAAAAATGGATCGTGTGCCTTCTTGATATAGATTCACTATAACTTCATTAAAGTTAACAATATTTAAGCCACTGGAAATGTACCCTCACAGAAATTAATTCATCTGGTAGGTACTTATTTCAACTATTTCATATTCACCAGGTTCTCTGCCATATTCCTGTTTATTTCAACATAAGTGGAGAATTCAGTCCATTGGGTTACATTGTCCAAATCCTACTGAGGCAAAGCAGTGAAGTCAAGAGAATTTTACTTGAATTAAAAATACAGATTTACCTTTCTTTTTCCTTCTCTGGCATATAATACTATAACATAGTGACCTATTCAACCTGGGATAGTGTAGACGTTAACATCCAAAGTGTGGCTCTGCTCAGACTTTAACTATCTGGTGACGAAAGACAAATTTGGTTGTTCGTGGTTACTTCTTCTTGCAGTGGTTTCTGTACCAGCCCCATGCCTTACAGGGTTCCCTGCACAACAGAGAAGAATTTCCTGACATTTACGTCTGAAATGGGCAACACTATACAAAACTGGATTCACAGCAGAGTTGGCAAAAGTGAATAACACTATCCAGAAGAAAACTGATGGCAAAATATTTAAATCTTGTTTGTAGTTCTGGACTAAAATTAAAAGAATAGTTATTATAATTGGGCTCCACATGACGAAGAAAGAGATCATCAACACAAAGAGGGCTCGGAATAGTTTGTGGTCTTGCTGGGAAACACGAATTTGATGATTTTCTGAGTAGGCTAAGCCAGCATTTAAACTCCTCCTTGATGCTTTTGTAATCTGCAGTAAAAGAGAAGAAAGTAGCTTTGATTGAAACTTAGAAAGAAGAATTATTAACACATTTTTACAAGTGTAGAATGGCACAGGATGCTTCTGTTTTGAAAAGAGACTACAAAAATGCACTGCGTAATTCCGTTTTTACTTTTTGTCAATGGTTCAATTTCAAACGTTCTCACTTCACTAGCAACTTTTTTCTTTTCCTCTTAGCTGTGAACTCACCTCAATATTAGTCAAGCTGGTTATTCTCCTTATGGCTCCCTACCAGCCATAATTACTTTTCCACAGAAAACAGAGCCTTAATTACTCATGATATCCCATTAAGTTCAAATTAGGACCTCATTTGTTCTATCTAAATAACCCATTGATTTTTTCACAAATGCCAAGTGGAACATAGTTAACAATCCTGTCGATGTGCAAGAAGAAACATAATCCAATTCTCTTATGGCCAGGCTGATATTACAATGTAGGTGTTAGAAGGAGCATGAATTTATTACAGTAACTAAATAATGATATTTTTTAAATGTGAATGGGACTTTACATTAAGTTTTGTGCGAACTTTAGCTTTTCAGTTAGTAGTCAGAATTGCTTTCTATGAACTACTCTGATATTTTATGGATCCTTCTGTCACTACAAAAATCTGTGTCTTGTAAAAGTACAGTCTGATGTAATAAACCAGACTATGGGTAGTTTGGGAATCTAGTGTTCATATCTGACAGAATCATCTGTCATGAGGTAAAATACTGAACCCCAGTGGCTTGCAGAAAACTTGAAATCTCTTCAATGAAATTAGCATAGAACAAGTCTCTCACATTCACACATCTGATGCAAATAAAATAAAATTGGATATATTTAGCAAGCAAACATTTATGCTAAGTAACTGAAATGCCATTTTACTCCCTGCATGGGTAAAGAAGAAGTATTTTCAAAAGCCTGGATCAATTTGATGCCCAAGTAGGAAAGTCAAAAGGCATAACTTTTCCTACCACTTTCATGGGTGACATTTCCCTTTAGCAGTAACTAAAGGAAGGATAAAACTAATACTTAATAGCTTCCTGTTTCAGGTAAGGATGAAATTGCTTAGGTATATATGTGTGTGTATATATATCTGCAGAAAGAGAGAGAAATTTATCATTCTTTCTGCAGTTTTCTCATTTTGTCATGGAGACAGATTGCCTAGAATAAATATTCATTAAGAACCTAGACATCTTCCAAAGGTTTCAACAGAATGTTGGTATATAAATCAAAACCAATGATCAAAAAATGGGCTTCTCAGCAACTGCTGAGCCTGAGGACAGTCTCACTACCTGCTTCCCTATTTTAAAATGGGCAGATAATTATGATGTTTTGAGCATGTAAAACTATTCCAGCCTGATGACCTTCTGCTGTACCCATTTGGGATCCAGAAACTAGGCTAACTCCTCCAAACAAACTAATCCAAGAGTTCTCAGAGAGCACCTAACCTCTCTTAGTAAGAATGAATGTTTCACAAAATCCAAAGGACTAATACCCACTTCTAATATGGAAGTGGGGAAACCAAGTTCTGTACTTTCCTCAGCCTCCACTGTTCAAAATGGCTACAGAATGTCCTCTTCAAATACCTTTGTATCTGTCCCATAGTTTTCTTACTGGAGCTGCACAGCCTAGAATTAAGAATGCCAGAATCACCAGGATTGTGGTAAATAGGATGCAGCTGCATCTTAAGGAAGTGCTCAACCGAAATGAGATGGCAGTGATGTTTTGGTTCCCTTTTTGGTCTGCCTAGTATAAGGAATCTAGATATCTATTGTGGGCATGTGGACCACACTCAGAACCAGGAACTTAGAAGTCATGTATATACAAGTATGTAACTTCCAGAAGATTAACGTCTTTACTAGTTCTAGCCTCTTATCTATGTTTTTCCTGAGAGGGGGAACAGTGCAAAACCAAATAACTTAATCACAAATCATGGCTTGGCTTCTAATCTGTGTTATTTGAATACATGAATGCTTTGAACAGCACTTGAGTATTGTACTCTGTGTGCACTAGCATATGGAACATTCTCACCAAGTGAGAGTGAATCTGCTCTTGGGGATTAAAACTCAGGGATTAAGACATTCTTCAGATGAGTTCTGGTTGCTTCCTGGAGAGCTGTGTGAGAGAGATTTAGTTATAACAGATGGGATCGTGCTACAGGCCCCATTCCTTTTTCAGTTCAGGAGAAACGGTAGTGCATCTTAACATGTGTTATCAAGCTGGAAAAGAAATGTGAGCATGCCAGCATGGGGCTGTCTTGTAATCCAGTATTCCCAATGCTCTTCTGGGCTGCTAGCTCCCTATGTTTTATTTGATTTTCTAAATTTACTTGCTGTAATCTGCAGGATAGGAGGAACATCATTCTTGTCCTGGTCTCTGACCAAGGACTGTGGCATTCCTTGGCTTGCAGTTTTTTGCAGTTCTTTTAAAGGGCTCAGACTCCCCACTGACTTACTCTCTGTTCACTGCCTACAAATATGAAGTTGCAAAAGGCAAGTGCTTTACTTCACTAGAAGAGGTTTACCTAATGCATTTACCTCAAGGTAATGATCTTATACAGGGTGCAGAAACTAAGAGCTGATGATGCCGAGTTTAAGCCTGATCAATAGGCAAGTCCACGGAGAGCCCAGACCCTAGGTCCTAGGTTCATCAAAACATCTATGTGCAGGTTTGGTGCAGGTACCCACAGCCCCTTGGTGCTCAGCATCTCATCAGTTAATTCTCTGCTCAATAACCTGTGTTTTTAAGTTCCTTTCCAAAACCTTTAATTTTCCTTACATATAGTATGATAAGTTTAATTACCTAATATAGTATCAAAAATCTCTTGGGCTGTGAAAAATTATGCATTGCAGTTCCTAGTCTGAAGAATTACACCTCTTTCTCACTCTTGTTTTTGGAAGAGGAAGGGGTATGATATCAGTTGTTTAAAAAGGAATTTAGGTATCTAATATCATGCTTGCTAGACTTGGATTAAAACTCTGTGGTGCCTGGTGTCTTGGCCTATATTTCAGCAGTTAAACATCTACTCAGAAAGGAAGTAGAAGCAGAGTGTTTCATTTGTGGATTTGTTTGCAAAGTTTGAGCCTGTAGAGGAATCTAATAAGATCTAAATGTTAAAAATATACGCAGAAAATCAGTGGATCTAGAAGGGGATGGATTTTTTTCTAGTCCTGCCTCTCCTTTCTTTCTTACAGATCCCTTGTGACTCTGGAGTTTAGGCTCAAGGAAAGCGCAATCTAGTTTTTAGTTATTTTAGATGCTGACTCTTTTTGGTATTTAGGATATTGACAGTCTTTAAATATGAATGGGACATAAATGTCAAAATGTATTAAATACTACCTATAAATGAAGACAAACTTTGTGTTGGGCTTCCAGTAATGTGCTGCTCAAGCATGCTCTGAGTTGAAATGTATTGGCTATTATGTACAGGTTGAAGTACTTAATTTTATTTACTGACCAAATTATGTCTATTCCCTTCAGGTGTTTTAGTATACAGTAACAATACTGCTAGTGAGTTACTTCCCTTTGTTCTACAATAAAATATAAAGCAAAAACATACCTGTAAGATTTTGGAATAACTGATGACAATGACTAATCCTGGCATTAGAAAGAAAACAATGGCAAAGGTCACATCCCAAACTATTTCTCCTGCAATGCTAGGCCAAACCAAGGTGCAAATCTGAATTTCCTGTTCGCAAAGAACAGAGAAGAAAATTAACATTATACTGCTATTTTTACTACAAAGTTGTCCTTACCTCCGTGTCTATGAAGACAATGGCTGCAGGCTAAACTTCATCGTGAAAAATTTCTGCTCAAACAGAGTAGTCAATTAATATATTACTTCATGATTTTAAAAGCCCATACAATTACAAATACATGCGTTGTTCACAATATAAATATTGCCATAAATTTGATATCAAATGCTAACAAAGTTAAGAACTGAAACTTAACAGACCTTAAACTTAATCGTGTATTCTCATGCAGGGTGAACTTTTATATGCTTTTCAAAGTACTAGGCAGAAAAATCTGTGTATGGCCATTTCACAAATTGCTACAAACACTGAGCAGTCCCACCTGCTCCTTCGGTAAGGAGAAAGTGTGCTGAAAAGGGCATTCTCAAGCCGTACTGGGGAACCCAGAAAAATCCCAGCCGATGCACATACGTGAGGGGAGGGCCTGCCGGGAGAGCGGGATGAGAGGGGACGGCGGCAGCGGGGAGCTCTGGCCGTCTCTCCGGGCACAACCTTCGCACCTGCCCGGAACGCGGAGCTCACCCCGAGGAGACAGACAAATAAGCCTTCCTCGCCATCTGGCCCCGCTCCCGCCTCCCCCACCGGAGTTTTGCCGCCTCCAGCGCCCGCTCAACCCGGCGCCCACCACCCCCCATCCCGGCCCTTCCGCCCCGCCGGCGCACGGCGGGGGCGGCCGTAGTGGGCACCCTGCTGGGCGCTCGCCCTCACCTCGCTGGCGGCGTTGGGCAGCCGCACTATGGTGAAGAAGCAGCAGAGCGGGAGGGTGGCGAGGGCGGCGAAGCCCCAGATGAGGAAGAGGGCGACGGCCAGCACCTTGCGGCGGTGGAAGGCGGCGTGGCGCAGCCGGGCGATGCTGACAACGCGCTCCAGGCTGACGGCCGAGAGGGAGAGGATGACGACCGTGCCGCTGAGGGTCACCACGTAGAAGAGCATGTGGCAGACGACGTCGCCCAGCACCCAGGACTCAGTCCAGCGCACGACGGCGATGAAGGGGATGGCGGTGATGAACAGCAGGTCGGCACAGAAGAGGTTGAGGACGAGGCAGTTGGCAGCGCGCAGCCGGTGCTGCCGCCGCACCAGCAGGCGGATGCCCCAGATGTTTCCTACCAAGGCCAACAGAAAGATGGAAGCCAAAGCAGACGATTCGCCAACACGCAGGGCTGTCACATTGTGGCCCCTGAAGTCTGAGAAGAAGGGGAAGTAGGTCCTGTTACCCCCTGGTGTGACCCTGGACCCCAGCATGAGGGTGGCCAGGCATGAGAGACCCACCACGGGTGGCACCAGCCCTAGGGGAAGGGCTGCGCTACCAACCACTACGGCGGCACCCAGGGTGCCCTCCCGGCATGGAGCAGGGGGCTGGCAGCCATCCCCCTCCCTCCTCTTTTTCCTGCCTGTGCTGCTGAGGGCTTGGCTGTGGCAGCTGGGTGGTTTATGGCCCTCACTCCGAAGTGGAACAAGGAAGTGGGAGGGTAAACTTGGTGCAGCTCACACAAAGGTGAGGCTGCCATGCATGGTGAGGCGGCAGCAGACAGGGGTGAGCAGGGTTGCCTGATGCCTTCTCAGGGAGGGCATGGCTCAGTCCATTGGCACCTCCGTGGTGAAAGCCATGGCCTAGCCACGTCATTGAGTGCTGGTTCTGGTCTGCTTTGCTCTACAGCAAGGCCCTGGGGGCACCAGTGACCCTTGGAGGCTGCCCAGACTGCTTCCCTCCACTGAGGGTGTCATGCATGACTTAAAGGGGAGGAGTGGCTGTCAGACCACTCAAAAGAGCTCTTTTTAGGAGCCTGGCCAGAACCTAAAAAAGGGGGAATTTAGTTGTTGTCACAGTGTCATAGTATTGTCTGAGCGGGAAGGGACCCAATAGGATCATTGAGTCTGGCTCTTAAACCCATGGAGGACATCCCAAGAATCACACCCTGTGCCTGAGAGCGTTGCCTCATGTCTTGATGATGGTGTTTTGGAACACCAGTCCTTTGCATTGCTTGTGATAACTGTGGTCCAGGGTGGAGGGGAAGAGTCACTGTCTTGATTTTTGGGATCCCTTTACAATGTTGATCCAGAGTATTACCTGCCTGTATTATAAGTTCTTGCTGAAGAAGCCTAGTAAATCAAGACTTACTTAGAAAATACCATCTTTTCTCTGGACTTCAGTTCCTGAAAGAAGTTGCTCAAATTGTAAATGAACGTAGGCCTTTCCACTTACACTGTTTAATTCCAGATGATTTAGAAATGGACTGGGAGTGAAGCACATAAATCATCATGGACGAGCAGATAATGTCTCATATAAGAAGATAAAATGTTTTCATAAAGGTATGTAAACAGTTGTATAACTTCAGATAGCTCTGGATGAATTTGTTTGACTCAGTGCCAGTGTAGGTACTTAAGGGTGCAGTTACAGGCTTGGCTGTATGGAGCTACACCTTTTGATTAGGTGAAAGTTATTCCAAACTGGTGTGCCAGTGGGACCAGGTGACTGGGTGTTGCATTTGCAGTACCCTGGGTGTGACCCTGCCATCAACAGCTTACGCAATAGCATTAGCGGGGATTCCAGATTAGTGGGGATTCCAGAAACTCGGTCCTTTCAAGGGACGATCTCCTAATGCGGAATGGCAAGAGTGAGATCTTTCCTGGACTGATTCCCACGTTTTTGCTAGTGCAGAATTTACATTAATTTTGATTAGCATGTTTTCTCTTGAGCTAAGTGTTCCTAACTATGTATGCTGTCATCGAACAGCGAGTTTGCAGGGCAGCTTAAACAAATGAAATGCTCCTAACTGATTCCTGCTGATTTCTTTGGCTGTATGAAATGTGAGTGGATTTGCTGTTAAGTGAGTGGGTGCTATGAAATGTGAACTCAAAACAATAAGAAGATTCTCAAATATGGGGTTTTTTGGCAGCCAGCAACACAAGGAACTGGCAAGTGTCTTGAAACACATATTTTATTCTACATCATTTGCTGGGAGAAAAAGTTCTGCACCCGTGTTACAAATGTTTCAGCAAATTTAATAAAACTACTGAGGATGATTATTCATATTTATGATCAGTGCTTGACACATCTAGCCACAATTTATATTGGCTCTGCTATAGACTGATTCTGAAAAATGATTAATGAGTCTTAAAGTACAGCAAATACCTTCTAGATGCCACAGCCTCACAATCTGATACTTCATATAAACGGACAAACTAGCTCCAGTGTTCTGGGCACCTGGCAGTAGCAGTGACATGGTCCAATCTGAATACAGGCTGGGGCTGCCGAAAGAGCCATCATTAGAAGTCTGGTTGTACCTGTGTGAAAACTTCGAAGGCGTTAACGAGGGGGTGGGGAAGCAACAGGAAATGGTAGCACAGGTAAATGCAAACTGTTATGAATGAAATCTTTATCCCATTTGGCATTAGTGGAAAATGAAGTTAGAAACTAGTCCTATCAATTCAGGGTAAAGTAAATATGTCTGAAACAGAATGGGAGAAGGAAAATAGAGAAACATTGAAAGCAGGACTCTTGAAGAAATTAAGACATTTTCAGTCAGGGAGGAAAGGAATGCCAGAGAGAAGCAGAAGGTTTGAACTGAAACAGTGTGTAGAAGTATCTGAATAGACCCTTGATCTTTAGAAAGGAACACCTTTAGCTTTGGTCCTTAGGTGTGACTGAGGACTTTACTTTGGCATAAGCCTGTTGTTTGTTCAGGAGAACCAATGCAAAATGCTGCTTTTAGTATGCTATTACTGAATGAGCTTCTCACTGACCTGTGTACAAAATCCTGTGCCTGGGGAGAGCAGAGGTGTGAAGAAACGTGAATCTTTCCATGGGGTTTTGTCAAGTGCATGAGAGCTCCTTGCAGGAACGAAACCAGTCTGATTACTCATGGGTCTAATCAGTCCATTATCTAAAAAAATAGTTCTCTTTTCCCTCCCATGAGGTACAAAAGCTGTATTTGCTGTTGGGTAGCTACAATCATAGCAACCATCATAATGTGAAATCTGAGGAAAGAAGGAATCATAACCTCGATAGCGCTACTCTGGCATCACTGTAATAGGTAGATGCTGTATGCATGCTCCACATGTGCTTATGACAAGGAAGTGATTAACAATGCTTGGAAACCTATTACAATTGCTTAACCTGTATCTTTTTTCCACCTGTGTTCTGTTATGCTTGGGAGTGGTGAAATATGGAGTCAACTCAGATTTCATTATTCTAGCTTAAATGGAAGTTGTGGGGACCTCTGTGAAGCTGGTTAGCTAGACTAGCAGTGAAAAATGTTTTCTTTTTTGTGTGTTGTGGGTTTTTTTTCATCCTGAGTGAAAGCCTGAGTCTTTGCCTTCTCTGTGGCAGATAAGGGCTGTGTTCCTGATACCATAAGTCATGCTCTGTTTTTCAGATTGTTCCCCTGACAACCGTGAACTGTCATGACAGATAGGGATATGTCAGCTTATTTATTTCTGGAGCATAAGAAGTGTTCCCAGAGAGATAGCCCTTTTGGGCTAGGTGATTCTGGGAAATGGGTATTCTTGTGCCATTTGGATATGACCTCGTAAAGGATTTTGCTTTTTTTATGCATTCTCTTGCATGTAGACTGGTGTTTAAGTCTCTGGGTCTATTTTCATGAACCTGTATCACAATGAGTAAATAGTGCTAACTTCTGTAACGGATGTATTGCATATTCAGTGTTTGGTAAATGATTTTAAATGATTGCATTAGAAATATTGTTTCCTTGTCTTCACAAAAGAGGTTCTGAGCTTGTAGGTGACTCAAGCTGTATCCATATAATAATGAGTTTAGTTTAAGTTGCAACGAGAATTAGCTTTCTATTTTCATTTTTGCTTTAAATACCATACTGCAGCTGTTCTGCTTCTAGACACTATTATCACAGACTCATAGAATTGTCAGAGTTGGAAGGGACCTTAAAGATCATCTAGTTCCAACCCCCCTGCCTGGCAGGGACATCATCCGCTAGATCAGGTTGCCCAGGGTCCCATCAAGCCTTGTCTTAAAAGCTTCCAGGGATGAGGCTTTCACAACCTCTCTGAGCAACCTGTTCCACCGTCTAACCACCCTAACAGTGAAGAACTTCCTCCTAATGTCTGATCTAAATCTACCCTCCTCTAGCTTACACCCATTTCCCCTGGGTTCTCTCACTATCTGACCTCCTAAAAAGTCAGTCACCAGCTTTCTTGTAGGCCTCCTTCAGATACTGGAAGGCTGCAATAAGGTCTCCTTGGAGCATTCTCTTCTCCAGACTGAATAAACCCAACTCTCTCAGTCTGTCCTCGTAGCAGAGGTTCTCCAGTCCTCTGATCATTCTTGTGGCCCTTCTCTGGACTCGGTCCAGCGCTTCCATATCCCTCTTGTAATAGGGGCTCCAGAACTGGACGCAGTATTCCAGGTGGGTTCTCATGAGAGCAGAGTAGAGGGGGAGAATCACCTCCCTTGACCTGCTGGCCACGCTTCTCTTGATGTAGCCCAGGATATGGTTGGCCTTAATTCTGTGCTTAAAAATTACGGTGTTGTAAAGTTTGTTTTAAATACTAGTCTATTTTGATTTATTTTGCTTTTTAGGAAGTTTTCAAACTGCTCACCCACTGTGTACTTTAATATCAGTGAGCTGAAGCATTTATACCAATGTCCAAGGGAAAATTTTAAACTTGTAGTGCAAATATAAATGCATCATGTAGTAGCAAGCTCACCTACTCCAGTGTCCACTGAAAATACAGATGCTTCTATGGATCTATGTGATCATGCCAAAAACTAATCCCTGTTTCTTCTGGGGAGTGAGCAAGTCACTGTTTTTTCTGGGGAATCTCATTTTCCTGTGGTCAGTATTCACCACAAGGTGACAGGCTTTATGGGATATTGGCCAGTGGCACTGTTGTTTCAATCTGTAGCAGCAGCATTACTGACCAGTCCAATATCTGAGTCAAAAGTGGGTCTGGTGACAGTACTTTTAAGTAGATATGCTTTCTAAGAAAAGCTGCATCAGTTTTTTGTTGTCGAGACCACTAGAAGTTTTGCCAACAGCAACAATGAACAATTTCCTCATAGCCTGCAGCAAGGGAGAGATTTCTTTCTGAACCAAGGGCAAATGTAAGTATATAATCCATGTGACAGAGAATTCCCCTGGAAGATCTCCATTGTGCTGCACGCTAGCCAGGCTTCTCCAGTGTGACTCAGCTCCAGATAAACTGTTCTAAAGAAAAATGTTGTTTCTTAACAGTTTTAGATACTATATTCCATTTATACATCTAGCCTTTGGATTTAGGGAGTTAATCAGTGAGTATAGGATATCAGAATGATTAATTTGGACATCAGAGGATCTGGTAGAACACTCTCACCAAGGAACTGAGACTCTCAGAGAGATTTATGTGTAGAATTATACTCTGATATTTAAGTTCCACTGGACCTTTGGTAACATCTGAGTGTGCATAAAGTTATTTCCATTCCTGCTGATGAGTTTTGATGCAGAGCCATCAAAGCAGATACTATGGTGAGGCCCTGAAGAATTTACAACCAAAAATTGTCACCAACCTGTCTTACTCATAAGATACACTGAGACATTCCCAGAACACATTGGTCCGCTGGGTTGCATGCGATTCAGGGATCACAGATGACATTGTTTTCTCTCATATTCAAGAGCACAGTGCTTAGAGAATGTTTTGATTTATGAGGTTTAAGGAGAAGTGGCTTGCTTTCTTTCCTTTAAGTCTCGTCTTAGAAGAGTAACTTGTTGGGAGCACCAGGCATTCTTCAGGTCAGAACTGGGATAAAAGCTGTACTTTCATAAGTCATTTCTGAAATAAGGTCTGCAGACTGCCTGTCTGCTGCAAAGAAAATCATCCATATTGGGTGGCAAGACTTGTGCCTAGCTATCACAAACCTAGGGCTGGAGAAACAGAAAAATCTTTCTTGTAACACCAATGAGAGAAGTACAGATTACACTTTAAATTCTGATGCAAACCCTCCTGAATTCCCAAGTGTAATGCTACATCATGTTATTTCCCTTATTTCCCACACTGTTCGTGTTTTTCATTATCAGTGGCTGTTTGGAGTCTGGCTGCATTGTAATTTAATCTGAGATGTTTAAAGAGATGTTACTTAGAGCTTCTCATAAACGGAGTCCAGAAGGAATAGATGCCTAAATTGGGCTGTATGGTTTTCTGTCTAGTTGAATGAGGTGATACTGACCAGATTGCATTGATAAAACTTGAACTGTTGCTGATGCAGTGTGCTTCTTGACCAGTTCTGAGCTGATTAGGTAAATGAAGCCTGGTTGCTCTTCTGTCAAGAAGCCAGCTGGATATCACTATGATAAGGTCGCAGGCTTGTTTCTTACAGGACATTTTGAGGCACTTTCTCTTGCTCTCTCTTTTTGAAGCTGTTAATTCAGTATGAAGTACTTAAACTTTTGTTTTGTCAGAGAGACAGCAAAATGACTATATGTCCTTGACTACTGATGGGGAGCTTTGTTCCAGGTCTGAAGGGAGACAGAGTGTTAGGGGACATAATTCATGGATATGTCTCCTATTTGAAGTCTCCTTTTTTTTTGCAAGAAGAAATTAATTGTCATAGGCATCCAGTGCTAGGAGAGAAAATTGCATCTGTGAATTTTCAACAGCACCTCCTTTCTGTGCACCTGGCCTTTCTTGAGGAGTCATGTTTTCCAGTGGGGTTGTAGTGTTGAGTGGAAATATTGGTTGTAAATGGCTTTGTCTGCTCAGACTAGAAGCTTACACAGACATAGGAATGCCAGTAATTTCCCAGTTGAGAAGCATGGTGAGGTTAAACTTTATATTAACTTTTTATGAAGTAGCTACTAATTTTGCAGGGAGTGAAATAACATGAAGTGACAGCGCAGAACAACCATTGTCTTACCTGTTTATTGGTTTTATTTTCATTTAAATCTTATGGTGTGATTGCAGGTCTGTACATGGCATTAAAAATGGGGCTTTGAGAGACTCTGAGAAATCATCTGGCTGATGTCCCTGACCCAAGGCAGACTCACCTGTCAGGAGTGGTTTAGATAGTTATGTAAGTGTCTCTAAATCTCCAGTGGTGGTTTTACAGCCTCATTAAGTGCTGTGTTTCACTGCTCATTTATTCCAACCAGCAGAAAGATTTTCCTTATGTCAGAATTCCAGTTGCAAATTTGGGCTAGTTACTCTTCTCACTGAGTACAGGATGACTTTTGTTTCTTTCCTCTGTTTGAAATCTTGTCATTTTTCTTCATGATCTTTTCTGGACTGCATAACCCTGATTCTTTCATGAATTTGACCAGAAATCTGAAAGACAGAATTCTACTACGTTAACATTAGTCTAAGTTGTTCTTGAGTCAAAATTGTATACAGTGTTCCACTTACCTGTATTGATTAGAAACGAAAGCTTATGTGTAAAACATGTAAGAGACTGTTTATTCACCATGTTTTAAAACTGTTGCAAAATCATGCAGGTAAGATATTGTCAAGGGTTAGTGCTAGGCTGGCCACTAAACAAGTGACAGATGCTCTCTATTAACCCCTCTCCCTTCCCAGAAGGGAAGAGAAAGGGAATAAGGCAGAGAGACTTGAATTGGAAAAGAAAACTAAAACTAAATTAATGAATAAAATGAAATATATACAAATATATATAAAAAACATATTAAACCCAGCCCCCCCCCGATGGCAGTTAATGTGACTAGAGGGAGGAGCAGCAGACCTTTATCTTATTCATTTACTTTTAGGATAAAAAGTAATTTTTACTCCTAGAATTCTTAGCTTTTGAAGAGTAAAAAAAAAGTAGTGATGTAATCTATGTGTTTTTTAGTGCTGGGAGTTCTACAGTTGGTTTTAGTCACATGTAAGTGCATGGAGTAATATTTGTGGTTCTGCCTTCAAAATAGGTCTTTTGATACACTAGAATGTCATCTTGGTATTTTTCAACATACACCACACTGGTGTTGTGTATAAATTTGTCAGTAAGGGGTTTTGTTTGTGCTTAGGTCTAATATTTAGCACATAGGACTAAATAAATGTATTGCTAAAGCTCAGAAGATGTTTTGGAATTAACAAAACTTTTTAAAGGTTATCTCATTATCTACTGTATGAGTCTCTGTCTACACTACCAGCTTCTAATGAGAAAGTGTTTTATGCTAATTTAAGAAAACCTCAGAACTACTGAAGAGTGCTGACTTGCAGCAGGCAAACTTATTTAATCTATAATACATAAAAGATCAGAATTTCCTTTTGCAGAAACTATGCCAAGTATACAACTGGGAATAGAATACTAGCTGACTAATGTGTTGTTAAAAGACAACTAATTTAGCTTCCGAAAGTAGTTTAATTGGAGATTACAATTATTAGCACACTTATTATCCTGAATTTCAAAACTGTTTAGAAAGACAGACATGATATTAAGACAATTTCCCCTCATAGCAAAACCTTGAGTTTCTGAAGCATAACTTCTGTTTTACTCATTAGTTCGTCAGAAAACCCATTGCTATAATTGAGCAGATTGTCAAAGAAGAGCCTGAGATGTGATCAGTGAAATTGAAAAGTAGCTAATACAATAGATTTCATAAAGATATTTCAGATAATAGCTTTTAAGATTTTCTTTGTCTCACAAACTGGATTTAATTGGTAAGATCATCACTTGATTTTATACTAGTTATTGGAAACAACTGGAAAACTCTTATCTTTGAGAATAAGATTTAACTATCAGAGAGGAGGGTGAACATTGTGGAGTAAGTGCATGCAGTTCTGCAGCAAAGCGTGATGGAAAAAGCTACCAGATTGCAGTCAAAATTAGTATACCAGAGAAAGACAGACCTTGGATATTTCACTGTCCTCAGCAAAGTGTAAACTTGCAGAAGCAGCATATTTACCTTAATTAGTGTATCTTTGTAAAATTTCCTCACCCAAATTATTTTTGTGGAAGGAACTGCTTGCTGGTCTTAACTACAGATGCAAGGAGCAAGATGCTAGCAACAGATCCAGGTTTAGCCAGTATGTGCTAGAAGAAAATAACACTTTGATTGCAAATCCATTTTTTTGCAAGAATTTATTGCTAAGTTGTTTTCTTCATTAATACCAAAATACAGTGACAGTATAGACCTCATCATCGTCTATAACTTCCTCATGAGGGGAGTGGAGAAGCAGGAGCTGATCTCTTCTCTCTGGTGACCAGCAAGAGGACCCAAGGGAACAACATGAAGCTGTTTAGGAAAAGGTTCTTCAGCCAGAGGTTGGTTGAGCACTGGAACAGGCTTTTCAGGGAAGCAGTCACAGCACCAAGCCTGACAAAATTCCAGAAGCATCTGGACAGTACTTTTAGACACATGGTGTGACTTTTGGGGTTATCCTGTGCATAGACATGAGTTGGACTCAGCGGTCCTTGTGGGTCCCTTCCAACTCAGGACATCCCATGCTTTTCCAATTCAAATTCACTAGAGCAGCTTATTAAAAACTGCACTTTTAAACTAGGACATTTGACAAATGTAACAAATCAAATATCTGATATTTCCCAACTTTAACCTCTAAAATACAGAGGTTCAAACAAGTTTACTTCAGCGTAATTCTATATCCAAACTTCAAAAATGGTCTGTGACACTGTCTGAAATACAAACTTTTTTCACTACCAGGAAGCCTATATTTGCTTGGAATGTTTTACCAAGGCCTTTTTTTTGTTGTTTGAAGAGAGTTTAAACCTTGGTCAGCATTTTTTTTTTTACATTAGCTCTAAGTCACCCCTGACTGTGGTTCAGGAAAATTAGTAAGCTACTTAGGATTGACATTTTCAACATGACTCTGAAGTAGCAAAGATCTAACATGATCCAAGTTTTAATGTATAAAGGTGGTGATACATTATGCAGGTATATGATAACTGTACATAATTTGTATATATGCAGTATTCATACTGTACATGTACACACACACCCCCATGTTTGTATAAATATAGTGCACCTACAAGGGCCAAAAATCTTTGTCAGCTATTACTGTCAGCTAAGGTACAAGCACAATCAGGATTCACCAGCTAAGAACTGTATATGCCAAGCATAAAAATGAAGTCTGACACAATAGGTGTGGTTTTACGGTTCTCATTTTTAATAGTGCAAAAAAGTCAGTAGTTCACCTTTTGAAGATATTCCCAATTCTAAAAATCTTTCCATTTACAACCAAAACTGCAGTAGCCATTTTTTTGCAAAAATGTCAGGTAAAGTATTTGAGGCCAAATAAATTACTTTAATGGGTTTGTGGAACTGAATTATAAAACTATTAGTCCTTTATACAACCTTAAGAAAAAAGCTTTAAAAGAAAAAAGTCTTTTGCCTTTGCAGAAAAGTATATTGGCATTGTATATAAAGCAAATATAGTAAATCCATTTGTAACTCAAGCTGTACAAAAGTCAACATGTGCCAGTAGTTCTCTATGCTGGCTTGTTGGGTACTGCACTTTACATCTGGGACACTCAACAAAACTTTCATCATGAAGGCTTGAATGGTTCATGGAAGGACTTCCATCACACATGATCAGCTTTTCCTCAAATGCAGCTTGCAAATCTTCTGGTTCCATGTGTCCAGATTCCTGAAGTTTCTGGAAAAGGAAAAGCTTTGGTGTAGATTGGGGTGCACATGCACTGATCAAATACTGTAGGTTTGTATAATATTATATTATAATATAATAAGGTTTGATGGCACTCAAGCCTTGTGTGTGTCATAGCAGTAAGGTTAGATTTTTAAAGATGGCTAAGTGCAGTTAGGCTACTTGTATTAACAACAGAGGGCCTGTTGTACAATTGTAACACATCTAAATTAGACTTTTCTGCAGACTTTAAGACACATTTCCCATGATGTCTGACAGCAAATCCTTCCCCAGCCATCTTCCTAGCCCCTCGTACACCTATCTTGCCTTAATAAAATGATGCCTCAGTGCCTGCTACGTAGGATGCTGTCTAGTTACCTTCCCAAAAAACTCTGCCATAACTTTCTCTCCTCCTGATCTCATGTGTGAAGCTTCTGTGTGTGAAGGATGTAAGGTCCTACAGCAAATGTCCGATGACATTAACACAAGAATCACTACACTTGAAATAAGATACTGAAGTGAAAACACTGTACATTTATGCAAAATCCCTAACTGAATTCAGCTACAAGTTTCTCAGTACCTACCAGAGCTTCCAGATGGGCTATTTGCTCCCTGACAGTGTGCAGTTCCTTAAGGGCTTTGTTTAACTGCTGCTGCAAGTTCTGGTGATCGCGTTTTTCATTCTCAAAGTCTGTGGTGCATATCTGGATCTGGTAACCCAAAGTGAAAATTAAACAATTAAAGCAAGAATTATTTGGGGTGTGGAGGTGGTGTTAATAACAAACAAACCAAAACCCAACAACAAACCCCCAAAAGCCCAAAGCCACTTGTTACTTTCATTATGGTGAAATTCACAGATGCCCCATTATGAAAAGCTTCTCCCTTAGTAGAGGTGGAGTTTGAAGTTGTTTGGTTGGAGATTATTTCAAGCTGCCCTGCAATCTTAATCTAACTACATCTAAACATTTTATTAAAAAAGTATATAGTGCAAGTTCTCATTAAAGATGCCAGTTTTTACTCCAAGATCTTTCTTACAGCAAGATAATTTGGACAGAAACTATGGGTAACACCATACACCCACGCTTTGCAAATAAATGTAACTTTTCTTCCAATAACATCAATGAGATTTGTAAGAAGGTACTTGGAAAAAAAACCCCAACATGATGGAAAGGATGGCAATGCAATTATCTGTAACTCAAGAATATAATACAGGACTTCAATGAGCTGATTGGTTTTAGGATGTTTCCCATACCTAATCTGAGGCTGTACAGTTGAACAAGTGATTGTGGAGCAAATAGCATCAGACTTGATCACGCTCTCTTACCTGTAAAAGGCTGCATATTTTTCCCCTTGATAGATAAGTCAACATTTTTAGAAGCATCAAGAAATTATTCACAGTTGAATATTCATGTCTAATGTTACTCTATTGAATAGACTACTCATTCTTAAATTTGAAGTTAGTCCAGAAAGCCTTTGTGCATAATACAGATTAAGTATCAGCATTTTAGCGTACAACTGGGTACCTGTTGTTCCAACAAAGCTATCCTACTGTGTTCCTTCTGCTGTTGGAGCAATGACTTACGAAGAAGTTGCACCTACAAAGCAGAGAAATATTTGTAACAAACAACTTCATATACAGCAGTTAACAAGCTTAACAAATAAGGAGTCTAAAAAGGGATGGAAGTAAACTTTTCTGTTGGCCCTGGAATATAAAATGTATGCCTGTTACGCAATAGCCAAACCCAATTCAAATATTTCTACTTCCTTGGGAAAAGCCTCAGGGAAACAATGCGGTATGATGTTATAGTTCAAAAAAACCAAACTGAACTTTCCTAGGTGATTACCAGGATGCAGACAAAATATGTACACACAAACCCTATGTTTGCAGTAATGTAAAATAAATAACAACACACCCCCAAGCAATGCAACTTTATTTTTTAAATAGAAGACAATGAATTTAAGACTCCAAGTACTATACTATAATAGTAAATACATACATAATATAAATAGTAAATGCATACATAAAAATATCCTCCATTATCAGCATGTATCAGTTTTTATAGTAAATGCTGCCATTCAGCTCAAAAAAAAACAAACATCACCTTCTCAGCATTATTAACCAGTGAGAACCAGCCTGTGCTTGGAGAGCCGAGCTGTAGTTCTGGTTTTAGCCTACTGTGGTACCTAGTAAATTTCAGTTCTGTATTGCTTTGTTATTGACCCCAGACTTCTCCAAGTAGCAAGTCTATCTTATTTGTGTTGGCATCACCATGCTGATAGGAATACTCCAAGACACCATTGTAACTCTGCATGTAGGGGAAGTGGCAAAGCCCTCATGAGTATTCCAAACAAAAGGAGGTAAACATCAAATATTTTTAAATGCAACCATACAAGACAGACCCACCTCTGATCAGCCAAAGTGGTTAAAGTCATTTGCCTCAAAAAAAGACAGAAGAATTAAGAACTTCACATATGAATAGAATTATTTCACAGAAGTCAAGGTACTGCCTGGCAGATGGGCAAACATTTAGAATCTGATGCCAAAGCAACTGAACAGATCCAGCAACAGCATAAACCTTGCATATTGAACAGCCTGCCTGACAGGCACTTCTTAGGCTTTATAGGGAATTACAGAACCCTTCTCAGTGCTTTCTACCATAGCTGTCTTCAAGACAGTGACAACTTAAGGTCTGTCCCTTCCCTTGTTTATCTGGCTGTTGATTTTTAGTACTCAGGTGTGCCTGGATAGTTCTTAACCATTGCATCATATAAAAACCAAATGGAGGAACTCATCTAAATGGAAAATGGAACAAGCAAAAACCCCCAGCTGCACAGCCACAATGGTTGGCTGGAGGCACTATCCAGGGTCATGTCTGCTTATCCACTGAGTGTGAAACTACAAGCCCACATGGTGACAGCAACTATCAGTGATATTCTGTAGTTAGGACCAAGTGATAAAATAACCTGTATGGCTTGAATTTTTACCTTTCCTGTTCCCATTTACTATTAACCTTGAGGATGAACAAGATTAGAATCAATTAAGCATTCTCTCACTTACCCCTTGTGTCCCACAAGAACACGGAAATAAGTGAGTAAATAAGTTCCTTGTTTAAACAAGGAAATGTCAGAAGTATTTGGATTTTGATTCAAACCAGTATATTAAAGGAAGAATTCAGTTTTAACCATAAGATGACTCTCTCTGTCTCTCTCTCTCTCTCTCTCTCTATATATATATATATACACATACATATATAAAGAAGAATTACCACAGCACTTGAGTGATGGTCCATTCTGATTAACCATGACTTTTCAGCTGTCTTGATTCTTTGCTAATGAACTGAAATCTCCAAAAACATCCACTTACCTGACATAAAAGATCTTCATTCTTTTTTTTTTCTTCTCTGAGCTGTCCTTTAATAGTTTCGTTTTCTTGTATTAGTGTTTGCACTTTCTTTCCTTTCATTTTATTTTCATTTTGTAGAGTCTTCATTTCAGCAGCCTGTTGTGACTGCAACAAGGCAGTTAAACTCCTCAATTCTTCTTGTGTTTCTTTGTACTTCCTTTTGTATTCGTTAAGTTCAGATCTCAGCTGGGTTGCAACATGTCTTTCAGTCTCAAGATCACTCTTAGCACTTAGTAACAGCTGGTCATAATATTTTTGCTTTTCCTCTTGTAGATGACCTTAATGAGCCAGAAATAAAAGAGTATAATAATGTATATGTGGGAGGGAATCACTTAAAAATCAGAACAACAAATCCTTGATAGCATTTTAAGTCATATTGATACAAATCTACATTTTAGGCTATTACACAGTTCAGATTAGCACCAAGCTATAGTTAAAACAACTTTCAGTATGTCTAATGCAGTAAAGTTCCTCCCCAAATACAGTTAGTGGAAAACTGCAACTTGGTCTGTGTACAGTATTGTGTGGTAGACAAGACCCTCACTTCCAGATTTAGGTTTCTTAGCCAAGTTTCTGGCATTACTCTCTCCCCAGAGATATCCTGAGGATCTGGTGGACTCTATTTCACCATAGTTGAACACAACCAGACAATCCATTGTCTTTTGCAATTTTTTTCAAGTTGTATGCCATCATTTACTTCTAAATTGCAAATAGAAGGGAACAGAGCAGGTTTTTTTTTTTAAAAAAGGTTGCCTTCTGGGGTAGTAACTGATACTTTAAACTAGAGTTGGAAAAATTTCTGCTTGTTCACCCAAGAAAAGTTGAGTAAGTAGGCAAAAAAACCCAAACAACATTCTGCAGAAATTCAGTATCTATTTCAGTAAAATATACCTAGAAGCAGAACAAAGAATACAGAATTTCACAGGCTTTGCTGATTTTTGGCCCTGTAAATTTCTTGACTTTGATATTTTTCCTATTAAAGGCTTTACTCATTCTTCAAAGTGTAATTTACTAGGGAGTGTTTCTTGTTTAACTGATCTCCTTTCCCTCAACTGTGAGCCAAGCCTTAGCTTCTCATTAGCGTTACTCCTCAGATACAGAGTTTTTCTGTGGAAAAAAACTGTCATACCTGCTTTAAACTTCTATAGATAGGTTCTTAGAAACTTGGATTTCTGTTATTGTCTAGCTGTTTGAAGATAGGAACTTATGCCCTTGCTCCTAACCTCCTGGTTGCTCTGATGACAAAGCTTTGCAGTAACTCCAAGCTACATTTCCTGGTGAGCTACTTCAGTCTGTCTCTCTCTAAAATACTGTTCATAGATTTCTAAACAGCACCAAAACAAGATTATGATGATATTTTACTGTTTTCCATAAAGACTCAAGCAGTATCGGAGAAACCAAGCCACTGCACATGAATTACTAAATGTCAAGTATCTGTGGGCATACTGTTAATCCAGATGACTCTAGTTCTATTTAGTGAATTTACCTTGCAGGTCAGCTGCAGCATATATGAGTTCAATAGTTTGATAATAAGAAAAGCAAGCCAACTCCTGGTTCTTCTTTTAAGTGTGATCTTAATTTTATTCTACATGGTGTTCAAGCACAACTCAAGGCAGTCTGAATGTGTGATACAGAGAGGGTGCTCATTACTGAGGAACTGCATAGCAGTGAAGTGAGCTAGAGGTGGCCAGATCCATATTGCAAAACACTTTTGTACAGATGCCAAAACCTATCACAGGTTTTCATCCTCTTTAACAACTGTGCAGGTGAGTAAAGAACGTGTCAGTCTTGAGTCACTTTTACAATATTTATTTTGAAAAAAAAAGTAAATTTAAACCACCTGATCCACACCTAGGCAGTAAATCCTTAATGCTTCCATTATGTACCTTGAAAGTGTACTTTGAAGGATGGGAGACATACATATATTTGCCTCAACACTTTCCACAAACAGAGAGGTTGCAAATAGAGTGTTAAGGCTGTTAAAAAACTTCATTGAAGTGGATAAGAGCACGAAATGCTGTTGATCAAGCAAGATTTCTAGATAACAGGAAGAAAAGAAATTTTGCTTAACCAGGGGTTTTACCATTAAGAAACCAATATGTTGAGAAGAAAGTCTTGATTTTGTTTATTTGTGCTATAATTTGTTTTCAGAAAGCTTGTTCTATAAATAATTATAGTTTGGGTCACTTTTGGGGGGAAAAAAATAAAGTCAATACCTTCTGAATTGAATCCTTTAGATTCTTGTTGGCTAACTATTTCTGACTTCTGTTCAAGTTCAAGGATCCTTCCAAGCAATCCCCTGACATATGCTTCACGTTGCTGGTCATACAGTAGCCACTGCTGGTTCTTCTCAAGAGCCTTCATGAAAAGAAACAAAAACAGCAAAAAAGCCTCTGGCAATTTCTCAGATTTTAAAAGTATTAGACCTATATCTTAAAAATGTTAAAAGATATATTCTGCAGTTTAAATTTAAGCTAGTTAATTCTGCTTCAGACTGTAGTCATCTTCTCTGTACAACAAAGAAATCCCATTTTCATTTGGAAAGATAAGTCAGGTTGTTTAGCACAAGTTAAAATTGCAGCAATATTAAATACTGATTGGCTTACTTCCTGGAATGAGAAAATGACTTAAAGGTTTTCATGACTCATACTCAGCTTACAAAGAATTAACTTTTCAGTCTTAAATATAAAATACAAAATAACAGATCTTGAAAATGGAATAAACTAAAATTGTATCATTGCAACTTAACATTTGCAAGAGCAATGACATGAATCTTACATCTGATTGGGTCAGAATTATTCAGGTTGGATTAGAAACCTCCTGAGGTCCCTTCCAAACTCATGCTACCCCAGGCAGTGTCAGTTCTGAGGTCAGGCCAGGTCCCTGGTGGGTCCCTGCTTTGTTAGCAACTACTTTGGTCTGATTTTCCAGGCAAGGCTTTTCAATGATGATGGAAGTTGGTTGGTTGGTTGTTTTTTTTCAACAAGGTTTTGTTCTGTTTGGGTTTTTCCCCCCCCTCTGTTTTTTGTTTGTTGGTTGGGGTTTTTTTGTGTTTTGTTAGTTTGAAGGTTCTTTCTGTGTTGTTTTTTGTTTTGGTTTGTTTTGAATTTAAATTGGTTTCTTGTCACAAAATAATTTAGGTATTATAGTTTAGAGGGAAAACATACCCTCTGAGGTCCCATACTACCCAAAACCATGTATGGTGATAATCTACATTCTTATGCATCTTGATTCAGATATTTGTGCTTGGCAGTGCTCTACAGGAAACTTACATCTTTCAGTTGTTTTTCAGCTTCGTAAAAGTTAATTGGAGCTCCAGTGCTGTTTGGTACAGCTTCCTGCAGACAAAGAACAACCTGTTAGTATTCTTTAAAACAGATGACGGAAACACTGAAGCTAGTCCTGTATAACTATTAATCTCACTTAAATAGCATAATAGTATGTTACAAATGGAAACCAGATCTATAGATGTGCCTTTTATATTTAAAAATATTTGTAGACTTTTTTGTTTTTTAAAGAAGTTATCTAAGTTGTGTAGAAAATCTTTTCATAGACGTAATCTCCTGCAAGATACAGGACAAAGATGTACATTTCATTTATTCCATAACTCTGCAGCTCATTGTTGCAGTAAAGCATTTCATAAGGAGACTTGTGTGTCTTCTGCTGAGCTGCTGTCTTGGAAGATCTGAAAAATGCAGAGCTTCAGAAAAATGAAGATATTTAGGGTGTTCTTTAAATACATTAAAAAGGTGTTTGTTCTGTTTCCATATCACAGAATCACAGAATATTAGGAGTTGGAAGGGACCCTGAAAGATCGTCTAGTCCAACCCCCCTGCCGCAGCAGGATTCCCTAGACCAGGTCACACAGAAGCGCGTCCAGACGGGTTTTGAATATCTCCATAGAAGGAGACTCCACAACCTCTCTGGGAAGTCTGTTCCAGTGCTCTGGCACCTGAACTGGGAAAAAATTTCTACATGCATTCACACGGAATCTCCTATGCTTCAGCTTACAGCCATTGCCTCTTGTCCTGTCACTGGGTGTATCCATGCCAGTCTGACAACTAGCCAGACCTATAGGTGGTGCTAGGGAAAAGCTAGACCTTGGCAACTTCATGTTGAATTACAAGCATCTGTGAAACCATGCAAGCCTGTCTGGAACCGTAAGAACATACTGACTGATTTTCTTAGATACGATCCACAGCAGAGTGCTTAAAATATCGGTCAGAGAGAGTTCTTTAGACTAAAACTAGAGAGCAGCTAAACAGTTATACCTCTTTTGTAATCTGACATGTTTATTCACTACATGACAAAAGCTTTTTTGAAATTGTGTAGATACAAGTCAGAAGGAGCTTTAAGGAGATAACAGGGTAGATAACTACCTAAATCCAAGCTACCTTTTTCCCAAGTTTTCCTGTGATTTTTGGAACATGATTTAGAACAAGCTTTATAACTGAAAAAATAAAGGAGAACTTAAATACAATTGTTAAACATTAGCACTCCCTAATAAAAACAGGCTTTTGAGACACTACAATTGCTCAGATTCCTATTTCTATGAACATTAGAACTCTACCTCCATGAAAATTCTCAAAATTGTGTTATACAACTGTTATTTCCATTTCAGAGTACATCTCCTGCTCATATGCCACCTAGCAGTTTCAAGCAGCATTGCTAGACTTGTTTTTATGTTTTCCAAGACATCCATTCAAAACATCAGTCACATTTTCTTGTCATGTGTTGATGTCTTAGAATATAAGAAAGTTAAAAGTCTCTTGAAATTGAAAATAAACACATTGCATTTAAAGTTCCTGAGATACTGCATTATTAGAAGTGATACATACATGTGTTATCGCTGAAAATTAGTAGACATTAAGACAATTTTGCTATGTATTTGTCTAAAGCTGAATTTCTAGAAATTGCTGAAGTTCTGTGCAGAGCATGGGGAACTAGCACCATCTGCAGGTTAAAAGCTGGAAAAGGCTGACAGGCATCTACTTGTAGGCACCAACTTCCCTATGCCCCTTACTGAGATACTAATGCATTTTCCATGGAACATTGGAACAGGCAAAGGTAGATAAACAACTGTAGAAAACTAAATGCACTTGTAAAAGCTGCCAAGTACCTGGCAAAGTACCTATTAACCATTTAAATGAGAGAAGCAACTCATTATTCCTGCCACATCTTCTGTCATGTTAAAATCTTTACCATATGTGATGCCATGCAAAGTACAGGCAGCCAGTTTTAACAACTGAGGAGCAAATGAGGATTTGTAAGAGCAGGGAGTCTCATGAACGAAGCTGAATCAGGTGGGAAGCTTAGTTTGTCTTTATTAATGCCCCGTGTCTCTATTACTGCTGCCTTCTCAACCTGTTTAATTACCGAGCATACAAACCTGAGAAGGGCATAATGTCTGCTTAAGCAAGAGTGGATCATTACACATAGTACCACTAGTCACACCACCAGTGTGTGACCTTGAAAAAGGGACCTTGCAGTACAGCATTAGAGAATTCCCTCCACCTCTGCATTGCCTGGAGCTGTGCTCCCTGATTGTTCTTCATTTCGCATTCACAGAATCACAGAATGTTAGGAGTTGGAAGGGACCTTGAAAGATATCTACTCCAACCCCCCTGCCACAGCAGGATTCCCTAGACCAGGTTCAATCTGGATACAAGAAACTTCGTACAAGGATATTTCAGGATACAATGCACTTGTAAGAAGATTAAAAATCCATCCTGTTAGTTCTAACAGCTACTGGTGCTTAGTGGGTGCAGACTCCAAGTCTAACTTAACTGTAAACAGGTTAGACTTGGATTTTGCAATTGCAATGTTCAGTGCTTACCTGGGATGCCTGTGAAGTACTGACTCTGTTTTCAAGCTCAGAACATTTTGCAGTAACGGTAGATAGATTAAATTTTAACCGGTTAATTTCGTCTGACAGAGAACAAAGTAACTGCTCTCTCCTTTCTGCTTCCTTTGCTTTTTCCTCTAGTTGACTTTGTAATAGGGAGACTTCACTATTCTTGTTTTTCGACCTAAGCTTGTCTTTCAAGTTTTGGATTTCTCTGTCCTTCTCTCCAAGAAGGTGGTTGTGTTTTTCTGTTTTCTTTTCAAGGGAAAGTATTTTCTAAATGAAACAGAATAAAAAGTAACACCTATTAATAACCATCAGTCTGTGCAACAAGTGCATTAGCAAGTTTACAACAGTTTGCAAAGATACTTTTAAAGGTTCTCTATTAGCCTTTAATTAATTGAGAACATTACTTTTTACTCAAAACTACACAATGCTACAGTGGGCATCTGAAATATTTCAAGTGATAGTAAAAACAGTCTGAAGTGGATGAAATAAGGAAAGGATGCAAAGAAACAAATTTCACAGACTTAGTAGGTACTTAATTTTGTGTGTGAGTACAGATCACCACAGCACAGGAACCTTAAAACAGTTCCAGTGAAGAGTTGGTGACACATTTCTTAGAGTTCATTAGCATATTTAGTAGCTTTTAAGAAGCTTTTTGCAAATCAAATGACAGTAAGTGAAGTTACAAGAGAGTAAAGCACAGAGGACCAGGGTCTTGTTTTCCAAATTATCTGGCCTTTTAGTTTTAAAATGTGCTTTAGTAGATCATTTCAACTGGCATTCTCTTCTCAGTAGGCCTCCAGCAGCAGTATTGCATTTGAGGTACCCTGAGGCTCTATGTAAACTTCTGTCGTGATAGCATTTCATTTTCCATAAGAAAGGCTGATGCTGAGATCCTACATGTTGACATCCAACAGAGAAACTAAAAGAAATTGAATTTTAGAGAGCCTCATTTAGGGAATGGTTGAAGATCACACAGTGCTTGCTAGAATTAAAATATTGACAACAGATAGTACCTAGCATATCTAAACAGGCCTGTGATTCTCCATCTATAAACTAGGAACCCGATATTAAGTAACCAACCCTATTCAAGCAGCAAACTCCACCAGACACAGCAAATACACTAAGGAATTTAGCCACAACAGTACATGAGCTGTCTAGCCATAGCTAATTATTTGGGTTAGCATTTCTCAACTGACATTGGGGCACAGACACATGAAAAGCATTATTGTCAAAAGAAGGAACCTAGACACATTAGCATATCTAGTCTCTTTTAGTTGTATCCTTTTAGAGTCATTTAAAGTTGTCACAAAACATTGAAAGTTTCCTGGTCCTTCTGGGAAGCCTGACAGAATGTGTCTTGGCCACACACCAAATCTTGAACTTCTTTCTCTTGCAACCACAGATTTACCATCCAAAGGGATCTGGATAAACTTGAAGAATGGGCCCATGAGAATAAAATGAAGTTTAATAAATCTAAATGTAAGGTCCTGCACTTGGGTAGGAGTAATCCTGGCTATGAGTACAGACTGGGTGAGGAACTCATTGAAAGCAGCCATGCAGAGAAGGACTTGGGGGTCACGATAGATGGAAAGCTGGATATGAGCCAGCAATGTGTATTCGCAGCCCAGAAAGCCAACCACATCCTGGGCTGCATCAGGAGAGGTGTGACCAGCAGGTCTAGGGAGGTGATCCTGCCAATCTACTCTGCCCTTGTGAGGCCCCACCTGGAGTACTGCATCCAGTTCTGGGCTTCTCAGCATAAAAAAGATGTGGACCTGTTGGAGCGAGTCCAGAGGAGGGCCACAAAGATGATTAGAGGACTGGAGGACCTCCCTTAGGAGGAAAGGCTGAAACAGTTGGGGTTGTTCAGCCTTAAAAAGAGAAGGCTTCGAGGGGATCTCATAGCTGCCTTCCAGTACTTAAAGGGGGATTATAGGAAAGAAGGGGAGAGACTTTTTATGTTCTCAAACTGTGACAAGACAAGGGGAAATGGTTATAAGCTGCAAAAGGGGAAATTTAGGTTGGAGATTAGAAGGAGGTTCTTTACCCAAAGGGTGGTGAGGCACTGGAACAGGTTGCCCGGAGAGGTTGCGGATGCCCCATTCTTGGCGGTGTTCAAGGCCAGGCTGGATGTGGCCCTGGGCGACCTGGTCTAATGATTGGCATCCCTGCCCATGGCGGGGGGTTGGAACTAAATGATCTTTAAGGTCCCTTCCAACCTGAGCCATTCTATGATTCTATGATTCTAAATGGACTACAAGGCTTGGAAATTGCAGTGTCTTAGGCAACTGTTTGCAAACACAATGTTCTCTGAAGGAAGCACTTAAAATAATTCTCTGGGACCAACAGTTGCAAACAGTTGGACATGTGAGGACAGGTCTTAATAGACTAGTAGGCACCTCTGGCCTCAAGTCTTTGTATTTAACAGCTTTGTCAGATGATTGTAATATTAATAGTTGAGTCATCGTTGAAAAATATTTGAGAACAAAAATGTCAAACTAAACCAGTAGTGACATCAAAGTAAACCAAGTTTTAAGAGGACTAGATCTTGCTTACAAAGTTGGACATACTCAAGACTCAGGTTTACTGTGCACAGTTAGGACATAACAAGCATTAGCTCGAGTACAAACATCCACCTCACCTCAAGGAGCTCCTTTCTTCCCGGATCAGTTATTTTGCTTTTGCCTTTAACAGATTCCTCCACCGATTTTCTCGAAGCAGCATTCTCCTGCTTACACTTCTCGAGATCTCTCTCAGGTCTGGAGCTACCCGACTTCAAGTCCCACTTACCAACAATTATATCTTTAGCGGTCTTGAAATTCATCTTTAAGCACCTATAAAAAGTAAAACGTAGCGTTACGGAATAGCAATCGCTTCTACAGGCAGGACGTGGCTTTTGACAGTTTTAGTGACGCGTGGGTAGCACGGGGCTTCACCAGTTAGGCTTCACTGGCTACTGGTTCCGCCTATTGCTGCCGGCTGTCGGGACGGGTTGCGAGGAGAAAACGGGCCCATGAGCACCCGAAGTCTCGGCGAGATAGAGACCTCTACCCACCGACGGCTCTTGCCCCAACCGAACTCGGCCTAGTCCCGCTTCCGGGAGTTTGAATACCGCGGCTCCAGTGCTGTCACTTCCGCTCGGGGGGCGCTTCACTGTCGAAGCGATTGCTACGGCGTCGCCGATGGGTCAGAAAGGTGTGGGAGCGGTTACAGAGTGTTTCCGCGGCGACACTGGCGGGAGGGGACTGAGTGAACATGCCTGAGGGGGACTGAAGGGGCTAGAGCCGTCGGGTGCTGAGTGGCAGTTAAAGGATGATAGGGCGCTGCCAGATTCTCTGCGGAGTGCGTGAGGGGAGGCTCTTCCTTGGCTGGCCGGTGCCATGGGTCCTTCTCCTGCGTTGTTTTTGTGCCTCAGTGCATGTGCTGGCGACTGTCTGCAGCAAGGCGAGGGCTGCCCCAACCCAGTCCAGGGCGGCTGGGCCTTTCCGAGTGGGCAGAGACCGTATTTGCTTCTCCTTTGCGGGGCCATAACTTGTTTTTTTCTGAGGGGATTTCCATTAAAAGGCAGTTGTAGAAGGAGTGATGGTGGCAGGTGAGATTTTTCCTGTGTTGCTGCCTCCCAATGGCTCTCCCCACCCTGCACGAAGCTTTGATTCATTTGCAGTTTGGGCAGAAAGGGCATTGATTACCAGCTGCCTGGGGCAGCAAGCCTGGCCTGTAGCTCTAACAGTGCACCAGCTGGGGGACTTGTCTAGGACTGGGATGGGCAAGGGCAGAACAACCTGCCATGATGCATTAGCCATAACTGGTGGGTCCTCTCACTGCTATGTGTTAGGTGTCTTTATCCTCGTTCCTTCTGGAATGTGCTGGTTTTAAATTATCTTTCCCAGAAGTCATCTTCCTCGAATGGTCTATCTTGGATTCAAAAGTAATTAGCTAGAATAGTTAGCATGTGCCCATATAAAAACTAAGCTGAACTTTGTCTGCGTATGACTCATTCTTTTCCATCTTGCTGGCTTCCCCTCTCCTCTCTGCTTAAAAATATATTTTGCAGTGGTACTGTGTATCGCTTGGTATTTTACATGTGCTTCACAGCTGAGAACAACTGCAGAAAAGCTGAACATGACATAGCTTAGAGCAGAGTTCCTTTTACTTGTGTAAGTTTTGCCTAGTTTCATTTATAGTAAAGACTACTGCATGTATTTAAGATAAAATGTTTTGTAGGCCTCCAAACAATACATTGTCACATTTTTTGCATGTATTTCCTTATCTTTTCTGTATTTTTACTCATCCGTGTATATTTTAATAATTTCTCAAGGGAGCTACAGAATTCATTCACCATGTGAAATGCAGAGCGTGTTATCATTTATTCTGTGTAAAACGTAGTTGTTCCGGAGCATGACTGGAGGGGGAGCACTTAAACTATTTTTTAAGACAGTAAGGATTTTGTGCTTATGCGCTGTCACGGAGACAAGCTGGAAACATTTACAAACAATAAAGTTCTAAAAATTAAGAGGAAAAGAAAACAAGCTGTCGTGAAATCTGCTGCCTTGTACTATCTTGAGTTCTGGAGTTGTGCTTAATATTCGTGTTGCTTATGCTTATTCTTGCCTTGGTTACTTAGGAGAGATTTATCACAGTTTTAAGAATAAAAGCAACAACAAAAAAATCTGCACTAGTTTTTACACTGTGCCCTTTCTGTTACTGGATTTCGCTGGCGGGAGCCTTTTTTTGTATAGGAACACAGAACTTGGTGTCAATTTACAGATACTTGGGGTTTTGGTTTTTGTTTTTTTTCTCATAGCCTTCAGTAGGTAATCCGTCATCGACCCACCCATAGACCTTCTTTACTATAAACCAGCTGTTCCCTCCCTCCTCTTCCTGCTAGCATTTCACTCCAGAAGCTAAGGAGTTTGAAATTTAAGACTTCCTTGAATTTCTTTGGTAACAACCGACGATTAGTCAAGACTGGAAACAATGCTTCGGGTGATCGTGGAATCTGCTACCAATATCCCTAAAACCAAGTTTGGGAAACCAGATCCTATTGTTTCTGTTATTTTTAAAGGTAAGGAAAACTTGCATAAATGTACTCAGGAAGGAGTTTCCCTGCAGGACAGTGCCATATGTAGTATTCGAAAATCTGTGAAAACATGTTTTCCTGAAGTTACATCTTATGTAGCTTGAGGGAAGACTTTTTAATTAGAGAGACAGGAGTTACCTGGGTGAAGTTTGAACTGGGTGGAGTGCGTTGGCTAGAAGTGCTTCTGTTTCACGATCTACATTTTACAAGCTTTTGCAACAGCTTAGCCCTTTGCTTTAAAAACCAAATTTAACTGCATAGAAAAACCCCATTTTTAATTCTAGTATTGAAAATTACCTTGTTTTCCATCTAAAATAGTCATTCCTCTGTCATGTTTGCTTTGCAGAGCCTCTGCTCACTGTAAAACTGTTTTTTATTTTGACTGGTTTATTGTTATTACCAGCATGTTAAAAAACAGTAAGACCATTACTGAAAGTGTTTTGAGTTTGGTTTGGTTATTTTTTACAAACCAGACTGCACTTGGAAATTTTGCCTGTTGAGCTTATTTCATTTTAAATGAAGATTTAGTAAGGGAAACCACATTTTCACTTTAATTGCTTTTTAAATGCGTATGGGACAAGAAGAAAACAGTGTGATAAAATCAGCATTTATATGGAAAGCTAATTACTTTATAGTATGTTCTACCTGTTGCTATCATTTCCTCACTTGGCTAGAGTAAAGGAACATGATTTCAGGTATTGATAAATATAACTTGAAGGTTTTTTTATTTCTGTGTTGTTGAATTTGTTTCTCAGTCCTTCAGTTATCCAAACACAGGAGTTGGACAACAGACATTGAAGGAATGAGTTTATACTTCATGTGCTATAACTGGGATTTTCAGTGTTCACAAAAATGCTTAACCATTGTCTTAAATACTTCATAATGGTGACAGCCTTTTAGCAGGATAATTATATATATAAATATATATATAATTTTCATTATATCTGCCACTTCTTTTTGTGTGGTTTTACTACATACCAACAGTCAGATGTTTTTTGCTTTCTGTTCAGAATGATTCAAGGGGGCCAGAATACATCAGGCTTTTGCCAGCTATTGAGTAGCTTTGATTTAATTTGTAAGTAAAGAACCTCATTGCCAGCTGCAGTGGCATAGGAATCATATCTGAAATATGTTGAACTTCTGACTGTTAATGTTCACATTTTTTTTTAATAGCCTGTTCCCCCTCACTCTGTTACTGTGTAGAGATGGGGATTAGATTGTGAAGGATTATCACACTGTGATAACACTGTGATTGTGTGGATTGTGCAATTCTTGTGGAATTTTTGAGAAGGCGTATATTGAAGGGCAGCTGTCTTCAACAGTAGTCCATACCCACTGTGGCTCCTGGTGGACATAAAAACCACAACTGGGAGTTTATTTTCCAGACTGGAAAAACCTCAGGCATTTGCAGGACTTGGGCCATAGCCCTGCAGTACATTTTCACATTCTTGTTTGACTCTGGAGTGTTCTTGGAAAAGTCTTGGAGAACAGTGCTTATCTGACAGAAAATCACTGTGGAAGTGGAAACTGTTTTGTTTGTTAGGTTTTTCAAACTGTAACTTTCATAGCCTTTGTTGATGTCAGGTTCAGTAATTTTAAGACTTCACTGAAAACAAACATTATCTCTCAGGATTAGACCTTTATGGCTATGGTGTGAAGAACAGGGTCATGATCTACAGCTGTTAGTATGTGACTCCGCCAGCACTTCATATGTTAATACACATATGCTAGTATAGTTTCATATGTGCATAGAATAGGCTTCATCAAATTTGTGTAATAGAGCTATAGGACAATTAATATGGTGACATATATTAGATACATATCAAGAGGAAATAGGCAGCTGTTTCTGTTGTGATATCTTATTTACAATAGAGGGGGTTTGTGCAGGCATTTAATTTTTTTTATTTCCCACACATTCCTGTTCAATCCAGTGGGATAGAACTTTTATTTACTTTAGAACAGCTCACTGTTCAAAGAGAACTACACCCTGAGAGTAAATGAGTATTGCTGTCTGGAGCTGGGTGCTGTTACTGCTGGGTGCTGTCACTCTACGTGAGACAGATTATTAGTCAAATTAGTATGAAAAACTGTTGCTATTTGCTAAAGCAGCACTAAATGGTAATGATTGAGCCAGTACAATTCTTTTGGTCTGTCAGATACACCAAACTGGAGAAAAATCTGTCAGATTCTTGTCTTTAGGTATAAAAATGGACACAATTGTTTATGTGCATGGACATTTAGTGTTTTAACTGTTCCTTTTAACTGCCTCATTCAGCTCTATGCGTTGCAAGCTGATGTGAAATGGTATTTGGTTTGATTGGGCCTATCTGAATAAAGTTCCTTTTGCCATTTGTGCATAATCTAAGAGGTCTTCAGCAGGCCTGCAGTGGTTCATAGCTATGTTAGCTTATATTTCGGCATGTGAAAGAAAAGGGTATTAGAGTGTAATTAGTCACTAAATTTATGTTTTCTGTTTTGCAGAGAATTAAATTACCCTAACTTACATTTCCTGTCTTTTGGAGGTCTGCTCATTTTGGTCCTGCAGTTGCTGCCGTTATGCAATCCTAAGTCTTCATTCACAAAAGTGAATGAATTCTCCTGAATCTTAGACTTAACACTCTTCTAAAAGTTGTTTGCTTCTGCTATTCCCCACCTGCTGACTGATAAAAATACTAGTTATAATAGAAGAAGAAAAATAAATTGTAAGCATTGGTTGTTTTGCGGTACTGTAATTATCTTTCTAATGATGGAACATTTTAAGCAACTCATTTTGAATAAATCTTTTTTGAACAGTCATTTCATTGATTAGCACTAAGATCTTATTACATTCATTTCCAGTTGAGAATATTAAATAATATGTGCTGTGGTAGTATAATGCCTCCTGGTGTGATTTACAGTATTGCCCATTGTAGCTGGATTCATTATCAGCAGAGGAAGGCAAACAAGGACTTGAAACTTACATGAGCTCTTGGAATAACTGCACAGTCCATCTTATTCTGCATGGCAAGGATAAATTTTTTTTTTTGGTGGAAAGAAGAAAGCTCTGACAAGAGTTTAAACAACAACATCAAAACCCCCCATTGCATTAAAATAATAATAAAAAGTGTAGTAAAAAGAAAGTGAAGTGAAAACAATACATGCTCAAGTAATGTGAACGTTACACTGACTAAAATTACAACTAAAACCCAGTGTAAGTTGTTTCCTAGTGTTTCTCATCCAACTTTCACACAAATGCGTAACAGAGGTTTTTTCTTAGTATAATCCGGAATATCCATATTGTGAGTGGAATCATAAATCTTACTCTTACTTCTGTGAAAGTGGAGTGGAAAATTTTACCCTTTGTCAAGAATTGTCTTGACTTTTGTTCAAGCCAGGGCTTTCCTTACCTTGAAGAGTTACATTTGAATTTAGGCAGGGATCCTAGTAGTTTATCTGTTAGTTCTATCAGGATCATGTCTGTGATTCACTATCTCCTTTGCAAACAACTGCAACTGTTCCTTTTTTCACCAGCATTAAGATCTTTTCCATGATTCTCAGCTCCTATTTTTAGGAGGACTTGGAGTACCAATGCCAAACCCCAGATATTCTAGGATAATCAGTTTTGAAAATGCTGTGTCTCCTATAGATAACAAGAAGTTGATTTTTCTCCTACTAGTGTTTTAATTAGTTCTTTGTTCCGCAAAATGCGAGTCCACAGTATGGTATGTTATGAATGCTCTTTCCTTTGTGGTATGATGTGAGTCAATATCCTGTATATATTGTAGAGAATTCCTGTTACATAAATGTGAGTCAGTCCTTGCAATTTGCAGTATGAGCTGACTTTTTTTTTCTTTCAGTACATCTCACTCTCAGCCAATAAAAAGAGCCACCACAGTCTACTGCTTGAATAGCGGGTATATGAACGTGTCCATCTGTTATATCTTTACCATTGCTTCCCAGACCTTTGCAACGTTTTCCTGGCAAAGTATAGCCATAACTGCAAATCAGAAAAATGCTATTAGCTTTTCTGTAGTCCTTAAATTCAAGGTGTGTGTCTGAAACTTAGCATTCTTATGGTGGCTGATCTATTTTATAGATCAGTTTACTGATTGTACTTAAGTATATTCATTTATTATCACTAATACATGCAATTTCAGTTAAAAGAGCTGCGTGTTTGCCACTGTTCTGTTGTGCTTCTGAGTGTCCTGTCAGGACTTGTTCTCCATCAGATTTGTATACATATAGTGCAGCTAAAAAGTAAAAATAAAGCTGTGGCACCTTACTTGCTTTGAACCTGTTGTAAGAACAGAATTTTGTTTCCCTGTTTAATAGCTGTGGAGGCCTGCAGAGGACCTCTGCAGTGCTTGAGTTGTGTTATTCCTCTCAGGAGAAGGAATTTGAATTTAAATGCCACACTATATGTAATTTACATCACACCCCACACTCCCATGATTTGTAGGTTGCCTAAATGCAAATTTTACTATGAAGTATGGAAAATTTGTGGGTTTTAGGTTACAGTAAGTGTCTGCGTAACTTCTTGAGACCAATTTTTCAGGAAGGACTGCATTTCCTCTTATATGCATGTATATTTCTGCTAATATTTGCTCATTTGAAGCAGAAAGTGCTGACACTGTAACCCATCTTCTTAAGACTTTTTTTTTTTTTTTACCTGAAGTGATTTTATTTCAGAACTAAACACTTAAAAGTGTTTTGTAACTCGGATATAGTAAATCTGTAACACATTTTCTTTACTACTGAAGTTCATCACTGAGGTTACTGTTTGGTTTGCTGTCTCCAAGTCTTTCAGTCTTTTATCATTACCGAAAGTTGCAGTCAAAGGTCATAACAGATTGAGAAACCTAAAAATTAATTTTGCTTTTGGGGAATACATCTAGCTATGCTTAAACAAAACAAAATAAAATGCTTGAACTACTAAAATTGCCCAGGAGACTTTTTGAATGTAAAATGTGCAGCTGCTGGACAAGATAAAAAATGTTGGAACATTTGGTTTAAAGCTCAAACTTTCTTTTGAAAAGTGAAAGAAAAAATGGTGAAATATGTGTATTGCTTTAGCAAAAGTTCATCACATTTTGTTTGTATTTGCAGATGAAAAAAAGAAAACAAAGAAAATTGACAGTGAACTTAACCCTGTTTGGAATGAGGTAATTTTTTTCAAAATAAATTCTTGGGCTTTATTAAGACAACACTTGTAAAAAAAATTTTAAGTCAGTTTCTGCAGTTGTGACTATCTGTTAGAAAGAGGAACTAGTGATATGTGTTCTTTCAAGTGCTGGTAAGTGCAGGTGAATGAATTAATCTTGCACCACATATTGCAATTCATTACTTAATGTTTTTATGTAAAAGTAGAAGAATATCTAGCAAGTTTGTGTCCTGGCTTTGTTCCTTCTTACTTTGGACCAAATGCTATTCAGCCATTGCTTAGTTATGTGCATGTGAACATAATTAATTCCTTTGTTATATACTAGGAGAAAACCCTACAGGATTAGAAAGAATCATGTATTTAAGTTCCTCTTGATTCATTTGTAGAACTGGTCCTATTTTGCATCTTCAGTAATAGTTTTCTTGGGGAAAATATTTTCTTAGTAGTGTTTTCTCACAACCAGAAATGAAAGTTAAAGATTATTCTTACATTTTGTAATTAGGAATACAAAGAAAGGGAACATACAAATATTTGTCTAAATTCAACAGCAAGTGACTTCTACCAGTATTGCAGGGGAATATTGTCAGATCATATGAATAGCAAGAAAATACTTATGTTAGTGTGAGGAAGTGGAACTGCAAAAGAGGTTATGACTCAGTATTAAATAATTCAGTTCTTTTTCTGTTATTGTTACTAGTAACTAGCAAATCAAGAATGTGCAATGAGCATGTTCCCAGATTTTTCACTTTGCTTTTGCAAATATAGGCTGGGCTGGGCTGTCTCTCACTAAATGCAAAATTTATTTCTGAATAATTTTATTGTATGTGCTACTCTGTTGTTAATTTACACATAAGTTGTCATTGTAATTTGGTTTTGCTCCATGTTTTTATTTAGATTCTTGAATTTGACTTGAAAGGAATTGCTCTGGATAACTCATCCTCTCTGACAATTATTGTGAAGGATTTTGAAACAATTGGACAAAACAAGTATGTGTTTGTTTTGTTTTGTTTTTCCCCCAGCATTAAACACAACTTTCAATACAGAATTCCAGGGAAATCAGGCAAAAAATGGAACTGCTAGGTGCTGGAGAAAAATGATGGATGCAGTACAATGGTTTCTAATGTCACGCCTACTTGTAGCCTATAAGCCTGTGGGCTTTCTATCCCTCACTAGTTGGATTGTTACTCTGACCCTAAGTGTCAGCTTTCATTCTATACTTAATTTTAGACATGCTGAACCTAAATTCAAGGAACATCTTCAGTATTTTAAGCAGGATTTGGGTAAAATTTAGGTCCCTTCACCTGTTACTGTCATTTGAAAACTGCAGCTGCTGCGTTTCAGTTGGTCTTTATTGTAATAAAGTCCTTGTGTAACTAGAGGACTACCACTGGTGCAGGTTGTCATCTTGCTAAATGGTTCTAGGCAGTATCCAAGTCTACTATACATAGTAAGTGTCCAGAAAGTAGTTCTGCAGCTCTTTTAATTGGCGTTCTCAGAACTCAGCTAACGTGAACCCCCCAAAATTACAAAACGCAGTTAAGGCTATTAACTGTCTTTAAAAATCTCCCCAAGAGGATATATTTTACATCAGCTAGTTAAGCCTAGGAAAAAGAGAAGTCTAAGTTCAATTTCCTATCTTGTCTGGAGGAAGTGAAGCCCTAGACTTATCTCCTGGGAGACTGACTTAGTAATCAGGACAAGTATGTTGGGTAAAATACAAAAGCTATCTTGAGAATGGAATCTGGGGTTTTTTGAGTGTCCTAGCCAGTGGCCCACTGAATCATGAGTTCTCTGCATGGTCATTAGAAAGCTTGAACATGAAAACAAAAGTAACTTCCCCAAGATCAGCTTACAGAACTCCTTTTTCAATGTCAGATGTGAGAGTAAATTTTCCCACACTGAGTAGGGAAATGAATCTGTCTGTAAATGCTGGCTGAGTGTTACAAGCCTCAGGCTTATTGTATATATGGAAGACTGGCAGGATTTTTAATTTGGTGGGTGTTTGGGGTTTTTTTGTTTTGTTTTCTCATTTAAAAAAAATATTGTTTTGTATTAAGAGAGTCTCCTGTGATAAGTAAATTGAATAACCTCAGCAGAGGAAGAAAATGGATATCTAGCTTCCCATTGCTTAGAGGAGAACTCTAGACATAAAAATGGGGTGAGAGGCCACTGCCTTTTCTGACATTCATTTCTTGGAAAGGAAGGAAGGAGACTCCTACTATCAGTAAAGGATTTAGAGTTGTAAAGTCTTCAGCAGATAGAAATAACCATTTTCATGATGCTCCTAACATGCAGGAATGTGAGGCATTTTCCCCCCTGCACCATTTCTGTTTTAGTTAGTATTGTTAGTGCGTGCTGATAGGCTTGAATCCTACTTTAAAAGTCTAAACTACCTGTGCTGTATGGAGAGTATCTGTATGCCTAAAATTGGGCTCTACATTTTTCAGACATCTAAAAATCAAGTAGCATAGAATCTATGGCTGCAGATCTTTTTGTGTAGGCTCCTTTTTTTTCATTTGTGAGAGGCTAAAGGAAGGTTTAATTCTTGCAGTTGTTTGTTGAGTTCTCAGTGCTCAGACAAAAACTTTATGTAGTAGTAAGATGCTTTATTTTTAGTTTTGACAAAAACTTTTATTATTAATTTTAGAGAACTGAAAATAAGCAAAGAGTAACTATATCTGCATATGTGCCTGGAAGTATATGACACAAAACACAAATAGATTTCCTTCAACTGAAAAATGAAACATGTATCTGTTTTTTTGACACATTGAGTGACTACAGCATAAAAGAGGGTATGATTTTCTGGAAAGGGGTTGGGTTTTGTTTAGTTTACTCCTGCTGTTGAAGATACTGAGAAAGGAGCCACCTTGAATTGAGGCTTCTATCTTTATATGAAAGGAGATGATGTTATAAAAAGTTTTAGAGTATGCTAAGTGCTGTCAGTGTCCGTGTTGGCATTTAAACATTTTTTGTAGGTTTATGCTTTTATAGGATAGGAACATAAAATAAGTAAACATGTAAGTAATTAAGGTGTTTCGTTCAACTAACTTTTAAGAGTAATCTTTATAGTTGTCAATTTTAAAATTTTTTTTACTAGATTTGTTCCTGTGAATTGACTTGATAGGATCTTTTGGCTGTGGCCATCAAAAAAAATTGTTGCCATGAGAAATTAAAACAGTATATATGGGAACACTAGAATTCAAGGAATTTGTATTCTGTTAAAAAGCATAATACATAAACTTAAGTAAAATTGGAGGATACTTTTTGTCATTTTGACTTGGACTTTGAGGTTCCTGCTGTATTTGTCATAAAACAATTACATAACGGAGTTTTTAACAAGTTTTGTGTGATTGTGAACATAAGAAGTTAGAGATTTGAGAAAAACACCACCACAAAAAAAACATATCTGGAGTTTTGTAGCATTTAAGCTTTAATTCCATATCAGAACTGGAGGTGTACAGAATACCTTAAAGCAATGCATGCAGGTAATTTCAGTGAAGACAATGTATTTTACCAATTGAAATTATTAGCAACCTTTTATGTTCTCCACGCCTTTTGTTCTATGACTTGTCACACACAAATAAACTTGGTCCCTCATGTCAATTGCAGGAAAAGGGTAAGGTCTTGGGTGGCAGCAAGCTAATCAGAAAGCTTTCTTTTAGATAACCTACAGCTAGGATAGAGTGTATTGTGTTGCGTTGAAACGTGCTTGTACTAAGAGCTCTGTCAAAGTCTAAGGAGTTCTTTCTTAGCACACATAACAAGATAAAGCTCCATCAGTGTGCTTTATCTTTAGCTATCCCTTAGTGGTTAAGATCTGCCTATTTCTACTTAAATTATATAATTTTTGTCTAAAAAGGTAAATATATACATTTGGAGAAGCATCACTCAGATTTGGTTTAATCTTTGAAATAAAAAAAAGAACAGCTTATCAAAAATGAGATGCTGGGTCCTTACTTCTTTGTATGAAGTCCTAGACTTTAAATAAGGATCTACTTCTTTGCTGCACTCTCATGCTCTTTCTTTTCTGTCAGTGCCCAGTGGTGTAGACTGTTTCTATATTGAGAAAGGGTATGATATCACATCATCTTTTGTCCCTTTTGTTTGTTTGGTTTTGGTGGCAAATTTGGATATTTTGTTACACTGAGCTAGATCTGTCTATTGTTAGCTTCTCTTTACTACTTTGTGCCTCCTCCCAATATGTGAATTCGGGTTTTTACAATACTCCAACAGCTCTGTTGTAAAACCACTGTGAGTCAAGCCAGTTCCCTCAGATCTCTCATTCTTGAGATGTCTGTAGGTCAGTAAAGCGGGAATATATTGTATGAATATATTGTATATTTCGAGGTCGCTTCCAACTCTTAATATTCTGCGATTCTGTGAAATCACAGAACTTGTTATAGAAAAGCTTGCCAGTAATCAGAATTTTGTAATGGATTTTATAACATACAAGAAAATAAAGGTACTTATCTAAAGCCCCTATAATGTTTTCCTCTGCATCTGAGTTCAAAGTTAAGCAGGCATATGTGGGGGTCTTTTAAAGCTGTATTTGTAAATATCATCTGGACATATGTGTAGTGCTTAACTCCCAGCTTTTGCAAAGGCCTCTGTTTTGCTTGGGTTTAGCATTGCAAGTTGTCTACCAGTTATTCTGTGTACAATTTAAGCAGCAAACTAGTAAAATTCTTTGGGAAAGTGACTTCCCAAAGACAGAGCTGTGCAAAAATTACATAGTCCATACGAAAGACAGAGCAACATCTTCAAAATAATGCTCTTTGAAAATAAATCTTCAATAAGTGCCATATATTTGCAGTGTGTGATGTCTTTGGAAGGGCTATTGGCAGGGAAACAGGATGAGGGGGTGAAAAGGGCGAAACACATTAGTAGGCTTCCTGGCTGTAGCAAGGTAATAGGAAATGCCATTTTGGATTTCTTTTAAAAACACAAAGCACTTAACAGCAGGAGAGATTTGGTATTAATGAACATTCACAATTAGACAAAGGAACATATGAAAGAGGGAATGTGGAATAAGTTTCCTGTATATTGCTTGTATGTATGTATAACCTTTATTTGTGTAGAGGTACTTATTCTATTTACTGAGTTTGAGAGAGAGATTTAGGACTATTAGGCTTACCATTTCATAGTTTTGCTGTTCTCTGAGTATCCTCTTTAAATACTTAGGAAAAAGTCTATAGTTAGATAAATGCCTGAAGTGCTCCAGCTTTCCAAAAAGATGCTTGATGAAAGAGTGTGCAAATGACACTCCCTTGATTTGTCTGCATTCTAGTTCAGGGTTGGGAAGGTGGAATACAATGCCTACCTATATGGTCCTTACTACTGAGAGCTATTATAATGACAGTTTAAGAAAAAAAGAGGGGGGGGGGAGTGAGGGCTGGACAATATTGTATTAATTTTTACATGTAAATTTGATGTAGTTAACTGATCTGAAGTCTTTCAAAGGTAAAGGCTCATTATTTTAGAAACCTGTGATGTGCTTTTGTCATTAATGAGTAGATCCAGTAACTTAGGAGGTGCATCTGGTGTTTAAGCTAAGTGGGATTCGAGTCTAAATCAATAATCTTTCCTATAGAGGTTAATGTTTTTATAATTTTACTTTAAAGTCTAGATTGAATTTGGATTTAGTGGTTGAATGTACAGGACTGTGTCACCCAAGAAAGAGCACTGATAAGAAGCTACACTATGTCTTTTACTTTATTTTCTCTCTTCTGGAGGATAATACGCTATTACTGTTTTCAAGGTAGAGACAGCTTTTGCTCATTGTGCCCCTATTCTTTGCTGTAGTGTAGGCTAGGAGTGGAACAATGTGTTTCTCACCCAAAGTCCCTCTCTCTGGCTGCTCACTCACAAAGCACCTAGTCAGTACACACTCTGGTCTTCTATGCATCTTACTTCTGACTAGTTTTGGGCATTTGGTCTGTTGATGCACCTAAGAAGTGACTACAGAACCAGTACTCCCCTCTAAAACAACACAGCAGAAGATTGCAATACAAACCATGATTTGTTACAGCTCGTAGAAACTTACATAGCTGTTCATCCAGCCCATTCTTATACTGACTCAAAGGGAGGAGCAGAGAGGATGTTATTCTTCTTTTACACTGTGCCAAAACAATGAACTCACTGCTTTGGCATGTTTCTGTAAATCAGCCCTGAAAGAACAGTTGAATATTTTTCCGTTTCTTTTTTGCTAGAGATAGAATGTACTGCTTCATTTACAGGATCACTAAAGTTTTGCATATAGATGCTCCTCGTGGTAAAAAGACACAGTAATTGGAAAAGATAAAGCAAACCATGGTGACACGTATGCAAACAGGCCACCAGAGGAATAAGCTAGAGAGGACTCATGATCGCTGCTTAGCTAGATTTTCCACCAAAAAGATGGCAAAAAGATGTTTGAAAGCACAACACAGCTGTTTTCCATTATGTCTAATGCTGTTAGTAGAAATATCAAACTCAGAACACAAATCTTTATGCAGTTTAAAAACAAACAAAACCCCCAGTAACTTCAGCTGTCGCTGTGAAGTTAAGGAAGGAAAAAAAAAGTGTTAACAGTCGTGTTTGAATGAAGTGATTTTCATTCCATTTGAAAGAGAACTGGGGTAATGTGTTTCCCCATGTTCTTTGCGTAGTTAGTAACCTAGGTTACTAACAGAGGAAAACCAGATCGGGCACACCCTTTTCTCAAGCAGAAAAATGCAGCCACAATTGAATAGTGCACCAAATAATTTAATCAAGTTTAAGTATTTCATGTAGTTAAATAATTTCTAGATTGTTTGAATTCTCCTACAGCTGACCCTTTTGCGTGGGTTCTTTTCCACCTGAGTGGGGCTGCACATAGCTTTCCTATGCAAGATCCAGCCTGGTTAAAATTCAGTTTTGAGGTTTTCTGCTTTGTACAGAGGAGTTTCTGTGCTTTATTTCTTTTTTAAAGTTTTTTCTTGCAAAGAGTATTGTCAAATAACTAAAGAAGATAAAAATAATTGGTTTGCTCTTAATAAACATTTAAAAACTCAGGATGAATAAGAGATGATTGGTGTTGGGTCTTGTAGCATAGAATCTATTACGGAATATATACACTGAGAAAGAAAGGTTGAGTGTAGCAATTATAACTGCAGTGTTGGATCAAATCTGCTGATAAGAATAATTAATATAAACGTCTGCCAAAATGACCCCTTAAAAAATGAAGAATTTAAATGCTTGACTCTCAAGGGATTAAAATCACTGAGCTTCCAGTAGAAGTAGCATATAAGCAGCTGGAGGAATGAACTGCTACCTTTAAACAGAGAAGGAGCAATAAAATGGTTGGTACTGTGAGTTAGCATTTCCTGATCCAGGCACAGGTTTGAAGTTTCACTTCTCTTGGTTATTTGGGCAGCTAACAGGAAGTGCTAATCACAGCACTAACAGATTAGTTTTGGCACAAATGCAAAGCTGTGTTTAATAGTTGGTCATCGGTAAGTTCATTGATTTCATTCTGGCAAACCAAGTAGTTCTCTTTGGTTACCAGGGGGAAAGTATCATAGGCCTAGTACTGATAAGGTATATTTGAAGTGGTTTAAAAACTACTTCTGAATGTGGACTTCACATTAATCTTCAGTGTCTTATTCAGTGGCAGACCAGAATGTTTAAACTGCTTGTGGCAGGACGGGGTTTTTGCTTTACTTCTGCAAAGCTGGAAAAGAGACCTGGCTGATGGGGAACCATACATACGTGAGTCTAGCTGTCTGCTGCCAAAACAGCTGATGAGCAAAAGGTCAGGCTATTCTGAAAACAGAATCTATCCCACTTGATGGTGTCAAGAGACCAGTGTGATCGGGAATTAACCAGGCAAATGTCTTCTGTCTAGCAAGAGGAAGAAAGCTGAAAAGGCTCAAGCAAAGAGCAGTGTCCTTTGATGATGAATAGGTGACAGAAAGTCTTTTCAGCTGTGCTGGAAGGAAGGGACTCCTTGTCACCTTGAAAGTCATGACTTCAGAGGGAGATTGCATGCAATCCTGCCAGCAGGTAAAAAGTCTTCAGAATTCAGAGGAAGACAGCAACTTCACAATAGTGTTACAGGGAACTAAGAGTCTCATTACATATCAGAAGGGAGTGCATTAGCAGACCTTACAGCAAAGCATTCAACAGCAATAAACTGTTAATCGACGTGATGTTACAGCAGCAGCTGCTGCTGTCTGACTTAGCTGATTTGGTCTTACACAACTTAGCCCAAAGATCAGAGACCTGAGAGAAGCATCTCAGGAAAAAAAAAAACAAAACACAACTTTCTCCAAGAGCTATAGAAGTGACAAAGATGAGACCTAGCAATGTCTGTGAGGCATTCCTTGTTACTTTTGAAAATATTACTTTAGCTGTTGAGTAGTTGCATGATCAAAACCAGACTGGATGTGGTCCTGGGTGACTTGTTCTAGCTGGATGTGCTTGAGCAGAGGGGTTGGACTAAATGGTTTTGAGCGGTCCGTTCCAGTCTTGTCAGTTCTATGTTTTGGTAAAGGAGAGGTGAAACATGCCAAATCCAGTGAACAGGGTAACTTCAGACTAACTGCCTGGAAGCTTAGAATTTAGCTAAAGCTTAGAAGTAGGCTAAGATATAGGCTGAATATTAAATTTCTCTCTCTTGTTACAGTGCAAAAAGACTGTAGACTATTGTGGCCCAACCTGTTAAAGCAGGGGGCATCAAAGGACTTCAGAGTCAAGTAGTAGCGAATAAGTAATCTACTTAACTGACTTCCCTCTTCAGTCTTCTGAAGGAGATCAGAATTTTGAAAACAATTACTATGTATTCCAGTGTTTGTGTTATTATCATTTGCACAGGACAGATGAGGATGTAGAAATGGAAATTTACACTGGAAAATTTCAGAAGCAGAACTGCTGAACAGCTTGAGTTAATGTCACCAGATAGGAGGGTGTGGTTGCTGAAACAGTCATCCAGATGATTTGAGACTGGGTGACTTCTGAAGTTCTTTTTAGCATTCATGTAAATCACTCCAGTTCATATAAAATTAAAATGGCAGTTCTACCACTTTTTTCTACAAATATACATGGGAAAATATTTTCTTTGTGTTTCTCTAGAATCAGATTTGGCCTAGCTGATTTGGGGTAGTTTTGTTGTGTTTTTCCCTTCTATGACACCTCAGACTATGTATGTTTACTTCTGGTATTCTCAATGGGAAGGCTTAGACACAGTTAAAGAATTTGGGGAAAATAAGAATACTTGGAATTGAAAGCTTTTATTTAGTAATTTTGCAATGAAGGAAGTGGATAGAATTTGGTTTCTTTCACTATCCAGGTCTGTATGTGAAATTCAAGCATTTGCTCCTTCCAAATGTAGGAATAATTTCTCATTTGCTTATATTATATTTGGTTTCAAAGCAAACAACTTGTTACAAGGCCATGTAATAAATAGAAAAATGCATTAAGGTGTCCAGATTTTTCTTTGTTAACTGCTTTGAGATTTGCAATTACTGTGGAATGAATCTTTTCTGCTTTCTCTGGCTCTTTAATAGTATCAGTGTCTGTCTACATGCCACCCGCTCTTTACATAGGAAAGTTTGGTCAAATATAGAGGGATATGTTCTCTTTGGTGTGTAATGTCAAACTTACTTGACTTCTATGTAGCACCAATTTTTGGAATGTTGAAGCTATGGAGAAAAATATAAAGCCTGCTTCTGTTTGAGAGGTACCATCTGCTGTTGTTTCCTGAGCTAGGTAGACATTACTGTTTAGTGTTCAGATTTGCCACATCAAATCATAAGCAATGTCAAATAAAACTGTAGTGGAGCAATAAATAAGACCACTGCATGTATATCTGATGTTCCATATCTAGGTCTTGTGGGTTGAATGCAATTTTAATTGCATAACAGGAGAAATTGCTTCTTAAGCTCCCTAAAGTTGAGAAATGCATGGAGTGTTTCAGCTAACGTCCAGCTCTGTGCAACAATTTGTAGAAAGCTAAAATGTACCTAGGGTTAAGCTAATGCTCACTGAAATAACTAGGTGGATTTCCATACTTTTTAAAAGGACATTGGAGCAAGACTGCCATAATGAATCCAGATATCTGTTCAGTAAAAGGGAGAGAGGTAGGTGTGAGAAATCACATCAGTTTCAGTTATGGCCATCTTAAAGATTAGAACAGCTTTATGCATTTCCTGTGCAGCATGGCTTGATCTTAAATGGCTTTTCACATCTAGCCTGTGCCCTGTCTGTGATGGATATGTGAGGCATAGCTGGAATATTACTGTGCTCTGGCAACTTGGGGAGCAGAAGTGAGAGCTTGGAGTAGTGAGTCAAAATTATCAAAAAGATGGCTGGGATTAGAGGAGTGAGATGAACTGGGAAAGCAGAGTTGACTGCAAAGGTGGCAGCACCAAAGTAATTTTAACAGATCATTCAAACAGAAGGTGTTTGTGCTCAGCTAAACAAAAGTTGTGATGTGTAATACCTGGAATGTATATTTGAAGGAAATTCATGTTTTATCTTTACCTATCCTATTGTACTTTGCAAAAAGCAAAGTATGTTCTCATGAAATAGCACCTGAGGGTAGCTGTAAAAATGCTCTTGCTCCATGCCAAAAAATGCCCTTGTTTTCTAACATTCTCCATGACAAACCACAGTAACCAAGTTAAGTTCTCTGTGCACAGATCTTTTCTCCACTTTGGCAGCAAAGCTGGTGTTTTGTTTGTAAAACCTGTTCTTTGTAATGTTTACAGTGTAAAATTATCTTGGGTTTCTTTTTTTTCTGTTGGCAAAAATCTCAGTTATTCCAATAATCCACTTCAGTATAGGAGTGAACTGTTATTGCATACTATGGGAACAAAATAGAGTGTCAGATATCATGTGACCAATGCCACAGTGGTAGAAACTCTGCCTAAAAGAAATTTCTCAGCTGAAAAGTGCCTGCATCCTTTGAAAAGGATGGGGGTGACAAACAGTCCCAAAGTCAGCAGAAGAAGACTCAGGAGAGTCTACCACATAATGCCAGATCTCCTGAGCAGCTACTTTTGGTGGGCTTCTTTAGAGCCATATCAAAACATTCTGAGCATGTAGAGGCAAGGAGATGAACCTATTCCAAAATGTAGATTTTGGGCAAGAAGATTAATTTTGTAAAGCCTCTAGGAAGCACATTGATTGCATTTGTTCTGTTTCATTGTTTTCATTACGAAGATGTGTATATGTCCTTTTGTCTCTCTGTGTAGTACAACATCTGTTATATTTAGCTATTAGACATCTCATCTGAGAGTTTGCAAAGCTATATAGGGAAATAAAGTATTGCATCCTTTAGCTTACCAATGAGAATTTGGTGGCTGGATCAAGTGAAATGGCTGTTGAATGTTATACATAACATTATTTTCAAAAATAGACATAAAATTTTATTTAAATTTAGATTGTTAACCTCTTTTAGGTTAAAGCTGTGTCTTTCTTAAAGAACACCAGCACATTTTGGTGCAGTGAAACAAAAAAATACAAATTAGGAGTATGCATTAATTAGATAGTATTTGCAATTATCTTTTGGTATGTTTTGGGTCTTCAAGTCATGATTGGAGTTATTTAGTCAACTAACAGACACTAGCAAAAGAGAAAAAAGAGAACTCTTTGATGTATACTTGCATTCTAATAATGATTTTTACTCCATTTCAGATTAATTGGCAGTGCCTCTGTAGCACTTAAGGATCTTGTAGGTAACCAGAGCAGATCTTATCCCTTCAAACTCATACCTCTGCTAAATGAAAGGGGACAAGAAACCGGAGTGAGTGGCTTGCATTTCCTTGTTTTACTGTATTCTTTGTCAAAATGCTCCAACAGCAGGGCTAATTGTGAAACAAAAATATTTTCAAGTTATTTTTACTTCATAAATTAAATGCTTGGAATTTGTAGCAAAAGCTGCAGATGGAGGAAGTTTATAACAAGATATAATTATGGATATACCCTCTGAGTTTGTTTATTAACCTTTACATTGGATATTTTTTTTTCTGTGTGTGTATAATGTATTTGTATATATGTGTTATAAATATTATGGGCCACAGAGTATTCATGAAAATCAGCCTGATGTTGAAAAAGAACCAGATGGAGTTCGTATACACACTTTTTTGCTGTATTCTTTCTAATATCCACCTGTGTCATAGCACTGATTCTAGAAAGGACATAATGTTGTACATGTTCACTGCCGGTTCAGTTTGGAAAAGTTACACAAGAACTTGAGTAACTTGATTTGGCATGTGTTTAAATTTAACAGAGTTATTAGCTGCTTATTAACTTAGTTATTAATTAGGTAGTTTCTAGAACTGGGACCTGTCTGTATTTGTACAGTCTAGCTGTTAAGGAAACTTGATCTTTCATTCTAGTACACTTAATAATAAGAGGCTTTAAGGGTAATTTCAGTATCTCATCAGTTGTAGTTTAATATCATGGTTACTTGATCACAAGATTGGGCTTTTTTTTTGCTGACTCCTCATGTAACTCTGGCAACTAGAAATAATAATGGTTTGTTCACTAATCCAAAACTGCAGTCAAGCACAAAAAAAATTTCTATAATTAGAATGGAAAATGACATAGTGTTTTTCTTCCAGGATGAACAAGTAACTAGAAGAGCCAGATAGGAAATTTTACTTATGATTCAGACTTGTTATGTTGTTGATCAGAAAGTGTTAATGTCTTGCTGCCTTTGTTTTTCCATCTGCAAATTTAGAATGTCACCTAGACTGCCATGAATATTGTGGAACTACATAAATTAGCATTTGTCGAACATCTTCTGTACCTGTATGGTGACAGGTTTTTCTAAATATAAACACAATAATTTCTCTTGTTAGGTATTATTTTAGAGCCTATTCCATTAGCTGAAAATCGTGTAATCTTTATTGTTTATATGTATATATAGCTTCATAACTTGATTAATTTACCAATAGCTGGAATTTTTTATAAACTGTGAGTGACACTAAATAGTTAACTGTTCCTGTACAGTGCTAGAACAACTTACTGCTTTAAAGAATTTGTTGTGAATACTGTGTCCTGTGTAAAGCACTGTGTATTTCTGTGTAGGCAACGATCGATTTGGTAGTAGGTTATGAGCCACCAGCTGGACCTGCAAATCCAAATGATCCAGGAGGGACCAATACACAAGAAGGTATTTCAGTCTTTTCTCAGAACATTATTGTTAAAAGAGCATGGAGATAATTAAGATAAGGCAAGAAAGTGATTCCGCACCATTGTTCATCAGAAAAAATGTAACCAGAAGCAAGCATGTTAAGACTGACAGATCGTGATTTTAAGAAATTAAGGATGATTCAGAACAACAGCTAGGAAGAAAATTGGCATTTTCTGACATAGCAAGGTTTTTAGCATCATTTGCTCCAGTGGAATCAGGTTACAAAAGAATGGTGTTGCTTTAAAGCTTTTCAAAATGGCTTTTGTTTAGGAAATAAAGAGTTTTGAATGCTCAAAGAAACAGCAGTTACCTGCTGTAATCCTAGTGTTATCCAAAAAAGCAGGGAAGTGAAATTTTTTGGAAAATATGTTCTATTACTTACAATGTCAGGGAGCTCTGTGAAAAGATTTTCCTAAATCATTGAACTTTTCTTCCTGTAGAGTAAGTTTTGAAAGACACTTTTGTATCTTCTATTAGGCTTGATATTTGACTAGCCTTTGAAATATTGTGATCAGTAGGAAATAGTCTTTGGTCTGTGTATATCATATTCATCAGGCTTTTGCTGAGAGTGTTTTATGAGATCCTCTGGTTTCCCAGGCTCTTACAAGAACTGTGAAGTAACAACATTTGTGCAATTGACAGGCAAATAATTACTCTACTATCTAGGCTGTGTTTATGCAGAAAGAAGTAAATGTAATGAAAGGTATATATTTGAGGAGAAATAAATCAGTTTGACCATTATTTGCTGATAGGTAACGTAAGAAGGAAAAAATTGAAATAAGGAGTATTCTTGGGGTGAATTTTGATTCCACTGACTTCACTGAGATGTGTTCTTGGGCAGTGGAAGGATAGGTAGTGCAAACACAAAAGCTTTGTGTTAAATTACTACACTATGAAATAGTTTTATAGAAATGTAGACTTGAAGGCCTTAAATGCAAATTGACTTAGATGAGATTAGTTTGATAGCTTTTTCTCAAACTATAAGGTAATATAGGTAAATTAAAACTTGACAGGTTTTTAGCTGATATCCAGTAACTGCATGAAAATTGTTTTGGTGCAAATTATCAAACACACCTTGGTTAATTATTGTAAATATCTATTTCCCATGAAATGAAATCACCTCCCCAGCTGAGATTGATACAACTCAGTTTCAGAAATTAAAAATTAGGTGCTAAGTCAGGGTATGTAATCAATCAGTTGCATGGATCCATCCAGGCAGGTGGATTTTGAGAGATGTTAAGAAGGTGGGGTCTTCTGATTTTAAAATGCATGGTATATTAATCTCTGTGTTTTTATACATCTCTTAACAGTATAGTTGTGGACTTAATTATGCTAAGTGATTGTCACCCTGCATTGGCAAACTAATTCAGAAAGTTAACAAACATTCTTTTAGTGCTAACCGTCAGAGACACAGCTTGTTCTTCCTGTAGATTTTACCATAGTCATTGTCCTTCAGTTAAGAAAAGAAGCTGAAAACACGAGGCAGTGACACATTTTTGTGGTCTGGATATTTACAGACCCTGTTTTGCAGTACTGGAATCTCAGTGTATGATCCAGTGTTGTAGTGTCATGTAGTCTTTCACAGAGGTATAGTGATTTCAGAACTGTCAAACAAGCTTAGTGAGAAACTTTAACTTATTCCATGGTTGTTAAAGAGCTGTGAAGGAGGATTCAGAGTTTTATTTTGGGTGGCAGACCCTAAATGTCTTCATGTTTTCAAGATTGTGAAGTAAAAAACAATGCTCTGCTATATCCTATTCTTGCTGCTGGGAAACAGCTTTAACTGAAATAAAATTAATAACTTCTGGAATATTGTGAACCAGTCTGTTGACAATTACTGCTGAACTACACTTTGCTAAAACTTCAATCAGTTGGTTCAAAAAAGTGTATGGGAATTGTATTAGATACTCTGCATCCTGAAGAGGAACAGATCTATAGTTAGTTTAGTTAGGATATAAATTTGGTCTAAAGCAGGCTAAAATGACTGGTTGGAAGCATGTGGTCAGCAAAAAAAAAAAAGTTGAGATAATGATACAATTGTAATGGAAGTCTTGGATATCAGACTCTTATTCCTGTAACTTTAGCATAAAGGCTGTACTATTTGTTTATTAATTGGACTGCTTTTTAACTGTGTAAGATGGAGAAGATGATGGAGGTTATGAGGATGGCTTGGATGGTCCAGTTAGTGGCATCGCACCAACAGCTTCCAGTGGCACGAAGGAAACTCAGCTAGCTAAACGCATCACCAAAGGAAAGAAAACACGGAGAATCCTGTCTAACAAACCACAAGATTTCCAGGTAATGGATTTATTAAATGTTCCCCTTTACTGCCTGGCATAACTTTGCACCTTTCACATAGCCTGAGCATAATTTAATGTCAGATTGTGCAAATCTAGTAGACTATATAGACAATTAGCCTCTTCATTTGAAAGCCTGTGTTTCAGAAGTATTCTTCAAATTTGCCTATTACAGAGATGTCCAATTTTGTATAGTTCTTGCTGAAATCCAGATGGACCTTGTTTAGTTGTATAGATTTCAGACTGCAATAGCAGCTTTAAAAAGAAGTAGTAAAAAGCAAGTAAATAAAAATTTACTGAAATAATTATCCCCAACTTCTCTTGTGAAACTACACTTGCTAACATAATTAAGTTTGAAAAGTCTGTCCAGTGCATATCTGCCAGCCACTTCAGGTGTTGGCTAATTTTTTTGGTGTTATAGTAAAAACATTTTTGTCACCAGGATCACAGATAATGTAGGGAGTGGTATAATAAATATTTAAATTTAAAATTTTTCTTTTCAGATTCGTGTTAGAGTCATTGAAGGTCGTCAGTTGCCTGGAAATAACATAAAACCAGTAGTCAAAGTTCATGTTTGTGGTCAGACACACCGAACAAGAATCAAAAGAGGAAACAACCCCTATTTTGATGAAGTGAGTGGCATAAGAACAGTGTAGCTGAAATGTTGATGCTAGCAAATGTAGACAAATAGTTACTGCAGCTTTCATTGTGATGAATTTAAAAGAATTTGCTAATATTTAAGGATAATTATGACAAATATGCATTTTGTAGTTCCCAGTCCCTCTCTTCATGTATTTGCATCTCTAAACACACCTCTATCACTGGCATTCATAGCAGATAAAGCCATCTAGAAGGAAGTCAAACTTCAGCTGAGACTTACGAAACATGTTCTTTGATACAGTTGACTGTGTAACATAATAGTGACTTTGAATAGTTGTGTGCAGGTTTTAAGTTCACAGAAAAACTAATTAGGAATCATTGTAGACTGCTATGGTGTATACAGAGGAGATTGCAGTGCAATGCTTTCAGTTAATAAGACTGCCACACAGAATCTGGAAATGTCATTGCCTTGTTACCCATGATCTGTAAAAGCACAACTAGATTTCTTTGTCCAGAGAGGGATCTGTACATCAAACACACTGAAATACAGGAGAGCATTCAAAGCTGTATAAGGGACACAAGAATGATCCCATGTTTGGAAGACTAATGTTGCAATGCTGAAGCTTGCTAGAGAGAATGCTGAGGGATACCTAGACATTATCTGGACATGCATGGAAAATTCAGATTTTGGCACTGGGTGGCAACCATCTTTGACACATGTAGGCAAACCCAAGGAAGTTATAAAACTTTGAGACTCAAACTAAGCTGTAGGTAGCAGTCAAGATTTATGAAGCAGTGGTAAAAATCAGGGAAGGGAGAAAATCAGTTGCACTTTGTATTGAATCAATTCCTATGCAGTGTCAGTGTCCAGGCTAGGCTAAAAATGGAAAAGTAAAGACCATGCTTATATATTCTTCCCTTTTGTTGGGTAAAGTACTGACTGGAATATAGCTAGGCTCAAAGACCAAACCTGGGAGACATATATTATAAATAAAACAAATAAGCTAATAAAGTTTAAATTTATCTTCATGCTGTCAAACTATCAGATTTATTTTGGTGGCCTTGAATTTCAAGCTGCAAATCGTTACGATCACTATAACCACTAGCCCTAAACAAGACCTTTTTGAGAGCTACAACAGAGATAGCTAGATAAGAATTGAATGTCCTGGAAAATGAATAACCTTTATAATTCTCAAAGTTGCTGCCCTGAGGAAAATGCAAAGTGCAGAGCAAGGAGTAAGGACAGCACTGCAAGTTTGCTGCACAGCTATGCCTACTGCATTCATTGAAACGGAAGTTGGTACTCTCTTTTGTCTGTGTTGTACTAGGTTTATTTTGAAAACTCATTTTTCTATTCTGCACTAAATTACCACATAATGTGTCCAGCAAGGAGGCAGGGTAAAAGTACTGTTTCATAAGCCTCTTAAAAGAATGGTTTTGCATTTTCTGATGAGAGAATTTTGTCATTTTAACACAGGCTTTTGTTTGCTTTTACCTTAACAGATATTTTTCTACAATGTCCACATGACTCCTTTAGAGTTGCTTGATGAAACAATTAGTATTCGGGTAAGGAAAAATAGCGCATGTTCAAAAAGCTGCTGGATGCATACAGCATTGTGTGGCCATTTCACTCTGATGTTTATATCTTTATGTGTTTCATACTTGTCTGTCTTTGTAGGTGTATGATTCTCATTCTCTGCGAGCAGACTGTCTAATGGGAGAATTTAAGGTGGGTATGAAACAACTTCCATATCTTGATTAAATTAAACAAAATGAGAGAAATTTAAGTACTTGTTTTAAATGTTTAAATTTATACTACCTCAGTGTGGAGCCAGAGAATTATCTTCTTGTGCTGGAGACCATTTGTTTAAAGCACTTAGTAAAGTTTTCCTATTTGAGTAGAAGTTTATTGTTAAAAAGAATTGTATATTTCATGTATCAAGTTCTCTAACTTGCATCCAAGAGAAAATAATATTTACCAAAAGGTACATTTTTTTTGTCAAAATGTATCAGAGTAATTATTTGGTGTGAGGTAGGGTTTTAAGAGGTGATTTTATTAGGTAGCTAATAGGCAGAATGATGATACATATGGTGGCATAAAGCCACACATTCTCAAGTGATGTGGAAAGGGGTTCCTTTTGTCAGAAATTTGTTAAGTAAAAGAGATAGTGGAAAAGCCTCTTAGTTAAAGTAATTTCTGTGATTCTGATGTTATTAGTGAGACTGTTTGTATTTGTGATAATAAATATTGTGATGTAGAAAAGTGACCATTGAATTTATTCCAAAAGCACTATAGGCAAAGAATTTGCATGGCACTGGTAATGGCTACTAATATCCCCTATTATAACGTTTCCAATATTAGTGTTGGCTATGTTTTCTGTTTGCTTATTTTGTACTGCATAAATTCACTGTGTCTTTAGACCAGCTTTTCACAAAAATACACAAGTGTGAAAGAGTGCTTTTTTCTGAATGAAGCAGCTTCTGCCACAGAGCTGACTGCTTTTTCTTCTCAGGGCTTTTTATCTGTGTAATTTCTAATGATTCAAACAGTGAATGGTATATTGCTCTGTGGAAGGACTGATGGTTCACTAAGCATGTGACAGCATGTAATTCAACTACTTACTGTTCCTGCAGGCACACATTCCAGGAGAAAACCCCAGGGAGAAAGAAAATCAACCTCTCACTTTACTTGCAAGGAGTACTAGTCCCAGTCATCATAAGCACACATACATACCTTTGAAATCTGATACTATGAATACAGTTGTGGTGTATGTGCAATCTTGTCCAGATTTGACACAGTAGGGGGAAAAATTGCCCATTATCTTCATTAAAAAAGGAAGTTACTCATTAAAAAAACAAAACCAAAACCAACAAGCTTCAGTTCTGGAACTGAAGGATGAGAAGCTGAGCAGGAAATAGAAACAAAAGAGTTCTAAAAAGCCTGTCTGAACATAAAATAATGGAGGAGCACGGTGAATTGAAGAATCAGAAAACCAGCCCTGTCTTCTTTTACTGATAATGGAAAAGCTGGGGTTCTAAGGATAAAAGAAAGTAGCTACAGCTGTTAATTCTAATTTTCTTGCCTTTTCTTCTTGGCTACTGTGTCTATTCAAAATCTCTTATTTTTCACTGTAAGGCGTTTTCTCTTTCTCCTCCCAAGAATATGCTATGTAACCTTTCTTTTGTTTGTGGCAAGAGAGCAATGTAGTAGTACTCATGAAAAACTTGAGGGGAGCTGCCCTAGCATTTTTCTATTTTGTTATTTCTTTAGAGGTAATGCTGTTGGTTTTTATTTCAGATCGACATTGGATATATTTATGATGAACCTGGTAAGTAACAGTTACTTCAGAGCTTCTTTCCAAGCTTGAAACTTGAAATTGAAACATTTCCTTAAGTTTCTAACGTCAAAGAATAAAGTTAATGGAAAGTTATTTGAGATTGCTGCTTCAAGTATTAACTCAAAATTCAACAATATGTATCCTTTCAGTGGTTTCAAGGTGAATTACAAGCACCTAAAATTTGGTTATTAGTTTTGGTGTGAAAAATAATGCAAAAGTATCTGATAATTATGTCCCTGAATTAGTATGCCACAACATTTTAGCACAACTAGATTTTTTGTTTTGAATGACACTGTTGACACCTGTCTAGGACAGAATAATTTTTAAAAAGAATTATTTTTAAGATAAAGCATGCTTTTGGAAGAGTTGGCTTTGATTTTATGATTTCTATCATTTTGTAAAGGCTATTACTGGGGGTGGATGGTGGTGTTTCTTATCTTTTAGGCCATGCAGTCATGAGAAAATGGCTTTTGCTGAGTAATCCTGAAGATATAAATTCAGAAGCAAAAGGTTATGTGAAAGTCAGCATGTTTGTCCTGGGAACAGGAGATGAGCCACCGGTAAGTTTCATGTAATGTTTTTTCCCCCCTCCCCACCCTGTGGGTATTTATTCGTGTCCCCCTGACATTTTTCAAATAGTGTTTAAATCACTCTGTGAGGAGTATCTAAAGGTAAAACAAGATTTACAAGTTGTTTCAAGGGCATTCAGAACTAAATGGCTAACTCAATCTTTAATTCTTTACATTACTCTCTTTCTTATATACCAGATTCTATGTACCACTGTATTTCCCAACAGGTTGAAAAAAGGGAAAGAGATAACGAAAGTGATGATGTTGAGAGCAATCTGTTACTACCTGCTGGAACTGCACTTCGATGGGTCACTTTCCTTCTAAAAATCTACAGAGCTGAGGACATTCCACAAAGTACATAGCTTTTTACTGTTTGTCCATTGGTGTAATTGACTACAATTGGATATACTTGTGTTAACTGTTCAGAAACATTCCTTGAATGTAAAACATCTTCAGTATTTTGTATTGTTACTTGAGCCAATAATTCTGTGATGACTTAAGTAGCCCGTTTCAAGTTGTTTGGTAATGCTCAGTATGTCTGCTTAATTCTTGTAATGGATGTGTTGCCCATTAGATTAGTAATGTTCATCTGTTTCTGAGTAGGCCATGCAGCTTCTAGTAGTGGGAAAGGGTCATCTTCATTAGCCCTTCTCCAGTTGCAGAAGTTACATGCAAGTAACTAACTTTCAAGTACAGCTGACTTGCAGATAAGCTGTATGTTCTGTGAGTGTCTAGCTCAAGTATACAGTGCATGTGTCTTGTTGGGTCCCAATCTCTGCCAATTTATGAGAGATTATCAGACAGCTAGTTCCCTGTAGACTTCTTTTCCAAGGCTTTTTAGGTCCTAGTAGATAAGTAGTAACGCTGATGGCCTTCTAAGCCTTCCTCTTTACAGCAGTCCATTCATTCTTCTTCATAAATGGTCATAGCTGCAGCTATTTTGCAAGAGGGGGAAAAGACCACAGGATTGCTGAAATCAGTCAGCTGCTGATGTTCTAGTAAAGGCAGACTGTATTGCCAGGAACCTGCTCCTGTGTGGCCACAGGATATAACTAACTAGGAACTGGCTCTATCTGAGAAACCTGCATGCAGTTTGTGGTCTGTAAATTGAGCACCATAAGCTTAAGTGAACGTCCTTGGAGGGCAGAGCAGCTTGTAAGCAATTTGACCTTAATTTGTGCAGTGAGATTTTATTTACATCAACCCTATAGTGCTGAGATAAATGCTGTTTCTCTCATTATATGCCATATGTTTTCTGATAGAATATAGGTGGCTTTTTGTCCCTTCTTAGCATAATTTCTCACCTATATCTGTGACAACAAATTACAATATCTATAGGTACATGCATGGTTTTAAAATACAAATATGCCTTGAAATTCAGGAGCACATCAACAATCCTTATGATGTTTCAAAAAGTTATATTCTTGAAATTGCTTCTAAGTGTAAATCCTCAAGTTTTACCAGCAGCACTGTTGAGAATTTTGTTACCAGATTTGACTTTACCCTGCCTAGATCTGTAAGCTGGTTGATTTTGGTGGGATTGCTGTGAGCAATTTATTACTCAGTCTGAATAGATAAATAAATAATAATAAAGCATAAACCTCAATTTCTTCTTTGATGCCTCTCCAGTGGATGATGCCTTTTCACAGACTGTCAAGGAAATATTTGGAGGAGAAGCAGACAAGAAAAACCTAGTAGATCCATTCGTAGAAGTTTCTTTTGCTGGGAAAAAGGTATTTTAGTAAATATCTGAATGTTTGTATACTAATAGTAATCCTGAGAAAAAAATTTCATTTGCCAATATAAATGTTTATTTTTACTGAAATTACAGAAATATAAAAGCATTAGCCCTAAATTTCACTTCATAAAATGAGGACAAACTAGAAGGTACATTAAAATGGATGTAAAGCTGATGACTAACAAAAAGAATGTATGACTAAATGCTAGGAGCTGATGCATGCCAGATTGCTTGCCTACCCCTTGTTCCTCATTGCTTTTTGTACCTGTTGGTACAAATCTTTGTGGACAGGTTAACAGCATTTGTTTATTTTATTATTAATGTGCTCCTTAGAATACCAAATTTGAGCTGAAGCACAATTGCACAACCTATATTCATTTCTAGTCAATCTTTTTTTCTTTTTTTTTAAAGAAGAAAAATGTCAGTCCTTTATTATGTTATACAGTCAGGTTGCCAGGACTGGTAATGTAGAGGATCTTCAGCAGACAGGACTAGCAAATAATATAGGCTCTCCCATAGAATATGTTCTTCATCTACTCTAAAATCTGCATAAAGCAAGTCAGAATCATGTAATTCCTTTGTCTCGTTTCTCTGCTGTGGTAAAAGAGAGCAGTACTAGTGTGAAAGTATATGAAATTGTAGCTACTGGAAATACCAAGCTTTCTTCCTGAAGGAGGACTCCTGTCTCAGGTTTAAATGCTTCAAAATTTTGGTTTTTACCTCCAATAGTCATTAATGTCACATATGCAGATCAGTTTAACAGTATTTACCAATTGAAAGCCAATGTCTCATTACAGCATAAACTACTCAGGATTCATCATTAACTACTACCCCTATTCTTACCAAGCAGAATATGATTTATCCTACATCATAGCTACTATATGCCTTTTTGTCTGTTTTATCTTTGATATGCTGGTTTCATTTTTTGCAGGTTTGCACAAATATAATTGAGAAAAATGCTAATCCAGAGTGGAATCAAATTATTTATCTTCAAATCAAGGTCAGTTTGCGGTTTTTTTTTTCATGTTTCTGTAGAAAACAGCCATCCTTTTGGAACTTAGGGCATTAACATTACAGAGGTGAAATAAGTAATGGTTTACTTTATTTGCCTTTTTTTCAGTTTCCCTCGATGTGTGAGAAAATAAAACTTGCAGTTGTTGACTGGTGAGTTAGGACATTTTGTCAAAGTACTAGCAAGATAAATTGTATTAAGTGAAGAAAAGTCTAGTTCTATTGATGTCAGGTATGAGAGTATTTAAGCAAGTGTTTAAGTATCTTTATGGTTTCTTTACAAGAGATCTGATTAGTGTAACATGGAGTATTGTTAATTTTGTGCAGTGAGCACTGAGCACTATCACTGTTCAGGTGATAGTGTAAAAGTCAGATGACTTCTTCATGGTACAGCTCACTTTTGTAACTAGCCGTTACCATCCGTGTTAGTAATATGAAAGCATTCTAGTTGATATAAAACATCTCTACACCATCTTGGAGTTCATGTCATCACTAGCTTGCTTCTGTGTAGGATGACCTGCATTATACTTAAATAAAATCAATCTTTTTTTTTCTTTTTGTAGGGATCGTCTTACAAAAAATGATGTAGTAGGAACAACATATTTAAGTCTCTCAAGAATTGCTTCTTCTGGAGGAGAAGTTGAAGGTAAATGATTGAGCAGTATGTAACATACTGTCCTATCTTCTCTTGTGTTATGAGGAATAGAAAAGATCAGTGCTCTAAGAAAGTGTATTTTCCTACAACTCCTTAATTCTGTGGCAAAAAGACTAAGTTTCTGGAGTTTTCAAAACAATGCTCCTAGAAAACATTTTAATTTTTAAACCACATCATCATGGAACTAGCAGTAACTAATTAAAAAATCAGTGTTCTGTTATATATGTAAAGTTAATGAATTCATTAAATTTGTCAGTACTTTAACAAATTCAGAAATCTATGTGATATCACAATCTATCATGAGTAAGATACGCCAATTTACTGAAATACTTAATAAGACATTTAGAATAAAAACAATCCAGAGTCACTGTTTCAGAACCACTATGTCATTGGGCACTAGTAGACAAGACTTCTTTTACCACCTTATAAGCGTGTCTGTTTATTCTCTGGAAAGAAAACCTAAAAGCTGGGGAATGTTCTTGAGTAGTTATCCTGCTCATTTCCTGTACTACTAGGCTGCTTTCAGATCCTAAGGGAACTTGGATCAGTCTCTGGTCTCATCAGTAGCCCACTAGAAACAGGCACTGCATCTCATTGCATGAGTGCTCCAAATTGCTATTTAGTAACCCTTAATTTAGTACCTTTAATGAATGAAGAGTGTAATGGCAACACCATGATCACAGACAGTTAATTTACATGCTTTAATCAGGTGACTGGATATATAATTTCATAAAAACTAAAATCCAAAACTGATTAACTGCAAGAAAGCAAATTTAGTTAGGCAGAATATTAAGTTCACAGAATCACAAGTTCCTAGCATACTGTCCCCATTGGATGATACCTTTGTAATAAAAGTCTTCTTTACAATATTATAAGAAGCATCTTTCCTGTCAAGATTTTGGGATTTGTTTTTAAAATCCTATTACATTTATGCTCTAATATAATATTGTGATTATTTATTGTTTCTTTGTCATCTATATCTTTAATCTCCTTTTTATGGCAAGATATTTCATGCAGTTGAGCCAGCTCCATAACAGGGATTCTGTCTTAATTTGCCATAAAAAGTTACATCTGTTTAATGAACATATTATAGCATATTAGTTGTACATACAGAATTCTAAGGTTCATGACTAAACAGATTTAACATTTACTTCTCTGACTATCTACACTAGGTTGAAGGACACTGACTCAAAATCATTTCCAGTATTGCACAATAAGAACCCTAAATTACTACTTTTTTTCTATTGTGTTTCTGAGTTCTATATGATAAGTACTTGTTTGAGACAGACCAGCTTGTCCTTAAGTTGGTAGCTATGTCAGGAGTTTAAAAACAAAAAAGTGGCTCAAACCCTGTAGTAACTTGAGCCAAGTTTTTATATTATTAGATGGAGTTGTATTTTCAGTCATGTAACTTCAATCACATAACCCAGTTCTCTTAAAAGTACTGCTGTTGAAGTAAGACTTTATGCAAACATTATTTTCGTATATCCCACACACAACCAGAAGCAACAGAAAGGGTTACAGAAAAAGGCAACGGGAAACAAAGACAGAAGGGTTGGGTTGCTGGGGAAAATTAAGCTCAGGAGATGCACTTACCATACCCACATAAGAGTGTAACTTGAAGTGCTGCTGAATCACAGCTCATTTGTACTTCAAACCTGGGCACTTAGTAACTTAACATCTTACTTGAACTCTCTCTCTACTAAGGTGCTGACATTGGAATAGGTATTTCCATGTAAAATCAAAGATTATTTTCCCTTGAGGTCAGTGCCATGTCTGAAGTCTGTCTGGCTTTTAAAGGTTTGGAAAACAGAACTTAGTCTACAGTCTTCAGTAAATGAAGATATCCTACTGGGCCTTGAAACATAGTGGTTTTCTTAAATGCTCTTAATGTTCTTTTAAAATAATTTTTAAAACAAAATTTTATTTTGTGGGGAGCAGTATTTTGTCAGCTGCGTGCTTTTTTGTTTGGTTGTTTTTTTGGTGTTGGTTGGTTGGGTTTTTGTTTTGTCCTTCCTCTCTTTGGAATTTGTACAGGAAGACTAGTATCTTCATATTTTAATCAGGAAGCAAAATTTTAGCCCACATGAAATTTATCTTCTTTGACTTTATTTTAAAAGTAGATTGCTTTGTCATGTGTTTGGTTTCAAAATGCTATTGTCACTTGTCATGTAACTTATTCTCTTTTCATAATATAGAATTTTCATCTTCGGGAACTGGGGCTTCATCATATGAAGGTTTATATCTTTGTCTGTTGCTGATTTTGCTTTCCATTGCCCAAACTGAGAAGTACTGCCCAAGAAAACCCATCACCTTAAATAATATTTTTAAATAATTACATGTCTAAAAGATGTCAACATTATGATTAAAGAATATCAAACATAACTAACTGTATAAAACAGTTTTGGCACTGGAACTGGTTTGAAGATATTTCTGTTTGGCTGGTGCTTCAAGCTGCGTTTTAGAGTTGAGCATGCAGTTGCTTCAATTATAAAGCGCTTAGTCTAACAATCGCTTGCAATTTTTAACTTAGCTATGAGATTTCAACTATATTTGCAGCTGTGTAACACTACCTAAAATAATTAGTGGCTATTTTGCTTATGCTTAGCTAGTTATATAAATAAAGTCTGAACAATGAAATCTGAATCTGTTAAAACCTGGAAGTGGCTTTTTACATAACTCTCTGACATCCAGATTTGAAAGACTGTGGTAATTATTTATAAAGTGAGAAATAAATGCAATTGGAGTGCAGTTGAAAGGTAACAAACATCATTCACACAAATACTTAATTTACTATCTTTCTTAATAAAGTAATACTAAGATAACGGCTGAAATAATTTTTGGGAATCACTTTCCCAAAAGTGTGATATGTGGTCATCAGACTTCTAAGTGTAAACAATTTAATTTGAAATATAAACAAATACTAAAAAATATTCTTTCTATTCCAGAAAAGGGAGGACTTTTTGTTTCGGTTTGGTTTTGGTTTTAAGTTTACACTGTTTACTTTATTAGCCTAAGTAATGAATGTATTAATTCCACACCAATCTATACTTTAAATCTAGTCCTGTTGAGGTGTGATGTTAGCAGTTCAGGGTTAGAATTTTTTAAAAACTGGACAGCATTCCAATGAGAGTCTGAATTCTTTCTCATTCAGATTTTGATCTGTTTCTAATTCTGATGTAAGGATGTGGAAGTATCCAAATGCAAAACAGAGAACTGCAAAACTTTATTTTATAGTTTGTGGATTTTATGTGACCCTGTGTTTAGAGGAAATTACATCAAGACATCACATTCGCTTTTATTATCCATTTGTGTCACCCGGTGGTTACAAAGTCATACAAGGTGTAACTCTTTATTTTCACTTTTTCTCTCAGCCATCCTTTCTTGTGATAAGTGCATCTGTCCTTGTGCTGTAGATCACTCCAAGGGATAACTGTCACAAATTTCAAATCCCGTTCTCCTCTTTTTTATGCCAGAAACATTTGTCCAAAGACAAAAGCTAGGATACAAGAAGGGAAAGAATATAGAATCTTTTCTGATCACTCAAAACTATGCAGTATTTTTCTACATGTGTGTTGCTTACTTTTTTCTAATTCTCTTTGCACAACCTACCAAATTTATAAATCAGTAGCTTTGGCATGTGTTTGATTGCTACTGAAAGAACAATTAACTCTCTGAAGTGCAGATTTTTTTTCCCCACCGAGGTTATCACATTGGAAAATTTTAATCTGTGAGTCATGGAATAAGAATAGGATACAAATTAGACTTTATTGTCACCAAAATTAACTGAAAATTAGCTTTCAGTCTTGTATGAATTTTAGCTTACTGAAAAGAGAGTTTGTGAAAAACAATGCACTGCATCAGTTACAATTAGAGTTTGCAGTAGTCTGTGTTATACCCTGAAATATAACTACAGAAAAACTATACTGAAAATTAGAGCAGTAGGATTAACTGTGCTAAACAGTACGTTGGGCTTTTTTTCCTGCAACAGTATGCATCTTTTCTGTGGCTGTTTAGCCAGAACAGTGGCCTGTGTATTTAAATGATTGCCAAAGTTGTTCTACTCGGTTTCATTGATTTCTAGAAAGTATTTTCTGTTAACATAAGAGTGTATTATTTTTTCACATAAATGAAAACTTGATACTTGGAGTGTGGCAGAAGTTCTGTTTATTCTGTGGGAGTTTAACTGAATGAAGTAGCATCTAGTAAGTATTGTCCAACGAAGGAGGAGGTTAGGAACAAGTTCAGTCACTGCTATCACAGAATCACAGAATCATTACAGTTGGAAAGGACCCTCAAGATCATCTAGTCCAACTGATAGCCCTACACTACTCTTATCCCTAAATCATCCCCTGAAGAACCACATCAATCCTCTTCTTAAAAACTTCCAGGGATGGTGACTCCACCACCTCCCTGGGCAGCCTATTCCAATATCTCACCACTCTTTCAGTAAAGAAATTCTTCCTAATATCTAATCTAAACCTACCCTGGCACAACTTAAGCCCATTCCCTCTAGTCTTGTCACTAGTCACAAAGGAGAAGAG